>OX578144.1:13110254-13710254 GCA_951213105.1 Amaurobius ferox
ATCGCTCAGTTGGAGAAGTTGACGTGATACCATTTGAATTGAATTGTAAGATACGTCAATTTTTTAAGAATAGTATCGACTGTTTTGTGAAATTAGCTGAGCATTTAATGACTGTATTACGGTACCTAACAGTTGTTTAGTTATCCTATGAGAGCTATTTTCAGGATCACTAAACAATCCATATCAACCTATTTGCTGTGTATTGCTCCTGTTTACTCTGTGCTTGTAAATAAACGTGTTAGTTATCCAGAAATTTGGGCTTATTCTTGCACCATGAGAGTATGTCCACGATTCTAGAGGATACGTGGCAACAATACATTTCTCGCTCGCATAGTATAATGTATGGGAAAAGTATTGTGAAGCTGTCAAAATTTTTGAATTTCAATTTTAAGTGGATTATCTTCATTACAAAATATGAAACGAGCAATTTTGAAGTAGTTTATGTGTATATGTAATTCTAGGCACAGAATATAAAAAATAGAGCGAACAAAATTGGGTGCGATTGTTACAATCTGTAAATAATGGAGAGCTTTCCGTCACTTCATTCAAAGAAAGAGACAGTATAATCGTAAAGGCAAAACTTTCTTTCTTTAACTAAGCACACGCGTTGTGTCGTATCCCTTGAAGCACCTGACGCCGAAGGCGTCTTTATCTTCGATTTCCTTTTTGAGATATTCGAGTCTTTGACATTATCTGTATAGTCCATGATAAGTCCATGAGAGTGCCCCAGAGTGGGAGGGGCGCCAGTTGGGTCCAGAAAAGGCCGGTGGTGGCACAAGGTGGTGCAATGTGGTGGCACAAGGTGGTGCAATGGCACGTGCTGAAGAGTGCTGGTGAGCACGAGGCGAAGAGGTTTATTCCCACTTCATCTCTTCCCATTTCGTCCCTTGCGCTACCCCTTTTTAAAATAGTAGCATTTCATCCCTTATCCAATGTACACCTGTTTCTTACCCTTTCTCCCAACTGAGAAGGGTGCAAATGACTCCCTTAGGGGATGAGTTCCGAAGAGCTCCGAGGAGAACAAATTAAAAATATTGCTTGTAAATATGTTGTTTGGCGTTATTTAAATATATTTAAGTAATTTAGATAGAGTAAATCCTGTCTTGTCAGATATCCCTATGAAATGGATACTTATAATTGTTTTGTAGTACCATGAATATATATGTTTATGTAGTGGTTGTTGTGCAAACCCTTAATTGACGAACAGAATCCAAAACTTTTTAACCTATCACTTTCTCTAGTATTGTAATGTACTCTCTAGTAGCAAAAGTATTATAACTTAGTCAAACATTATAATTCCAATTTTTGACCGCTTTACAAGTTTGAATTTCAATATAACGTTTTTAGGGTCATATATTTGTATATATCAGTAAGTGTGTACAGTAGCATAAGCAAAGGGGGGGGGGGGGGTTAAGAGTCATACCTCTTCTTGCTTGAAAAATTACATGAACGAAACTTAGTATTTTCAACATCCCAAGATCCTGGCTATGTGTATGTGTGTGTAAAGGCCTTACAAAAGGGACACCTTTACACACACATAGACATACGTAAAGGCCGTGTGTCAAAAATTCAGTTTCACTTTCACCCCATCCGACAGAGTCAATGCTTAAACCCGGCCCGAGTTCGAAGAACTTTACAGGTGTAGAACCCGAGCCCGGCCTAGCTATGTTCAAAGACCATTGAATCTCGGCCCGGTCCGGCTCGAAATAACTTATATTCAAATGTGCTAAACATCTGAATTTGAAAGGTTTGAAAAACGCAGATTTTTTTTAAAAACACAACCCACCCGAATTTTATTGGGCTTAGTTGGGTTTTAGTGGGTATTTTCCAGAAACTCTTAAACTTTGATTTCCTCATATATGTTGTACCTAAATTGATCATTTACTAGTGAAAGCTGGGGAACATTTGTGGAAAATGTTGAGTGTAAATTTGTAAAATTAATTAATAATGTAACTAGTTTTCAAAATTTTCTTCAAACTCAGACCAAGTTCGGGAACTGGAACTTGCGAGCCAAACCAGTAAAAATTTGAAATTTTAGCCCATGCGAATAATTAAAAAAATATTACATCCGATTTTTTTAGCCATTTTTATACGAAATTCCATATTGAAACTTTTAAATTCAGAAAAGTAAAAAAATAAAGAATTTAGTAGTTATGAAATAATTAAATAATTTAGTAGTTATGAAAAAGAAAGCATAATGATGAAATTTTAACATGAAAATGATGAGTTCATATTACTTGATAAAATAACTTAAAAAAATGACCGAAATATTGCGATCAAGATAATTTAGAAATTGCTTATAAATAATTAAACAATAAAACAGAAATTTAAATGAATAAAAAATCACCTAAAGTTATCGCTTAAATTAAAGAAAAATTAGTAGCCTGCAGTCTTAATAATAATAAAAGCAAAATTTTATATCAAATGGTCATTCAACTTAGAAATACAAAAAAATGAAATGCCAATATCAAAAAATTTGAAACAAAGAAAATGACACGCAAAATCGGAAATAATTGGTGATTTCAGTAAAAAATAAAACTTGAAAAATTCTAGAATGATCAAGTAGGGAAGGGAATTTAAAATTGCTTCACAAGTATTTAAGTGCTTTAAGGTAAGTGACATTTTTAGGATGTTCTGAAAAACTGAATAAAACAAATTATAAATCAAGAAACTAGATTTCCTATTGAGCATTTTGTCGCTTACTATTTACATTTATCTCTTATATTTACAAATATATTTCGAGTGAAAATAAGCAAGGTGAAGCAAATCATTGCTCGGACAAAAACTGTGATCTTTTCAAAAAAATATTTAAATATTGAAATCATTTTATATAATCATAATGTGCACTATATTTTCCTTTTCAACAAAATAAGTAAAAAAAAATGTTTACATATTTAACTAATTGGTTTGGAGATATAAACGTCCAAAGGATTTATATTTATCGTACAGCTTCGATTAAGATATCTAGTATTTTAACAATAAAAACTATAACACTGTTCTGGAGTAATATAATCTCATAAAATAAAGCTGTGCAATTTAATGTCCAAAGAAAATAATGTTGAGCTTTTTTATTACTTATCAATTATTAATGTTATGACAATTAGCTAATTCTTTAAAATAATATGTCACTCATGGCATTTTTGAAAGAACTCTGAACGTTTCTTTGAGACAGAGGCACATTTGTTTGTAATGAAAAAATGACCTAAATGTCAAAGATATTGTCGAATCGAAGGCAGATTGGGAAATTGCAAGTAAATTATTCTAAACAGAAATGAAAAATGTTTGTTCGGACAATTGTCAATGATTGTTAACCATCTTTGTGAGAAAAATTTTCAGGTTGTTCATTTTTCGAGATTTTCATTCTATGTTGTCTTCATTAGCAATATTAACAATAAAAAAAAATTATGGGACCTACCCATCAGTCATTCTAAATAGGGTGCAGTATACGCGACCTTCATTTTACTACACTAAATATTGAGTTTTGTATAGCGAGAATAGAGAACTTCCTTTTTGGAGCTTTAATTTAATTATTGTAATAGAATGTTTTGAATAACAATGTCATTTAGAATTCTATAGGAATGTGCACCTGATGGTAAATTTTAAGTTTCTTTATAATGTATTTTCAATACGAAAACGGGAATACTGCTAGCTATGTATAAAATAGATATAGACGAACATAGATCTTCTCAAAGGGAAATTATCTTTACTGTATATTTTTTTAACAAAGTAAAGTCATTCCAAATGGAACGGCCGCAAGGGGAGCAAATCTCAATCCCTCCGGAGAGGAGGGCTGTGAAGAGAAGAGACAATTGGAGAACGCACACAGTTTTCCCCTCTACCAACAGGTGAGGACCTCAAGGTAATTAGGAGGGGTGCAGACAGGACGAAATGGGAATAACAAGAGACGCAGGATAAAATGGGAAGAGATAAAATGGGACATCACCGGCGAAGAAGGCAGTATACTGATGTTCCCTGCTGCAGTCCCTGAATTAAGTTTAATTCTGAGGGGGGGGGGGGGGTTGAGGTTTTTTCAGGTCAGCAATCATTTTAATGATGCAGAAGGTTTTGGTCATCGGATCATCATCCGAGGTTATTACTTTGAGAATAGTATTTAAGAATTCCTGGAGGTTACTCAGGTCGAAGTATTTCTCGACTTCCTTGAAAATTTTCAAGAAGTCGAGAAATGCTTTCGAGGTCTGAGAGGGGTCTAGGCCTGCGTCAGGTCGTGCTTGGGCAAAGTGCTCTCCGGTTTTTCCTGAAACCGTCTCGACACTCGCCTGCACTTCCTGAACAGGTTGCTTTTTCTTGTTATACAGAAGTATTTATCTCCGAAACCAGTAGATATGTTTTATCAATTAAATGCTGGACTTGCCAAGGTTTTTTTTTGTTTTGTTTTTCAGAAAATATTTAATACGTAATTTATAATTAGAAAACAGATAACACTCATTTTAGGACACTGACATGCACCGTTCTCGAATTATTGCATTTCAAACAATTCATTAAAAAAAGTGACATAGATTTCAAAAAGTATTACTTGTTGTTAGTTAAGATGGATTTACACATTTTATATTATACGAAAAATCTTACCCATTCAATTTACTAAAACAGAAGGTTTGTAGTAGTTTTACATTTTGGTTTAAAACAGTGGGTCTTTAATTGAAAAATTCTAAAAATTTTCCGGGATATAAGGTAATATAGAAATTTCTAGGTTTACGGAATAAGGAACTTGAAAAAATTCAGATAATATTTATACGTTTTAATACACAAAATATAATACATTTTCATACACAAAATACAATACATTATTATACACAAGTACAATTTGTTGAAATTTATATGCAATTGTTCTAATACGGTATGCAGTTGTTATAATACGATATGCAATTGCTAAAATATGATATACATCATATCATATGTGCGTAAAATTTCATATTTTGAATTATTCGAATTTCTATTTCCAATTTTGAATTGCGCATACATTCTATCGTAGGAATTTAAACCTTTCCTCTTCAATTGTTATCTCCCCTTTATAGAAAGAACATTTCGTTGTGGAAAAATCCACTGCTTTTCTTTAAACTCTGCATTTCTGAAGTATTTTGCCCACCACAACATTCAGTTTATCAAGCATGCTTCTTTATGTATTTTTTTACTTTCCTCAAGAAATACAATGTGGACGGAAAGTATTAAGACGGAAGTCAAACATACGAATTCTAATTTCTTTTGCAATTTTGTGCCGCTGCATATGTGTACATAATAATATATTATTTTCCCTGATTTTACATAATTTTGTAATTTTGTTATGATTTTATAATATATATTATTATTTATAATTTTACTTCCATCCAATACATTTTCTCTTTAGAACACGTATAGAAGAGAACGTGTATAAACACATTGTGGAGCCACGTGTATATAACTACGTATAAAAGAAAACACGCATTTATATACCAGTTCTCTTCCATATATTTGCTTCATGTTCTCAACATCCTTATAGAACCCTGTGGTTTGAAGTGTCAAATTCCATCCGCAACTATACAGTATCTTTATATAAATCGACATACGTATTACTAAATCCTGATGTGTGGTTAAGTGTCGATAAAACAAGATCATCATCATTCTCTAGATATTAGTTACTTTATTTTTGAGAAACTGATTTTTCGATAGACTGAAAATATTTGTAAATAAAACAATAACAGCAATCAGTTACTGTAATTTTATTATTATTTCCAACAATATACATTTTTGTGAATCTGCAGACAAAGTCATGTGCATTATATAGAATTTTCATATTTTTGCCTTTTTGCTGTAGGGCAACACAGAATGGACATAAGTATAATAATATATGTCATTCTATGAATAAGAAAATCACTCAGACTTCTATGTGAAGAAACATTGTATAGTCAAAATTTCCTTAGATACATCAAGGAAAAGTTAAAAATAAAGTTATTAGCCGATTTTAAAGGAAAAAAAGAGTCTTCTTCAGAATAAAATAAAAAAGAACACCAGAACTAATGAAAAGGCAGATGCTTTCTTGCCTTTGATACTGTGCTCTGTCTCTCATTTTTCCTGAAGAATGCTTTTTTTTCGTATTTATATGTGTATGTGTGCGCGTTGCAAAACTTTTAATTTTATAATAAGGGACAGAAGATATGTAAGAGGGCGCGGGATGTAAGTGATACTAGCTTTTATTTTGTAAATTAAGCCATTATATCATTCACCTAGGGCTCAACAGATAGCGTTAAAAATGGCTTTTCTATCATTGGCTTGGTCCTGACAAACTATTCAAACCTATGTGAATAATGCATTAGTTTTATTTTTAAAAAATGAATACTAGTGTCCGTTTCATCGTGCGTCCCGTCCATCCCCTCTCTCCCCTACAAATTTTTTTTGGAAAATAAAATTCCTTGAAACAGATATTTCTTAGGATCTGTCATAGATAAAATTCAGATGATGACTGATTTAGATTCAACATCCGATTCCGGTATAGAATAGGATGTTTAACAAGGATTTCTACTTTTGTTTCTATGTTTCATTTTAATTGAAACATCTACATCTCGATATTCGTTATAGAGCTTAGATGATAATTGATATATATGATTTCAGCTTCAAATTTTGGAAAAAGTATTGCAATTTACTAATTGTTTTCGCTTTAGGTTTCTTTTCTACATTCTGTTCGAAAAATTTCTTTGAATCATCTTCTATTAAGCTTTTATAAGCATCTATCAGCTCCTTCTATAAGGTTATCTTTTAGGAGTGGATATTTATGTATACAGAAATCTCCTTACTGTGAATGTAAACGATATTATTTTGTTTTTCTATTTTTTAGGATTGGCTATAAATAGAGCTTAAATAATGACTGATATGGGTTTCGCATTAAATTCTGGAGAGGTAAAGAGACTCACTAAACATTTCCGCAGTAGCGTGTGGTGAGCTGAAGCAGCAGAAGCAACGCTGTACTCACATTAAATATCCACACATCTATCAATTAAAGCATTTTTTTATTATAACTCACACATTGTCTTACTGGAAAATGCATCTTTTAATCGCTACTTACGCCATCATATACCACGGTTCCAATCTGCTTTTCCTTAAAATTGTTTTAGCCCTGAGATGACCAGGTGAAGGGCTCAAACTTCTGCTTGGGTTACAGCATGCGCAAGGTGTCTTTTACCTCTTGGTGTCATCATTGGCACTGTTCCAGGTACTTTGCGACTAGTGTTTGACCGACGCTAGCTTCTCTTACTTCACCTCACCGTATGCCACTGGATTTCAGCTTTCAATTCAGGAGATGTTACTTCAGATTAAAAAATTCGCATTTTCCTCAAAACAACTATTTCTCGAGATCTACTATAAAAATAACTTAGATAATAACTAACATAGATTCATCATTAAATTCCGAAGGAGATCTAAAATATCCACTTTGGTTTCTTACTTTACTTCTGGTTCAAAAAAATTGCCTTGAACCATGCATTTCTCAGAATTGCCCATAGAGAGCTTAGATGATAACATAAGGATTTAGCATAGAATTTCAGAGAAGGTCGGTGGGTTCACTAAGGATTTCCATTTGTGATTTGAGATGCTATTTCTTTATTTTTTTCGGATATTTGTATGACTGTACGAAATAAATATGCAATGAGAATAAAAATGCTCAATAGTTCCGTGAAAATAGAAGTATACACACTATTTGCCCCCGTATGAAGACTCCTTTGTAAATTTCTTGATTTTTTTATCATTAAAAACCTGTTGTTACCTCTATTTAACCTTCGTATGATGTGTCTAAAAAGTATTTATTTTACACACTCTTTCATTCTGTTTCGTAATACATTCCAGTCTCCGCCAACCGCAGGAAATGATTGCTCAGGAAATAAGATGCAGGAACATCTAAACTTGATGTGCAAATTTCCCAGTGCCCACACACTTTTCGATAACTGTATTTTTAGAAAAACTGGATTCCGCCGCTCTGTTTGGGTTTCTCAGCAAATTTAAACATCCTCGTATCAAATAAAAAGAAAGAAAGAAATGGAACACCCAACTTGGCAGTATTCCCTCGAAGCAAAATGTCAAGCGGAAATTTGTCCTCGTAGGTGTCAAAAATGTTCTTTTTGTGCCATTCAGTGCGGGCAGATGGAAAAAAAAATGGCGCTATTCACGATCAATACATAACTTTTCCGCTTGAGTGGGCCAGTGGTTTTCCGACTGGTCTTGAATCATGCTCAATAGATACTTGAGACCTGATGCGAACAGCCACTTGTTGGGACATCGTTGTAATATATTACGACATCATTTAAATATATTATATCGTTGTAATATATCCACTTTCATTTTAATCAAAGGGCTAACTGGGATTAGTCGCATGTCCTTCAATACCATTTTACCCTTTCGCTACTGGTGGTCATAATCTTAAGCAACAGTTCATTTATTATGAATTTAAATTTACAAATATCATCCAAGTTTGATTCTATTTACACCCATTTCGTGCATCTATCTAAAAATGAGTTATTTTCTGTAAATCCTTCGACGAGGCATGCAATCCGTAATTTAAGTTCGTGTAAAAGCCTCTGAAATTTGAAAGAGAAACAAAAACTAACATATTACTATAACTAAACTAACATAAACTAGCTGCCACCCTGAAAAAGAAGTAAAAAAGCTTGTTAATTAATATACCCTTCAGAGCATATACAATGCATACGTTACACAAAAATTATGTCTTATCATGTTTCAAATGTATTTTTCATATTTTGAAAATAAAATGGCCATGATCATGGATATTCCATAATTCAATAAAAAAGCACAATTAAATGTTACTATTTTTAAATTATTTTATTGGATTTATCATATTCGATGGTTGTCTGTCTGTCTATGTCTCTGGTTCAACATCTTGGTGACATTTTAACATGCTTCCTTTATTCCTAAAAAATCTGAAATTTGGTACACAACTTAGTCCAGTAGAATGTTTTAATCTATTAAAATTTTTTGGATCCCCGAAAAAAGAACCGGCAATTTTTTTTGCGAAATGTCCCTTGAAAAATCTCCCTTTACTTCTATAGAGATATATAATCTCATTGTTGTAAGGTGTATTATATATATATATATACAGGGTGATTCAAAAAAGATGTGCCTAACTTTACCAGGTGGTAGTACACTTCAAATCAAACCAAGCAGTTTTCGTTTACCGAGTTCACGGAGTCGGATATGAAACGTAAAGGCGTTGCAGGTCTCTTACTAGTTGGAAAGCGGTCGCTCTGCAAACTTAAAACGTCGTTCTGGTTGTGATTTTCTGGTTGAAAAAGAAAACCACGTATGCAATTTTCATCTGGAGAAAAAGAAGAACCCTTATGCAAATTTTCGTAGCACCGAATATACGGCCTTATCAGTTTGCAACAGTTATTCGCAGCTCCTACTTTTGAGAGGATGGAGGAATTTACAAATAAGGAAAAAGCCGATATGCATTTCATCTATGGATCTTCTTTTTGTGGGGATATCTCAAGAGTCTCGTCTGTGACACTCCCCTTGAATCTGAAAAGGAACCCGTCAACAGAATTTCGGCCGCTGCTGCCGAAGTCCGCGACATACCTGGTCTGTTCGAGAGAGTTCGTCACTCCCTCCATCGCAATTGTGAGACGTGCATTCAGGTTAGCGCTCGCTCTTTCTAGCCATTACTGTAATTATTGTTTATTAAATGTCATTTTATAACTTTATGCTTAAGTCATTCTTGTGTTTTCGTCTCACCTCACCGGTTTCACCTTTAAGCTCCCACTGGCGAGTTTACATTTCATTTCCGATCCAAAAAAAAGTATGACGAAAAATGCTTAATTTAGTGTGTACTACCACCCCGTAAAATTTGGCCCATCTTTTTTTACTCACTAAATCAACGGAACAAATGACAAATCTTAAAACCAGATCCAAAGGTCACTTTATTAAACAATCATCCTACAGACGTACATCAAATACAGCCAAAGCGCTTTCGAACATCCTCATGTTCATCTTCAGTGGCGATATAATTAAAAACAGATGCCAACATGCTTAAATACAATCCACTGCCGTTAAGATGAACATGAGGATGTTCGAAAGCGCTTTGACTGTATTTGATATACGTCTGTAGGATGATTGTTTAATAAAGTGATCTTTGGATCTGGTTTTAAGATTTGCCATTTGTTTAGTTGATTTAGTGATTTGAAATTTTGACGTGTCGCTACTCCTGGTATGTTTTTAATCACCCTGTATATAATCTTTTAACTTAATATTTCGGGTACCCCTAGTGAAAGTGTTAAAAGTATAGCCCTAGTAACAAAATCATTGACTAAGTATAGGTATTATATCCAATCCAAGCTATATTTACTGCATTAAGTGTATCAGAGTTCCAAGCAATAACGTCTTACAGCATGCTGATATTTTTCAATTGAGAAAACTCAGGAATGTTCTATCGGGTAATGATTGATCAAATAATGTAAAAATACGAAAGCGATCATTTCGTGGAACATCACAATTTCGCTATTTTCAGAGAATTATCAAATTCTCTTATTTATGCAGTACTGCCCGATAATTCTTGACGGTCAAAATGCGTTCTCCGGTGTGCGAGCTACTAGAGAGCTGAATTACGCAACCACTTTTTAACCGATGTGTTTGCGTTACCAGCGATATCTGTTAGACAGGGTGTCACAAAGTTAAGGTAGTCAATATCATTTTTGTAGCGGTGAAACATATGTGTATAATAAAGTGAAATCTTTACACTTCACTTTTCCTATTCACAAAAGTTTTTTAATAAAGCTGAGCTGTTACATAGCAAAATAAATAACCGAAAGCCAAGAGTTAGTTGATAGGCAGCAGCAAATTTATTCTTAAAACTGATACTGCACTATAAGGGCATGAGATTAAGATGCTATTCAGTTAGCTGTAATGCTTATAATTTTCCTGCTAATAAATGTGTGAATTATTATTTACTAGAATGAATTACAAGGCCTTGCCTGGGTTCTAAAGGAGCGCCCGTAAATAATACAGATACAGATAGCACCATTTAGCTTCTAAATTTTTTTAAACTAAAATCATGCCCACCTTTCGTTTCATTACAAATCCTTTAATGCGTGCATAATTCTGCGCCACAATTTGCCTTGCATGCGCACAAATGTGTATTGCTTCCATAGATACACCTAGGGCTCTTAAATATAGGAGTCTTTATATATACCCAGGTTGTGATGTAAACTTCCAACCAGAGAAAACACGGAATTGACAATCTCGACTTTTACAGTTCTGGTTGAACATGAAGAAAAAATCAGAAAATAAAGTAATTCAAAACATTTTCTGGTAGCGCAACAGCCCAGTGGTTAGCGGGCGGGAATTGCACTCAGTCGCCCCGGGTTTGATTCCCGCCACTGCCGAAACTGTCCCCCTGTTACGACCAAGTTAAACATGTGAATCAGTAAGTCCTTCCGAGAGGTTGGTGGTAGGAAAGGAGGGTACGGTCCCTATTGATGCCTCCCCCACTGGGTTCCGGTCTAAATTGGGTGGCATTTCCCGGCCGTTCAAACGGATACCGTAAGGTAGATTGGACGGTTGAAGAAGAAAATACATAGTCAGTGTATTTTAGTAGGTGGGAAGGTCTGGGTCGAAGAAGAAGAGAACATTTTTTGCTAAAAGGCGAAGATTTGCACACATATTTTTATCAAACTGTAGAATTGTGACAACCTCCCTTTTTCGAATGTGGTGAAAAAATAAAATAAAAAATAAAACATGGATATTTCGATGTATTTAAAAGTAAATAAATAATAAATAAATAAATATGAGAAGGAATTGGCCGACGAATTATGTTTAAAGATCGTTAGAAAAATAGTTTTTCGGTCTTTGCCATAATGTCACAATGTAAACTGTTATAATATTTTCGATCGCTAAAGAATCAATTTGTGCGAAAATCGTTAAAAATCGTGCTCCAACATAAAATAACTCAAAAACTTATCCTAATTAAAAAAAAAATCTCACCTAGTTTTGTCTTACTGAGAATTCAACTACAACACCGAAGTTTGCAGCTGTCCGAAGCTTATATTTTCAGCTGCAGATGATACACACATACACACACACACACACACACACACAGATCATATTTTAGTGTGCAAGATATCAAAAAATATAATGAACGATAAAATTGTTAAAACAAAATAATTGCTCTTTAGTACTTTTTTGTAGAATAACTTTAGGGGTGCATCTTTGCATAAACATTACTTTACAATCATTACTTCCTCTACCATGCCATTCCTATTTTCAAAATTCATCACTCTATATTCCATTTTGGCAAAATATACCATTTATTTTTCGCTAAACACACATTCCCTTTCACGAGAAACGGAATTGTTGCTCCATCAATAGCGCTATCCATATTCATTTCGAACCTTGAAGATTGGATTTCTTTGTATGTCCGGTCATTTCGCTAGTTAACGTTTCTAGAAGGTGATTAGGCGGCTTCTCGAATGGCGATTTCTACACGAGATCGTCTGTGTCTCAAGTTATTCGATTCACCACGAACGACGAAAGAATGACCTAGAACGAAACCTAAAACAGAAGCGTTGTTTACTACTTTGGAGGGGAAATTTGTGTTTATAAACTGTGTGAGCTGCTATATTCACTGCTAACCGTAAACTCTACCTCCAGGAAATATCAACGACCAAGTGAGCCGCGCCTCCCCATTTTTATTTTCCCTAATATATCATATAAAATTAAACGTCACAAACGGAGAATGTGCTATTTAATTAAAGCTTCTTGATAAAAAAAAATATTTGCATAGTCATAGAAGGGGGTGTTCCCAAAGTAAGGATTACCCTCCCATTGAGAATAATCAAATTCACGGATTCATTTCACGCTTTTATATCTCGTCATCTTGGAATGATAGATTTGAATAATGGTAAGCAAGAAAACTTGGTAAACAAATTTTTTCGGCTATTCCATGCTGACGAACGTATGAAAAGCTCAAAACCAGTCCATAGATGTTATTATCTACAATGAAAGCATGATCCTAAGTTTTTTAGAAACAGTTTCTAAAGTATCGCCTCAAATATGAAGAATATACGTCAAAATAATGAAATAGATATAACTTTAACTCATAAAAATAAAATATTTTATCAAATATATTATACCTTCAAATATTCAAAATGTTTATACTGTCGACGTATATAACATATTTCTGTCATATTGGTGATGTCGGCAATAGTTGTGAACTTTCTGTCTTTAAAATGCTGACTAACATACTAACAAACATACACACTAACATACATACACACACTAATAAACTCACATACCAACATATACATACGCTAACATACACATCCACCAACATACACAGATTCCAACATACTAACAGACTAACATATAGACACACTCTAACATACACACACATTAACGTACATACACAGACATCACCTTCTATTGGAGTTCAGGGATATGTATGTACAACGTGCTCTACCGCCAAAAATTCAAATCCGGATTTTCGACCTCATTGCAATATCCACCTATACATTATACTATGTATGTAGAGAAAGTAAAAATCGGTTTTCCTTTTATCTATCTATAATTGCCAAGTACACGTCTGTCTGTCCGTCTCTCATGCCTATTTTAGATACTACCCGAAGAGTCGAAGGGAATCCAATGTACTCTCGGAAATAACTGTATATTGCATTATTGTCTTATTTGTAATCAAATGTGTTGCTCAAGTTTTCCTTAGACACATTAAATGCTTATAAAATGCCTTACAATTACTTTTGTTTTGTAGGTTTATGTTTTAGATTTTCTTTTTTTTATAATTAATTTTCCCCTTTTAACAGGATACAATGCGCATTTTTTCCAAAAAGTATTTTTAATCAGAATAATATATTTTTTCTGATGCTCCCCCCCCCCTACTATAATTTTGCTTGCGAAAAGCATTTTGCGAAGATCTGTGGAACCATTACGCAGAAATTGTACGCGCAATGAAGGAAACATTGTTTTGAGAAAATATACATTAGTTAAATGGCTTGCATTGCGCAATCTTTAGAAAAAGCTGCATATTTCTGGCCATAACTTTCGTACTAGTACAAATTTTTGATGGAGTTTATTTATAAACAACCCATTACCACCCACACTTTACACAGGTGAATATAATAAATAATTTTGAATATCGAAAATGAATTTATAAAACTGACGCTCATTTTATACAGTTAACATGAAATTGCAGTATGTAAAACAATATTTCATCTCCGATTACTGTATTCTGCCATTATTTTCAACGTTTTCAGACATTTCAATCTAAAACTCAGTTACAAATGAAACATATTTTCAGTAGTTTGATTAGAAGAATAGCCAGCAAAAGATTTAGATATTTTAGCGTAACTCTTACTATGGTTACAAATGAAATCAGAAACTATATAAAAACTTGTCATTATAACATATATTCCAAAATCGTTTGCTATAATTATAAATTAAAAAAATCTGATGTGGGCAACACATGACTTTCCTTATATAATGTAATGAATTTACTACTTTTACAGTAAAAAAATAGGTTTTTCTTATAGTAGATAATAATGTTCTTTCCAAGATATTGAATTTTCGACAATTAGTCGTCATTTTCATTGATTTAGCATCATTTTTATCCATTTGGCGAGATTTTCATTAATTTGGCAACATTTCAAAAGAGTCGCCAAGTTGGCGACATTCCGCCAAATTCGTCGCCAAAATCTCGCCAAGCGTTATGCATTAAGAAAAAAGTTATTCTTACAGCAGATAAATGACTATTGGCGTTCAAATACAAAAGTATTATTCAAAGTATCCTTTTTCATGAATGGAACGAGCTAGATCCACGAGAATGATGTCACTCAATTTATCGCATGGTATTACATATGAAAAGTGAACATGTTTCTCAATAGGATTTTTTTTTTTTATGTGACTTTTTCATGATTTTTTTGAAAAATGCACAATATCTCGAGAACGGTTCATGTTAGCGTTCTAAAATTTATGCCAATCGTTTTCTAATGAAAAATTACATAAGAAATGTCTATTTGCGTAACTTTATTAGCGGTTTTGATTTTTTGACGATTTTTTCAAAATTTCATTCGAAAATTTAGGGGGGGTTCTGAACATTCGATTATGTATAAAAACAATAGGCTTCCAGTGTTTACGGATTGTGATTTTTGTACCAAATTTGGTTCGAATCGGTCCATTCGTTCGTCAGTTATCGTCTCCACAGACTCACTGACACACACACACACACACACACACATACTTTCACACACACACACACACACACACACACACACACATACACACACACAGACATCACTTCAAAAATGTTTGATTCGTGATCAGGGATGCTTGAAACGTGCTCTCCCGTCGAAAACTCGAATTCGAATTTTCGGCCCCGTCACAATACTTTCCTTATACATTATGTATATAAGGAAAGTAATATCTCGAAAAAGGTTAATTTTACTAGTTAGGGAAATTCAGGATTTTCTTTTCTACGCGGGATAGTATACAAACGAATTCTGATTGTCTAGCCGTTTCTGAGTTATGGCTGGAAGAATGTTGAAATGAAAATTTCTAGATTTATAACTTTTTCAAATAAAATTCCAAGATTTTAGATTTTTCTCACAAATTATGCGTCAAGTCCCACGTATATGCAAAATTGCTCCTTCAGCATTTTGGGTTATAAATGTTCCACTTAGTCAAGCAGTATCTCTCAACTATATGATATAGATGCTGGTAAGAGACACTCCTCTGCAATATTAAATTATAAAAACTATTTTATTCGAAACTACAAAAGAACATGCAAACAAGTTCTCCTGTATATTTATTAAAATCAGAAAAAAATATTCAGGATTCAAGTTGCAAAAAGTAAAAAACCATAAATATAAAAATCAATGAAAATGTATTTTACCCCAACCCCTACACCTCCAACAAGACGAAACAACTCTTTCTCAATTGAACTATGAAATTGAGCGATCTAATAATCTCCTCCCGTGTTTTCCTGAAAACGTACTTTACATCGATTTTTCTATTTACATAATCCTTCCCTTTTCACCTAATTATCTGTCGGCAAAGTTTTTCACGTTACCCATGTTGAGGGGGAAAAGACCTAAACCACCAACAAAAGCCTTTTCAGTTTTTAACCCGCCCCTTCGATAACCCCTCTTTGTGAGGCACTCTTTTGTTAGAGCCCTTGTATGTGCCTTCTGGCAAACATATTAAACCGAGATGTTTACACTCACCTTATAAAGGGGTCTCTTTTCAAGGAAAAAAAAAATTCCTATTGTGAAGTGGTGGCTCTGCTTTGTAGGGCGACTCACACTTTTTGCACGCGTCTTTGTCTGCGACAACAATTCTGGAGCGTGTCTGGACCTCTTGAACGCGTGCGGTGCTTTTTGGAATTGTGATTAAGTACCGTTTCAAGTGGTAAAGAGAAAACTATTGAGTTCACGCAAAGGTATGTTTGCGTTTTTTTTAAACGAGGTGCAGACGATTCGAGTGGGGGCAAATGGTAAACCCTCTTTACAAGAGTGTTTCCTCCAAAGAGGAAGATTTCCTCTTAGAAGATCAATGCATTTCTTTGAAGTCTCGTTGGGAACGTGATTCATGTTAATGTTCCCAACACAGGGACCAGCATCGATGTAATTACTGCGCTCTTATTGCTGGTCTTCAATGCCAAATAAGTGATATAAAAAAGCACTTGCTATGTAGAAGACCCAGCCCGTCCGATTCGTCCTAAGACATATCAGCTGTTTGGACGGCCGAAGTACTTGCTATGTGCCACAATTTCGTTACATTCTATGGTGAATCACGGAACAAATCAGTTCACGCAACAGTCTTCAAATTGTCATAGGATTAATTTGAAATTTCACGAAGTTCTCTTCTAAGGTCAGCCGTACACGTGCAGTTTGGCCTTCCGATTGGCCTAAACAGTCTAAGCTTGATAGGCCGCGTTGATTTTACAAAAGTACCACTGATGGAGAATCACGTGGTAATTTAGATGGAGTGTAGGGCCGTTTTTGACAATAGGTAGTTTTTTAATAATGGCGGTTTTTGACAATAGTAGGCAAATTCTGGGGATCCACGAAGGTCTGAAAATCCTTCTTCAGAGCTTAATATATATATATTTTTTTACTATAAAACTTACTTTTGACTAGGGACCCAGGAACGACAGGGATTAATGCATGTTAAATTGCATGTAAAATGCATGTTAAATTGCATGCAAAAATGCATGTTAATTTACAAGTAAATGATTAAGTAACGAAGGGTAATCAGTTGTTAGTGGCAACATTTTTGCCATATTAAAGTATTTACAAAATATTTTTTTTAAACATGTATTTCTCAGGATCTGCTATAGATATACATTAGATTATGATTGATTTAGATTGAGCACCCAATTACGGAAGAGGTCGGATGTTCACTAAAGACTTCCACTTTCGGTCTTTTTATTTCCAGTTAAATGTTTTTCATTTTACTTGAACTACCTATTTCTCAAGATTGGTTATATATAGAGCTTATATTATAACTGATATAAATTTCGCATCAAATTCTATAGGAGGTGGAGGATTCACAACGGATTTCCACTTCTGGTTCAAAACATGTCTTTGAAAACATCTATTTTTCAGCACTAGCTATCGATAGAGCTTTAATGATGATTGATATGGATTTATCATATGGATTTTTGAAATCTAAAATGGATCATAAATCATTAATTAGCATTACTAGTATACAATTAGATAATGCTTTGCACGTATTTTTAACCATAAATAAATCATTTTTTAATTGATTAACCATTGTTTAGGAGTCATTCTAGAGATTGAACATTTTACCTTTCGAGAAAATCTCTCGAGAAAATCTCTTTCGAGAAAATCTTTCGAGAATATCTCTCGAAAACTTCAAACGATCGATAACAAACACAGGCTAATGATTTTCAGTATGATTAATTCATAAAAAAAAATCTAATCTGTGCTATTCAGATCACCTCATTATATCAAAATTCATTAATATGTAGAAAAAATAAAGTGTTGGACACGTTTCATCAAATATTTTTAGTTTAAGAAAATCTTGAGAAACGTATTTGAGCCCAGATAAATTAATAATTATTACTATTATTATTTCATTTGTGTTTAACTACGTTGCTCAAGTTTTCCTTATCCTTTGCACAAAGTGTATTTTACTTTCCCTGCAATACATGGTAATGTATAGGGAAAGTATTGGAATCATACTGAAAATCGCAACTCGAGTTTTCGACGGATCTACGCGTTTCGAGACCTCTAGAATACGAAAAAACTATTTTTAGCGTGACGACTCTGTGTGTGTGTGTGTGTCTGTCTGTCCATATTTTGTATCCACTCTTAACTAAAAAACTAATTGACCGAATTTCATAAAATTTGGTAGATAAATCCCTTGTGGGCGAATCTGGTGCTGATTAGTTTTAGGTACGATTCGGGATAAAAGAATCCCCCTTTTTTTGCGAAATGGCCCGCAAAAGACTGTATCCACGCTTGTTGAAAAACTAATGGACCGAATTTCACAAAATTCGGTAAATAAGTCTTTTGTGGGTTACCCTGGTGCTGATAAGATTTTGGTACGATTCGAAAAAAATAACCTGCCTTTTTTTTGCAAAATGGCCGGCAAAAATCGCCAAAACCTAAAATAAAAACTACATATGCTCAAATATATCCATTAAATGCTTGTTTTATACGTAATTTTTAACGATGAAAGGTATAAGACCAACCCTATTGCACTAGGACTAGCCGCTCACGAGATATTTTAGTTTTTTCGTATTTTCTCCACGCCACCTTTGAAAATAAGTTCAGTAACCAAATGAGAACAAAAATTGAATTAAAAGTGAATTAAATTTAATTAAAATAAAGAGAACGTGAATATAAATATGCAGAGAAAGTCATGTGCTGCCCATATCGGATTTTTTTATTTTTAGTATAATCCGTACTCAATTTGAGCCAGAAGTTACATGTCCAAAACATTTCGTTTTACAAACAAAGATCTTATGAAAGAAAAATAGTAAAAGAATCGAACTAATGTCACCTGTGACATAATAAAACTACAAACAGGAAATGTGATATTTTTTGTGATAGGGTCACTTGGGCCCGAAGCTCTACTTTTCATCCGCAATGTATGCTAATCATTTGCGAACTGCGAATACACGCAAGTGCCGTTGCATGGAGGTATTGGGCAACAGTTAAAAGAAATTAACCGTAAGAATTTCATTCAATTTTCGTTCAGAGGAGTAATTGCCTCCGACGCATTGTTTGGCAAGATTAGACCTGAAAGTAAGAATTCAATTAAAACGAATGCTTGAAAAATGTGAGCGTGGTAAAATGGGATTATAATTTATCACGCAATAGTTTGGAATGGAGACCTCAAAAATTGGATGAGGTCAACACATGATTTTTCCTACATTCTCATATTCGGTTTTCTTTTCCTTTTACTTAATCTGAATTTTAGTGCACTAAATAACATATGACATAGCTACTTTTCTGGAATTATATTGAATTTGTAGTTATAAAAACATTATTATTTTCCATTTTGAAACTTCGTTTAAAGTCTATCAATTTTCTCAAACTGAAATACCTCAAGGAAAATGTATACTAGTGTAATGGTAGTTATTTTATTTACTTTGCTACCAAAAATTACACATCAAAACCACTAAATTTGTACATTAAGGCATATTTTTTATTCATTTTTTTTGACGATTTTTTCTTCTGCTTATTCTCAAATATATCAAAATCTAAATAGCACTACGATAACTAATGCATAAGTGACATAATTAGTAAAATTCCATGTAATTTGGTTGGATAGTTTTTGAGCCAATGTAGATGCAATATATTGCATACATAGACACATAAGCATGCACATGTAGACGTCGAGCTAAAAATTGTCAATTCGTATTCAAGGGTGCCAAAAACATGTAAATTCATCGATAACTCGTTTTGCAATTACTGGTCCGATTTGAAAAATTTATACACTAAAATCAGGGAAAGTGAAAAAAAGGGAACTCAAGTTGTCTAAAATTTTATGAATTTTCCTTTGCTTCCGGAAATACTTTTTTGCATTAGTTCTCGACGGATATTTAAACGTCCAGACTCAAAATTACAAGTGAAACAAGATAAATTTAACGGATTACCTTTTTTAATATTTTTAAACCTTATACATAAAAATATTTGCCCAACTTTTCCCAACAGTTGCCTATGAAAAAGTAAATTGTTTAATATAATAATATAAAACGAAAATTATCTAGTTTATTGGCTGTTTTTCCAGAAAAATATTGAGCTTTCTCCTTTGTAATAAGAAATATAAAATAGTTATATCAGCGAGATAGAAAACCGATTGAAAAACGCAAACTATGTAATGCAATACTGGAGATAAGAGTGTTGCCAAATCTGCAGTTACAAAAACCCAAATTAAAAAACCATAAATAAACGAATAGCAGAATAATGCAAAACACCCACTTAATCTGTTGTAAAAAAATTCTATTAATAAAGGACTATATTATTAATTGGCATATCTCGAAAGAATAGCAGAAGCAAATAGTTTCGGAAGCAGAAACTGTAGAAACGTGTTGAGCATTTATTTATACTGCCAAGTTATTTAGCAGTAAAAAATGAGGTTCTAACTGATTGAAGAAAGCACGTGACAAAACAATGTATGAAGAACTTTAATCAAAATATAAAGTACAAAGAAAGCTTATAACTTTGTCAATTTAAGTACTTAAGAGACAATATCCAATTGTAATGGCATTTAGTCTGATATTTCTTCTTAGACTGGAATCCAAAAATGTTCTTATGTTTTAATTAATTGTTTGACCTAGTTTAATCTAGGTTAGAATTAATCAATGAATAAGTCTCTAGTTTGAGAGTCAGGGAATAGATTTGGTGCGGGGGGGGGGGGGGAGACTACAAACTCGAGTTTTCTTAGTAAGATCCAGATCTTGCTTGATTTTAAAATTGCCTGTTTGGGCATATAATTAGGGTATAAACATGTCATTTAGTAGGATTTTTTTTCCTTATTTTGATCAGTATCCATAATATGCCTACTGATTTCAACAATCTTTAGCCATCAGAAAGCAACATCTTTATCAGCAAATATCGAAACTCATTTATTTGTAGGAAATGCCGTGTGTGGAACACTAATATTTAATTTAGAACCAGGTTTTATGATGGCACAGAAAAAAAATTTAAATATTTTGTTATAAATAGTGTGTAGACCTCGGTAACGAGTTTTTTTTTAAATCCCGTTACATCTTCATTTTTCTATTAGACACTGAACTATTCTAATTTTGATTGTCCATTTTTATTAATTTTCTTTGAAATCATAAATATATTAGTGCTTAGTTATAAACACTAAAAATATTGACAACAAAAAATATAAAGAAAGCCAAGAATGCGTGAATAATTTTTAATATTACATTGGGAAATGTTTATAGTATCTTATTAAAATTAATTGTGCATTCTGACTCGTTTCTTATAAAAAATATATTTATTATTTTATTTTATAAAATAATACAATGTATTGGTAAATCAGTCGGCGATTTTGACTGTAGTATTTGACATTTCTTACTTAGAGGCTCATTAAAATTAATCTTTTGTGTTAAAACAGAAACCGATCTATTACATAGTTTATTGAACAATCGAGATTGATATGCTTACAACATTTACATTTCACGCATGGAAGAATATCAAAGCAAAACGGGGGTAAAATCTTCGAAGTTTTGCAAAACATCTTGTCAGCAGACGATGTAACAGTATAACTTGATAATGGGAAAACTCTGTATGGCATTGAATTGATGAAGCCAAACTATCCCTATCATGTCACAAGTCCACACAACAAAAATAATAAGTGTCGCAGTAGAAGGAAAATTGCGCATTACATCCCAATTAAAACTGATTTCCAGACATTACCTTGTACCACTTTCGGCGTTGTTTACGTATAATCAACAATAAAAGTAAGAACGCCTGCTGATCATAGTCTCGTCCTGACCGTATAAATGTCAAAGCATGAATGAAAAATGCAGTAAACACGTGAACGTATGGTACGATCACGGGATGCAATCAATAAGAAGATAGCTGATTATTATTATCCATGTCGTCGAATTATCGTTGTTTTATTTCTTTTAAGAGTTTGAAGGCAATGCTGGTGCTTAAGGGTTGAATGGGAAGTTTATGCCTGTTAGAAGATCAGGCAGTAGCAATTAATAACTAAAGCAAAGATAGTTATTAAATATGCAAGGTATTGGATTTATGTGTGTATTATTTGAAAGCGTAGTTTTACGACTTTCGCCTCTTCACATTAAATGAACAAGGAAATTTTACGGTGTTATTGAGGAAAGTGATATTGTTAATTTAAACGAAATTCCCCCAAAATATGAGGAAAATTGTGAAGTATGTTCTGGATACATTTAAATGTATGAAAAATATAATATTAGTAGGCTTGTAAAACATTGTGAATTTATATTATCCGTAAATAGTATTTCATTGGCTTTATAATGAACAGAATATATATTGATTGTCTTGTGAGGTTTATGTAGCACTTGTGCTTCAAAAGTGACACAATTCAACATTTAACATTGTTTAGTACTTGCTATGACAAAATTGTGTAAACAATATCAAACAGAAAAAGTATATTAATGCAGCTCTATAAAATGAATAGATTAACCATTAGTTACAGAATTAGAGAAGAGTTGATCAAAGTTATTATAAAGTAGAATTTTTTAATTTGAATTAGTTTTGAAGTTAGATCCATACACGCATGGCATATACTTCAAAAAGTGAAATTTAACTATGCACAATTTATATATGGTATGATATTTGGACATTTTCTTTGGCTTAAGTCTGAAAGAATATTTTATGTATATAAAATTTGTAACTCTTTTCTGGTTTATATAATATTTAATGTATTTTCTTCTATCCAAATTTTATTTTGATATGCACCACACGTCTTTGGAAGGGGAACTAGCACTTTGAATTGGTAAAACAATCAGTATTTGATTCAACAGTGAAAAATCTAACAATGGCAGCACATAACTTTCCCTACAGCTATAAATTTATTTTCTCTTTCTTTCTTTCACAGTACATTACATTAAGTTTATTTAAACAAAATAACATGGACAACTGTTAGAAATTGCGCTGAATTCGCAGTTTTAATTCAATTTTAGTTTTTATTTAGAGACTGAAAGTATTTTCAAAGATGAAGTAGTAGAGTCGCGAAAAACTACACTATTTCGAAAACGATTAGTGCTAGAGCTATGGGGTTGGTCTTATTCTTTTTGACGTTAATAATAATGTAAAGAACCCGCCTTTTTTTTGCGAAATGGCCCGCTAAAGCCTGTATCCACTCGAACTGAAACACTAGTGGACTCAATTTCACAAAATTCGGTAGATAAGTCGCATGTAGGTTACCCTGGTGCTGATTAGATTTTAGTACGATTCGGAAAAAAATAACCTGCCTTTTTCTCCAAAATGGTTTCCAAATATCGTCAAAATCTAAAATAGAAAACTACGTATGCTCAAATATATCCATTAAATAATTGTTTTATACGTAATTTTTAACGCAGAAAAGAATAAGACCAACCCCATTACACTAAGTCTAGCCGTTCTTGAGATATTTTAGTTTTTTCGTATTTTCTCTATTCCACCTTTGAAAATAAGTCCAGTTATCAAATGAGAACGAAAATTGAATTAAAAGTGAATTAAATTTAATTGAAATAAAGAGAACGTGGATATAAGTCTGCAGGGAAAGTCATATGCTGCTCACATCAGAATTTTTATATTGTTGAGGGAAACACTTGAGAATTTTTCAAATGAATCTTGTGTGTCATCGTTTATTGTGTCTTAATCATGATCATTGGGTAGTTCTATTAGATCATCTTCAGTCAGTGTAGGTTCTCGAGTTCCTCCAAACCTTTGTCACGCATATATCCTCAAATCCTTTGCCACCTAATCAGTGATTAATATCAAGTATCAGTTCAGAGCCTGAAGGTGCGGTACGGAACTTTCTGCCTGCACAATCTGAAATAGTAATGCCTTCCAAGATGCGTCAAGTATCGAAGATTTCAATTGAGATGTGGTGAAGGGTATGGATGTCACACAATCCACAATAGAAAACTCGAGACATGTTTGTGTACGCGTTTTATATCCATCAGATTCTATTCTATCCTGAATTGATTCAAATGATTTACGTACGCAATAAGCGTAAAATATTGATATAACTTCTTGGACTAAGGGTTGAATAATTGATGTGGTGTTAAGTGGTAGGAATAACATTACGGTGTCATAGGTCTTCAGGATGGTCAGGAGCATAATCCAATATCAACAACGCTTTAAAACTGATTTTTTCTGTCTCTTACATAGTGTTATACCTCCGGTACAAAGCAGCTATGTTACTAATTCTTTAATTTTTCCTAAAATTTATAAAGTGGAAACTTTAAAAACGTGCAATTGCAATACCGTGTTATTCGAGGATTGAAGCAATCTTTGGCCGTGCAGCACGAAATTTTCGTGTAATTCAAGCACCGTGTTATTCGAGGGTTGCCTATGTTGGAGGGAAAGTAAAAAATATGTAATTCGTATTGGGATAATTACATGCAGCGTGATCGACATATTACGTGCTTCATGGGCTAAATTCATTAAAACCACAAAAGTTTATATATTATTAGGATGAAGAAATTATACTTCTAATAATGCACCTTACACAACAAATAAAAATAAAATATTTTCGTGCACAGTGTCGTTCAGGAGATCGAACGATTTTTGAATTTTTGTGCTAAAATACTTCGAATGTATTGGCAAACGAAATGGGCATTAAGAAATCCAGATAATCGAAATTGAAAAGTGAAAAACTGATTTTTGCAAATTTCATTAGAATTAATCTTGACAAAATGGAAATCCATTTACAATTTTTCAAAAAATCATGTTTTGGGTGATATGAAAATACCTCCACTATTAACCGTACTCTATGTCTGGTTGCAAGTAAGCAAAAAAAAAAAAAAAAAGACATAACGGTTTCTTTTTTTTTTCAAATACTTAAACACATTTTTACTTCTGCGGTTGAAACTATTACAAAAAATAATTTCCTCTGAACGAGTTTTTTCAGAGTTAAAAACTATTTAAAAACTCGTTTGAAATTATAAAGCGTCTACCCAATTATACCAACGAATCCTTGAAGGATTAATTTCAAAATTTAGGAGCAAAGAAGTCATATCATTCCCACAATGAAAGTGAAGGTTTGATGGACGTAAAACAAACTTTTTTTAAGAGCTTTCTTCTTGTTAGATTAATGTTTCGGATAATTTTAATCACATGTTAAATATTCATAGCATAAAAATTCGATTAAAGTACGCATTGCAAATGTTTGTTTTCAACGTTATAACCTAATTAAACAGTTGAGCCGGTCGAATGTTTCCAACATCCACTTGCTCCTGAAGGTCAACCCCTTCCTGCTGTGTTTGAAAATCAAAACTGATTTTCTTTGAAGAAATCCCAACGCAAGTTAGTTTAACAAATAAAAAAAGCTTTATAACAGCGGCAAGCAATAGGCTTGACACTCCAACAAATCCGGCTCGGTAATGGTCGAAGTTTTTCGTTTTTGAAAACTAAACAGGAATATTTTCAGAACAAGAACTTAAAACAAGAAAACATGGAGTCAGTGTAGATCAAAACTAAAAATGCTTTAAATTGAAACATTTGAAAGGAGATAAACGCATTTGAACATACCATGATGAAAAGACAAAAATTTCTTATGGGTTTGTCAGGTTACATAAACAATATTTATGAACAAGTATGAAAACATGTCTATCTTCATTGACAATAACGTACACTTCAAGATATCAAAAATTATTTAAATTTCAAAACTGCATTAAACTCTTTTATATTCAAATCATGGATCATCGCATGAATAAATGACGATCTAAATACTAAGCTACCAGAACAACTTTCCTATGCAGGAGAGAGAGAGAGAGAGCATCCTGTTAATAGTACCACTCATGAATTGAAACTATCTGGAATAAATCGCAGGATCCTTGAAAAAATAAAAATGAAATAGTGGTATAAAATAAAAATGAAATATTTATTTATTTATTTATTTTTATTGTCACTGACGCTCTTAATTTAATCGAACTGGCTCTTTTAAGTCACAATGCAATTCGATGAGAAATAGTGAAAACTAAGGTTGAGCGTTCAATGCAGATAACAGCATCCATTTACGATTCGCAACCGGTCCATGAATTATGCAATGAGAACACTCAATAGGTAGAGTTCTTTTTTTATAAAAATACAAATTAATTTTGTATATTTATTAAAATACGAAAGAAATCACAGTATCACAGTATTCTGAAAATCTGCTTGTCATGATATCACCTTCGACAATTATAGAAAAGAAAAACTTATGTATTGAAATTTGAAAATAAACCCCTCAAATTTATAAAATTTAAAAAAGACTATGTTGTGATGCTAAAGAAAGTCGTCTTAAAAATATCGCCATGTCCAAAAAAAAATTAATTATAATTTCATAAAACCTCAGAAAATATGCGATATCTAATAAATACCCCCAGCTCTCTAAAAATTGCAGTGCATCTATATTTTAAAGATAAATACGCAAAAGCGTATCTCTTAAACCTGCCATCCCCTTTTACGAATTTTCAAAACGAGAGGAAATCACGCCAGCTTTGGCATGGCTGTCTTCTAGTATGCTTGTTATACACTGAAATACCAAATGAGGATAACGTCCACTTCTGTTGTCTATATGATGTACAGTGCAGCGAACTTAGAAGCTGTCTGATGTTGATTCGTACTCGTATTATTTGTAATTTGAAGAACTTTTTCCCTTCTGTGTTGGACTGAACAAACTTGCCAACCTTCCGCTCAACTCGAACATGGATTGACCGTTGATGACTACAATACCTTGCTGTCAGATCCTGATTTTGTCTGATGGTCTACTCTTTATAAACTCTAATAAGTGCAACAATTCACAAGTGCAGCCATTTAGCTACAGCTGGGGTCATAACTTCGTGGGTTCATCACCATTTTACGTTTAAAATCTCTCAGATCGCTCCTTTAACCCATTCTTTTAAAGCAAAGCATTTCACACTTCCCTTATGATACCAATTCATCTACCTAAAGTTAAAACTATCTGCTTTCCACAGCTAATTTCATATAGAAGATATAACTACTTTCCCTAAAATGGTCTGGTGGTCATATCATAATTCATTGACTCATGGGTGTCATTTTTCTATTATTTTATTTTTAAATTTTTCCCTTTTGCGAAAGGCACATTTGTACAATCTTTTAAAAGATCTCTAAGAAAATACTGAAAATATGTAGAAGTAAAAATAAAAATTATTTAACTGAACTTTCTTCGAATTTAAGTGATTGTTCATTGCTTGTTGATTGATGATTGTTAATTTTGTGATCATTGGTTTGATTGATATTATATTTAATCGTTAATTACTAATTAATGCACTTGATCATTAATTAATAAATCATATTAATTAATAATAATGTCTAATTATAATTATTAATAAATAACATATATTTAACATATTTCTACACTACTCTCTGCCACTGGAGAAGGAAAACCTTTCTTAGTACTGTACATTTTTTTTATATTTCTTTATTAGTAATATTCACCTATAGAGATTGCATACATTGGAAGATCTCTACCTGAATGAAGTGATCACATTCACTGAATTAATTATGAATGAACTGCCGCTCTACAAATTACTCGAAACGGATTGAATTCTTCAGTTGCAACTTTACACATTCTCCCTCAGCCAGCTCTCATTTCCCAATTTACCGCTCGTATTACTTATGCGCGTCGTTTCGAGGCTATAATGCGAATCTTATTCATGAGTTTTTCTTAATACGATCACGAAGCTAAGTAGAAACCACGGAGGCAAAGCGGTAGCAGATTCATTTACATCGCTGCCTGCATGACTTGTTGGGCTGTTGACGAGATTAAGAAAACACAATTTTACTTCACTTTACAGACTAATAATCGTTCCCGCGTTTCGAACGCTAATGAGATTTGGAAGCTAATGAATCAAGTTCGAAAGATATTGTAAGTAGTGTTGCTGAGACACGCTAGACGAAGGCATTTATTTGAGAACGACATGAATACAAGTATGTGATGAATGATGCAGTGATGTTTTGACGCAATTTGCTCTTTGTTAGCTGTTTGTTCTATTTTATGTATTTTCTCCTTTGACTGCTCAAAGCTTTAAATGCAACATACATAATGCATATGTGCATTTATTGTGTCATAAATACATTTTTATTGTACCATACATTTTGTCGTATGTTATTTACACCAGTGTTTTTCAAGCAGCGTTCCAGCGGAAGATTGGGGTTTCAATGATAAAATCTGAAAACCAAAAGTATATAATTAAAGACATTGATTATTATCGCTATTTTTTTTTTTTCTGATTTCATTCTGACTTTTAAGGAAAAAAATCTGATGTGGGCAACACAAGACTTTCCTTATATAATGCAATGAATTTACTACTTTTACAGCTAAAAAAATGTTCTTATAGTAAATACTTATATTCTTTCCAAGATATTGAATTTTCTTCAATTAGTCGTCATTTTCATTAATTTAGCGTTATTTTTATCCATTTGGCGAGATTTTTGTTAATTTGGCAACAATTAAGACTGTCGCCAAGTTGGCGACATTCCGCCAAATTCATCGCCAAAATCTCGCCAAGCGTTATGCACGGAGACATAAGTTATTCTTACAGCAGATAAATGACTATTGGCGTTCAAATGCAAAAGTATTACTCAAAGTATCTTTCTTCCTGAATGGAACGAGCTAGTTCCACGAGAATGATGTCACCAAATGTATCGCATGGTATTACATATGAAAAGTGAACATGTTTCTCAATAGGATTTTTTTTTATTTTATATGACTTTTTGATAATTTTTTGAAAATGTGTAATATCTCAAGAACGGTTCATGTTAGCGTTCTAAAATTTGTGTTAATCGTTTTCTAATGAAAAATTGCATAAGAAATGTCTATTTGTGTAACTTTATTAGCGGTTTTGAATTTTTGACGATTTTTTCAAAATTTCACTCGAAAATTTAGGGAGGTTCTGAACATTCGATTGCGTATAAAAACAATAGGCTTCCAGTGTTTACTGATTGTGATTTTTGTACCCAATTTCGTTCGAATCGGTCCATTTGTGAGTCAGTTATCGTCTCCACAGGCTCACTGACACACACACACACACACATACTTTCACACACAGACATACTTTCACACACACATACACAGACATCACTTCAAAAATGTTTGATTCGTGATCTGGAATGCTTGAAACGTGCTCTCCCATCGAAAACTCGAATTCGAATTTTCGACTCCGTCACAATACTTTCCTTATTCAATACTTTCCTCCTTCAATATACATTATGTATATAAGGAAAGTAATAACTTCAATTTAATAATATCTGGTTCAGTCCAATATAATATAAGAATTATCAATTGTGTTTGAAAGTGATTTTTGTGCTTCTCCTTAATAAGATTCTGGATTTTTTTATCTTGCAATTAAAACTAATTATAAGAAAAGTCTTGATCCTCAGATGAGGATTATACTTTACAGTATCACTTCAAACCTTACGTAAAATTAAAATTCAATAAAACCAACGTAATTCTAATTTAAATTAAATTTGAATTTTTAGATTCAAATTCCCTTGTAAAAATATTTGCATCCTCACGACATTCTCATACATTATATAGGGAATGAACTTGTATCAGAATCATTACCAGAATGAACTTGTATCATAATCATTACCAGAATGAAAAAAACAAGTCCAATAGAGCCGAAATGGTTTTGCATGAATAACATTTTAAAAAATAAAACTTTGGTAGAAATCAATAAGTTAATTCGACTTTTCCAGACTCATTTATTTTGTCTATAAGCTTTCAAAGCGCTACATTTTTACTCGCTGACTGTTTTAACTAGCAAGGACTTTTAATTTTCGCTCCGATTTCATATGGATAATCCGACCATAACTTCACGCCAAAATATCAAATACTATTTCACCAACTTACTTTTCGGTATATAAATTAAACTTATACAATATATCTGATGAGATTTTACATTCATGTGAATAAATATAAACTTATCTGGCGGCACATAAATGTGTACTTGAAATATGTGTTTAAATGCGTATGTTTTTTTCTATTTTGTTCTACCCTTATCAATCATTAAACATCTTTAGAATCAAGTTTATTTAACCTCCTAATTTTTTTAAACAAAATAAAATATCTCCTACTTGTGAACAATATCATTTACTAAAAATAATTTACTTTCTACAAACTTCTAACAAAAAAATTAAATGCTATATTATTTTATTTTATGTGAATTTTCAAACAAACGCATAAAACTTGAAATTTATGATTTTGCTGGGGAAGTGCATTAAGTTTCTCCCATTTCCCGTCACTGTACAATTGGTTGGGCGCTGCTCTGGGAGAGGTGTTTATGCACATGCTGGATGGCAAATAGTTTGCGCGCGATTATACTTGCGTTGAAACTGGAGGATTTTGGATGGAAATTATTTTAGTTCGCAACAGGCGACTTGGAAATTGAGTGGTGTTATGTCTATCTGTATTGGTTAAGTAGCGGACGCTTATTTGGACCCGGATAACGATAGGTAATTCGTTCTAGTAATTAATATAGCTGAAAGCGAGTGAGATGTTTTCGTTGAAAATTATTTATTTCTTTAACTGCATAATGAAATGCGAAGAGAAAACATTAAGACTGTTATATGGCCATTTTTCGAAATTTTCCATTTATCATGATCAAAATGCGTGCACCATAGAGTTAGAGACAAGGAGATAAAGCTCCTGTGGATGAAACGCTTAAAAATGCCATCACGCTTTGAAAATTGTATCTAGGTGTCGTTAGTGTAAATAAAGCTCCCTTTGTTTCCATTTAACACAACAAAGAGGCGTAGTATTGAGTATATGTACTTTTTATCATTTTTAAATTATGATTTCGTAATTAGCAGTATAATTAATCAATATTTTCCCACAGTTGCAGAACAGAATTCAGAAAATAGGGAGATAAAAATTAATTGAAAGGTAAAATAATTTTGAATACATAGGAATATTCCTTATTGTTTTAGTTCTAATTTACATTGCGCTACTCATTTATTTCTGCAAAATTGACTTTTTAAATAAATATTTTTAGTCTTTCTCATAGAAATACACTCAATGCGAAGGCACTTATCTTATCGCGGAGCCACCTGAATTATTGTCTCAAATGATATTGGCATTTTCTCAGTTTGGAGTTTTAACTGCTTACTTTTACCTCCATGGGGTGCACGCTACTCAATATTCGTGATAGTCTCGTTGTAAATAAACCTTGACACCGGGATGCCATGTACGACAACAAAAACACATTGGGGAAAGTGAACTGTGGTCACGATCGCATGGTACGTTCATTACCACCTACAGATATCTCCTTTTACATTCTCCTTTTACATTCTCCTTTTACATTCTCGAATACAAATACCTTTTCTACCCTACTAACATGCATAATTTCGGATTTTTTTTGTACAATTGATCAAAATGTTTATGGATACTCAGCATAATGGACACATATTGATAGTCAAAACTACGAGAGAAAAGAATACATTTTAAGAACTTTTATAGAAAATGTGAAACATGCATCTTTTTTAAATCCGTTGTTCATTTAATACTTTTGTTATAACTTTGCAATTTCATTACGAATGGGTGATTTTTCTCACGCATTCGAATACATTTTTAACAGACTATTTATGGATCACCGAATCTGTTTAACCAAATGTACTACGATTTCTCCCAGGAATCTTAGTGCAGTTTGTAGAGTACTTAGTTCTGCCACCATCAACGGTTGCACCTACGTGCACCCAAGCCATTCGCAACAGATTGCATGAAGTGCAGTTGCGCGCACGGCGGCTAGCCACTGGGATTGCATAAGTGCTCGACACAGGGATTCACGTCTGGCGTGGTGTAATCTAAATCGCCACTGGACCAATGAATGGCATGGGGTATTATTTACGGATGAATCTCACTTCTGCCTGTGTAGGAATGATAGCCGTGGACGAGTGTGAGAGTTTTTCGAGGAACGCTACTTGTCAGACCATATGACCGAGCATCATACCGGCCCCATACCGAGCATCATACCCGCCCCACACCGAGCATCATGGTTTGGAGCGGTATCATCTTTGATCGGCGGACAGCTCTGGTGCACATTGCAGTTAATTTGACAACGGAGCGGTACGTCACACAAGTTGTGATGCCTGTGATTCGGCCACTGATACAGGCCATCCCGGCACGGTGTTCCAGTAAGACAATGCCACACCGCACACCACGTGAAAAATTCTCAAGCACTTGAACGGAATTCACATCCTTTCCTGCCAGCAACCTCGCCGGATCTCTCTCCCATTGAACACGTGTGGGCCCCCATCAGACGTCAGGTGCACCAGGAACCACCGGTACATACCGTAGACGAACTGCGTGTCACAGTGGAAGCTACTTGGCAAGGATTACCTCAGGCAACCATTAAACTCATCGATAGTATGCCTCGCCGTTTAGCGGCCTGTATAGCTGCCAGTGGATGTCATTTTCTTTACTGAATAAACAAGTTTTTTTGCGTATCTTTATTTGTTCTTTTAATCATTTGCATATAACTCTTCTACCGGTACTGTGATTTGCATATGGCTACGTGCATTCCTTATGGTGTTGCAATTTCACTTTTGACGAGTGCACTATCCCCTAACAGATGCAGTCCACGCATCTATACCATCAATACCAGCAAGCAATTGTTATACGACTCCCTACTGAAACTTAATTACTAATCACCACTTAACAAAACACAATTAATTTACGCCTTTACTCCTCCTTAAACACCCATCCCCCTAACAAAAAGTATTTGTCTCATGGACGATTTATTTTTTTTTTCTTTTTCGAAATGAGATAGATAGACTAATATAAGGGCTTTGCTTATATATCAAGTTCTAACTGAGGCCCGCAAGCCATTTTTCAAAAGTTGATTAGTTGGCGATATTCTGTGAAATTGGCCACCAAATTGTCTTCAAAGGGAAAGAGATAGATAGATAGAAGGATTTTCATCAAACAGTATTAATTGATAACTGGAGAAAAAATACAATAGCAATAATATACTATATTCTGAAATTTAATTTGTCGATGGTGAACGAAGCTTAAACAATGTTTTGCATTGTTTCTAAATTTGAAATAGATATATCTACCAGAAAATTTCTAAAACATTTGTTTTGAAGAATTTTGTGCTTGAAGATTATGTCATTTCTTGACCCATATTGACAAGCTATAATGACTGTCAAACCATGGTACACAGGTTGTGACAGGAATGACCAATTAAACACTTTTTCCTTGTAACAAAAAGATATGTTCAACGTATTAAAATATTTTGACTAGAGAAACAAATGGTTTAAATTAAAAAAATATAAAACTACTCGTATCTTTGCTGAAACATGACAGATAACTTAAATATTATGAATATTGTAGCCCAGCCAGTTGTCCTTTCTCATCCGGACACCTAAACAAATTTCTAGTGTAATATCAAAAGATTAACGAAATGGACGTGGAATTAGTTCTAAACAAGGCACAAGTGTCGAACAAAATCAGTGTGAAGAAAAATGACCAAAAATGGCCACTGCTATCCGCAAGAAACTAATTCTCTCCTCTCCCGTACTCGATGACCGTAACCACACTCCACTTTCCCCACTGTGGATGTTGTCTCACACGCCATCCCGGTGTCAAGGGTTAGTTACACCGACGCTATCACGGATCACGAATATCGAGCGGCACGTCACGCGTCTACCTAATGACAGCAGCTATTGGTAAATGGACGCCAAATGGCCATACAACAGAATCAGTGCCACATTATCAGTTTTTTTCCATTTATGTCTGTCGCATAGCTTAAATCGGCGTTTCTCAAACTATGGTTACCCGAATCTGTCATCGGATGACTTTATAGATTGTTCATAGAATATATATTGGTATTCGATAAAATAACAATATAGTATAAGACAGACATGGCCAAATAGCTGTTCGAGAGCGCGTTTAGTATTTTCAATACGGCTCGCGTACATATTGAAGCACATTGTCGATATTTAACATATATTTATATTTTATAACATAAAATAAAATCCATATTAATTGAATACGTGACAAAAAGAAAATCTTTTGGCATTCCAGACGATAAACAAACTGAATGAATATTGAGAAAAATGAATAGAATTTTTATCGGTATTAAATGTTATATTTAATTACCGGAAATCTTTCAAATAAAAGATTGCTTTCTTTGTTAAACCCTTCGAAGCTAATGTTTTAGCATAGATATTTTATACTTTCACAAGTTGTAATTCCTGAAATATAGCAGATGGAATCCTGGTACACATGTCTTTAATATTCATTAAATCGAAACATCGAGTATAGCTTACGAACAAACATCCAGCATAACTTACGAACAAACATCGAACATAACTCAAGCATAAATAAACATCGAGCACAGTTGCTTCGTACTACTCCGAGAAGCCACACTTTTAAAGTCTATCACAACAAATAACATATCGCAATATATAATTAAAATATGCCTATAACATACCAGATATTTGCAATTTTCTAGTAAATAACTTTTAAAAGTTGAAATCGTTGACTATCCTGAAGATAAATTTGCGGCTTATGAAACTCTGAAATTCCTATGTATGGCTGTAATACGTATGACTACATGTATGGCTACCGATAATATATATGGCTATCAAAAATATGGATAATCCGGCTTTGAAAGACATGAAATTTTGCCAACCCTGATTGATATTTGACATTAAAAATCATAATTATCAATTATGATATTTCAATTAAATGACATAAGAAATATCAATATTAAATGTATATGTTTCTCTAAAAGTTGATAAAATATTTGTCACTTAGAATCATGTTAATTTTATTGCTAGAATAAACCCTTATATTACGTCCCTCGATATTTCTACACCAATTGTATATTACAAACATTGTAGATAGAACAAACGGTCCCAATGTTAAATATATTGAGAGTCCCTTATATCGCACCCTTATTATCTTCCATCCTCCATTATGTTCTGCTGTTTAAATGTAACTTATATACAGCAAAGACACTTAATGTATCGTCATAATGAACACACACATGGATGTCACCTGTGCTTGGCTATCAAGTGCAAAGCGATTTATTATTCCCCGACAGGAAGTACTTCTTAAAAATATTTCATCACTCAGGCACAGTCTGGAAAAATGTAACTTTAAACCGGAATATTCTAGCCAATGCTGGGATTTATTGCTTGAGCAGTACGTTATCACAAATGCAATCTTTACTCATTTAGTGTGTTCTTAAATTAGTTTGTATTCTATCATTCGTTAACGCCTGCTTTGCTTACTATGCTATGCTTACTTATCCTTATATGTGCAATAAACTAGAGAAATGTATCATATCCAGTAATACTCAGAAAGTAGAAATTAGCAAGTCTCTCATAAACAGTATTAAAATCCGTCTAAATTGCATTGATACAAATTTCGCTGAAAAGTAAGCAAAGTAATCATTTTAACTTGCAGTTACATAAAAGATTTTTTTTACTATTCTATCTAGCTTTAAAATGTTAAGATTAATAGTACACCAAATTTAGTGATATATGAAAAGCATAAAATTGCGATTTCATTAGTAAAATTCTGTCTGTCATCCTCTATAATGACCAAATAACCGAGAAAACAAATAGTATCGGTATATCAAAGGCGAAACAGGCATTCTCTATAGCTATCTCACTCGCCATTAACGTGTTATGGATAAGTTTTGAGAACATTGACTGCAGAGCATCAAATAAAGCGCTGTATTGTCGAGGATTGGGATTATTTAACGGCTTATCACACCTCTTGTAAAAATCAAATATAATCTGAGCATCAAATTGGCCTATTCATTTCAAAGTTGGTATGAACTATTGAATCTCATTCTGGTTTAAATGTGTGTGTATGACGTATGCCTTTCTCAATTGTCCCCCGACCTCTGTTGAACAATGTGAAGTTGAAATACAAGATTTTTTTTTCTTACAATTTGCTTGCACTCAGTATAATTATTGCATTTATACAGATAAAACTACTTTCGTAAAGAATATCAAATATTTTACCTCTGAAACCAACCAATACCTTCACAAGTTCGCTTTTTAAAATTCACTAATGATTACAGAATAGAATATTACCATATTGTTGGAGCGTATCTCCTGGAGTCAAGAATGAGTCCAAATTTCTGGATAACTAGCACGTTTGTTTACAAGCACAGCGTAAACAGAAACAATATACAGTAAATAGCTCTATAACTATCTCACAAAATCGCTTAACTGTCAGATACAGTAAAACAGCTATTAAATGCTCCACTCATTTCATCAAACAGTCGATACTATTCTCAAAACATTGACGTATCTAACAATTCAATATAACTCGTATCACGCCAACTGCTCTCCATCTGAACGATGACTCCTTTTATATACTCTCCAGAAACTTCCAGAAAAGGCTTGTATCTTCCAGTGCAGTCATAATTTTGAAAAAATTCTCGCACCTTTGATATGTCATCAAATTGGCAATAAATCGCCAAATATGGCAACCATGCTACAATTGTTCAAATATGGAAACCCTATATTGACGTAATAGGAATGGCTGTCTGTAAAGGGGATTTTCTCCTTTGGTTCTCAAGAAAACCTTCAGTGAAGGCATTTTACATGTTCGTAACAGTATATATTACCCATAGAGATTTTCGGACGTTTTTACTTTCCTTATATACAATAATGTATAAGGAAAGTATTGTGACGGGGTCGAAAATTCGAATTCGAGTTTTCGACGGGAGAGCACGTTTCAAGCATCCCTGATCACGAATCGAACATTTTTGAAGTGGTGTGTGTGTGTGTGTGTGCGTGTGTATGCCAGTGAGACAGTGGAGACGATAACTGATGAACGAATGGAGCGATTCGAACGAAATTTGGTACAAAAATTACAATCCGTAAACACTGGAAGTCTATTGTTTTTATACGCAATCGAATGTTCAGAACCACCTAAACTTTCTAGTGAAAATTTGAAAAAATCGTCAAAAAATCAAAACCTCTAATAAAGTTACGCAAATAGACATTTCTTTTGTAAGTTTCATTAGAAAACAATTGACATACATTTTAGGACGCTAACATGAATCGTTCTCCAGATATTGCACATTTTCTAAATACATTTATCAAAAAGTCATATAAAATAAAAATAAAAATATTTCCTATTGAGAAACATGTTCACTTTTCATATGTAATATCATGCGATAAATTGGATGACATCATTCTCGTGGATCTAGCTCGTTCCATTCATGAAAAAAGTTACTTTGAGTAATACTTTTGTATCTGAACACCAATAGTCATTTATCTGGTGTAAGAATAACTTATTCTTCCGTCCATAACGCTTAGCGATATTTTGGCGAAGAATTCGGTGGAATGTCGCCAACTTGGCGACTTTTTTAAATGTTGCTAAATTAACGAAAAACTCGCCAAATAACGCTAAATAAATGAAAATGACGACTCATTGACGAAAATTCAATCTCTTGGAGAGAATATAAATATCTACTATAAAAATTATCTATTTTTTTTACTGTAAAAGTAGTAAATTCATTGCATTATATAAGGAAATTCATATGCTGCTCACATCAGATTTTAAATTTTATATCAACAAAATTTAGTTGAACACATTCAATAAAATTATCATCTGAATCCACACTTAACTCGTAAAAATAATTCCCTCCTGCCATCCGTACTCGATGACCGCAACCACATGATATACTTTCCTCTCTGTGGTTGTTGTCTCACACGCCATCTCGATGTCAAGGGTGAGTTACGCCAACGCTTGCACCGATCACGAATATCGAGCGGCTGTCAGGCATTTCCTAATGACAAGCAAACCATTGAGATACCAGTGCCAAACATAGTGGGTTCGAATCTGGTATCACATTGTTCTCTTTGGTTTTCAAATATAGTAACTAGATCCCGCTTCATGAAACGTTCACAGAGAAATATAAATTGGAATACATATATAAAATCCACTTAAAATGTTGCCTGAATTAATAATCTGCAATTAATATGTCTTTAATCACACAATTATATTGCAAGTATTGCTTATTAATTTCACATATTTACTTTAACATATAGTTTCCTCGAAATTTTTCGAGTTCGAGATTTTGAAAAGAATCGGACATTTGAAATGTTATATGCAGATAATGTTGAAAACCAGAAAAAATATATAGAATGTTTGAAGATTTGCATGTTTGTGAAACAAAGACAAAATATGAAAACTCAAGACAAAATATGAATATCAAGACATTCAAACCATTATTTCTTATTATAAAGCTAAGCTAATTCTCGGAGCAGGGGGAATACTATAGTCTACGGGGGGGGGGGGGGGAATGATGGTTTGAACTGCGTGAATGAAAATGGTATCAAATTAGTATATATTATCACAAATCAGCCAAATTCGTATAATTCAAAGGTTTCACTGCCTTTTTGAAGAGGTTAACATAAAAAATGTTTTTAAGAAAATATTTAAAAGAATATTTTTTAATTGAAAGTACATAAAAAGATACATGTTTTCATTCGTTATGACACTAATTTAAAAAATACTGACCTACATAATATGTAACATGGATATATGAGAAGTACAGTCTCACACCCAGAATATTTTTTAGACCTCAAGTAGATTATTGTTTTGAAACCTTCCAAAGAGAAAACTTTTAACATATTTACGAATCATTATTATTCCATTACAAAAAAAATGTTAATCCACGATTTGTTAAATTAATCTATTATTAGTAACTGCTAACGCCGTTTAACTATAAAATTAATATTTTTATTCCATTTCTTTAACTTCTGTTTCATTTTCATCTGTGCTTTTCATATAATATTTTAAAAACAACTTTCGAAATTAGTTTCTCAAGCAGTTCTCTGCGGTCTTTGGTTATTTGTGTGCAAAATATTCTAGGCATTTTATTAAAGTTCCAGAGTTGTAGTTTCGAGAAAATAATAAGCATATTTTGAAGTTTTCGCATTTGTTAAACTCCACCTTTAGTTTTATATCTGTATCTCATACATTTTTGCTCAAGATTCTTTTAAATTGGTATTCTCAAATTCTAGCACAGAATTACTAGAATCAAATCTTCTATCCCACTGTAAACTAGCTGTATGAAAAACATTCTAAGCCATCATGAATAGAAGTAAGTTAATTCAGATTCTCTGCACCGCCCGAGCGAGCACGACCCCATGTGAATCTCAATCAATCTCTGCACTAGATCAGGAAATTGAAAGACTCAAAGAATAGTTGAAAAGCGCCTAATCCCATGATGATATTGAATTGGAGTTCAGAGTGTTAGATTTAACTCCACACTTCAGTGATTTGTATTAAAATATGGTCGATTCACAATTCACAATTTTGAAGGATTCTATTGTTTTGAAGGAAATTTAAAGAAGTCCCACTTTGATAGGAATGGAAAACAGGACACTCGTAACATATATATCACCCAGCCATAGCCAATAAAGTAATAGAATATTATTCAGTATATAACAACTACATATAGTTAGAATAATACTCTTGCTACTATAACCAGCATCGCAATAGCAGCAAAAAAAACACAAATGTACTTGGTTTCTTGCTGTAATTCTAGAAAGTGACCCAGTAAACTAATCAAGAGCTATAATTCCAGTAAAGTGATTAGTATTTCACTTATTTCCCCTGTCTGACTAGATGTCTTATAATTTTATCCTTCTTCTTCATATATATTACATTTGGGCCCATTTCTGAGCAAGCAAGACCCTTTCGTGTCTTCTGGACTTGTTGGAACTCGTTTAATTTTGTCGGAACTTGTCTGATTTTGTTAGAACATTTTTGTTATAATTTGGGGTGCTACAGCTTATGTGGTGTTAGTTCTATGTCTTGAGTTGACTAGGCTGTTCTTCATTCTACTTTCCTATTGGATCTCTCATGTAGGAATTGGCCAGGCTGTTCTTCATTCTGCTTTCCGATAAGATCTCTCAGTTCGAATCTACAACCTTCCTTGGTTTACTGTTTTTTCATTGGTGGACTCTGAATCCACTCTGACTTTAGTGCTATATTTTCTGTTTTTTCTCATTTGTACCCATTTAGTACTAGTTTTTTTATTTCGGGTTTGCTGGTCCATTCAGAACTGACAAAGAAGATCCAAACGTATACTCGAAACAGCTGTATGCTGCATTGTATGAAAACTTATGCGTAATATAACAACTTACTTAGTCGTACCTTAATATTTGTGCAAAATGCGTTTTTTCATTTATTCCAGTAAAGGCTATTCGGTACTCACCAGTTTGAAACCGTTCTACTGATGCTGGTTGGTGCAATAAGAAAATTATTTCATGTTATTGGAAACGCCTTCTATCGGAGGGTTTTATGAGTACATGCAAAAGTATCACAAAGGTACTCTATGCTTCTGTCACTGAAAAACTGTTTCGGAAAAAATACAAAAATTTCCAAAAACTTATAGTGTTTTATTTATTTTATTACCCGTAAACAGTAGCATTGGCAGACGAGCGGAAGGCTATAGCAACTTATCGCATGAACAATTACATTAACTCTACATAGAGTCCATATTGGAAATTAAAATCCAGCACTGCATTTGATCTCCAACATTCTTCGTCTTTTCAGAGCCCTCGCTACGCCTATGTACAAAAATCTTATATAGAACAATTCTGTAATGCTTCTGAAAAATTAAAACAATAAAGTCATTCTTATATGATTTTAGTCAAAAATATTCCAGCAAGAATTTCACAATTAAAAACATTTGTTCTAAAATAGACAAAAGCTGATGCAGTAACCGTGAACTAAGAAATTGATTATATAATAAAAATATCCCTTGGGGTTTTGTCATCATTTGCTTGTTTTTTCAAAAGGAAATTCAAAACTGTAAACTTATATTAATATATTGAAATAACACTAGTATTCGAATAGATTTTCTTATTAACTAATGTAATAAATTAATATTTTCTATTTGGTATATTAATTCTATTTATTTATTTGTAATTAAACTGTTGTATCTTCTTTTGTTTATTTTAAGACTGTTTTATAATAATTATTTAGCTATGTATGCAGTTATCTATGTTTGCAGTTAATAAATAAAAGGGAAAAAATCAAGCAGACGAGTCTAAGCAAAATATCTCTTGAACTATGCGATCAATTTCAATGGAATTTTTTTCAGGCAGAGAAGCTGAGTTCAAAATATTTTCTGTCTATCTGTGTAAATTTTTTTTATCGTTTTACCGCAAAACGCGAAATATTCGGAATTAAAAACTAATATATGTCTATCTCCGTCTGTTCCTGTCTGCAAAAACTGCTTCACACTGATTATGATTCAAAACAGATCAACATGTTTACCTTTTTTGTCACTGGTTTGTTAAGTTCAATTAGGAACAGGTTTAGGATAAATATATGTGGAATATATGATCAATTACGAAGGAAACTTTTCAGGCACCGAATCTGGTTCAAGGAAATATTTCTATTGAAGATTTGTCCTGCTACACCTCCTCGCCTAACAACTGAAATTAAAATGTTTGCGTACAATTTGAGAATAGATCATCGAATTTACATTATTCCTCGCTTAAGGTTAATTTCTATATCTAACATATTTAAGATTTTGTACTGCGGTAATTTCATTTGAGTATTAACCCAAACAAGACCTGATATTTCTGCCAGTATTATTATAAGTAAATAAATTTTACTCTTTATTCTCTAACGTATTGTTCTCTAACTAAATCGGTTTAGAAAAATTAATGTTATATTTTTATTGTATTTTTAGATGTGGCAAGACATCGAAAGCGTCCTGCTGGGAGACATTCATCCTCCTCCAGAACATCAGATGAAAGTCCCAGTGTCCATGGGCTCCATCAAATCTATTTCATCCAACCAACATCATCCACCAACTTCTGACAGCGTACAAAAAAGGTTACTCTCTCCTCCCATGAACAGTCACATGGGACCTGAAGACAGTACGACTAGGTACGAGGACATAGGTGCCTACATGGACTTTGTTCTAAGCAATTCATCGAGTGGAAACACTCATTCGACTGTGATCTACCAGGACGATATCCATTTTGATGACAGGGTCAAGCAGGAAGTGTGTAACAGCAACAGCAATAGTGCAACGGCGGTGCTGAGTGGAACAGAAGACATGATGCCCCCATTAATTCCTATTGATAACGAAAAGGATAGGTTTACGCAAATAACTAACTGCATTCCTCAACAACAACAACAGCAACAAAATACCCACATAGTGTCCCCGTATGGGACAAATTTATCTCAAAACATGTGGGTAACGTACAACACAAATGCAAATGCTATTATTGCGGGTCAAATGTCGCCACCTGCATCACCTGAAAGGACAGGTCAACTTGCCATGAAAGCCGCCAATGGCTTGTTAGTGGACGGTTTTGTGCCGCCCCACCTTATTTCTCAAACTCAGTTTGTATCTCCGGTTGTTGCTCTGCCGGGACAGCATCCCCAACAGCAGCAGCAGCAACAGCAACCACCCCCTCATTTGAGGATGGTGACGCCTCCGTCGTCTCCTCACCTCGCCGAGTTGCTCAGCAACAACCGTGCCGTCACAACCGTCACCGGTAACTTCAGTACGGTCAACCACCAAACAGTGTTCGCCAACTTATCCGAGATTCCGGATCAAACTCAGCAACCACAACAGCAAACTGCTGGCAACCTCGTGGGTAAACCGAAACGAGGTCGGAGAAGTTTCGGTCGGAAAAAAATTACGACGCACACCTGTTCACATCCTGGTTGCTCTAAAACCTATACCAAGAGTTCTCACTTGAAAGCCCACTTGAGGACCCATACAGGAGAGAAACCATACCAATGCAACTGGAAAGGTTGCGGTTGGAAATTTGCAAGGTCTGACGAACTGACGCGACATTATAGAAAACACACTGGTGACAGACCATTCCAGTGCAGACTGTGTGAAAGAGCCTTTTCCAGATCTGATCATTTGTCGTTACACATGAAACGTCATACAGCCGTATAGACTTTCTCTTTCTTTTAAAATCAAATTCCGTTTAGTTCCGAATAGAAATAGCCACTGGATGTTGGTCGTTTTTGACATTAACATATTTATCATGTTAAAAATAGAAGCTTAATACGATTTCTATCGAAATATTCACAATAGAAAACATACAATTTTTTAAAAGGAAGTGGTAACGAAAAAATCAAAGTATGCTAAAAGAGAGATTTCAGATTCATAAACAAGTTATTTTTCAAATGTTAGGATATGTGTATGAAAATGTACAGTATTTTGCATATTTTGAAATGTTCTCTGATTTTACAATCATTAGATACGCTTGTGTCAACTTACCTAACCTTTAAATGCATGCACCACTTTTGAAGTTTGTCCAGTTTATGTCTGAAATTTATATCACATCAAAACCTGCAAGAGAAGAACTTCTAGTTCAAAAGAGTAAATTCTTCTTTAAAAATGCATTTTAATCATCGAGAGTCAAAATGTATTGGCAAAACATTGCATATTTTTTGCTTTTCTGAGCAGCTATCCGTGAGCAAAAATGTGTCTTTTTGACCAGAATATATGTGAAAAACTTGCAGATAAAGTTAATGTCAGAAAACTGACCACTGGTGGTTCATTTCTTTTCCAAAACATTTTTAAATATCTTATGTCAAAGTCAGTGTTTTAAAAATTCATTGTCAATTCAGCTTCATTGATGTGTGATAATGTAAAAAACAAACTTAAAATGCTGAAAAGTTTTTAAGCTGCAATAGACATTGGTGAGTATTTAACCAGATCTTCGCTTAGACAGAATTTTGGATTAAAAGACTACTTGGAATATATAAATAAACAAAGCAAGTTTTAGGGGGAAAATGTTTCATAAGTGACAATTCTCTTGTTGATATTTCATGTAAATTTTTTTAACATTTGTGTCAGCTTCAAAATGATGTTGCTTTCTGTATAACAAGTTCCTTGTGTTTTCATTCTCACATGATGTAGTTTGCTATTGGGGTCAGTGTTTTTCTTTTCAAACCATGTTATGAAACTTCACAGCATGTTTAAAAATATATTTCATGAACTAATACACGTCGTGCTTTCCATCGATATTTTTTAAATAGAGTGGTCATAGCGAACACTTATATACACCGAGTCTTATGCAGTGGTTCTCAAACTTTTCGACAGGGGCCCACTGTTGCAATGCGAAAGGTTTCGGCGATCAACTTTTGCAACTAAAAATATTGCCTCTATACTATACACACTACATATTCTGCCAATTTTTTTTACAAAAACCACTGGTAAAAGATTCCTAGACTAACGTAAATACTTTAATCATTTGCAAAATAATCTAAACAAATTTTAAATTTTTAATTATCTTTGCTTAAATAACTGCATGTGACTACACAGAAGAAATATTTCCCATCTGTCAAAACAATATGGGAGTTACTCATGTTCGGGATGTGCGAACGATGTTATATGCGAAACATCCCTAGAAATGAATTTTTCTGCAATCGTTCTCAACACAAAATTTTAAATTTCTAGTCCCCTCAATTAGGTTTTCAATTTGGTCACCTCTATATGGCCTACAGAGTCCTCCATTGGCTTCCATAGGCCACGACGACGCCATAAGTCACTAGAGAGGAAATGCATTAGTACAAAGACCTGGATTACCTGTAATCTTTGCTAACTATGAATAACTAGTTTAAAAAAATGCCTCATGAAACGTCAAGACTGCCGTTTCGTTTCCTGAACACTCAAGGGACTCAGTGTTCAGGACTGTTTCCTGAACACAAGGTGAGGAGAATAGTAAGGTTCGTTAACAAATGCATAGTTTTGACTTTAATCTCCCTTCAGAACCAGGAGAAATTGAAATTGAAAGAAAGAGAATTTCGAAAGTGCGAAAAACTTGATCATCTAAAAGTTCGCTTAAAGTAAGGAGAGGGGGGGGGGGGGACTGCTTCCAATCGCTCGAGTTTTAGGAAAAGTAAAATTGGAAGATAGAGTTTGGGTGAAAAACATTTCATCAAAGGAAGAAAGAGGCGTTTTAAAATAAGTCAGAGTGTAAAAATGCAGTAGTACGCAGTAGAAACGGGGGGGGGGGGGGGGGGGAGAGAGTTTAGAATGATCGAGTCCTAAAAAATTAGTCACAAATTAGTCACACATACTAGGGGGAAATAGAATGGTAAGATTATGATGTTATCTTAATACATTAAGTGAACAGAAGCACTAAATTCAATGTCTCATTTTTTTTATTTGTTTGTTTGGTGGGGGAGAAGTTGTTCGAGAGATTATTGGAATTCATTGAAGACTATCGGAGGATGTTGTGCGATCATTGAAAGATACGGTTTGATGATATTTGTCACGTGTCAACTCCGTGGATCTTCACGGCCCTCGTAGAAGATTCCGCTGGCACAAAGGGGCTAGTATGAAAGACCAAGAATAGCACATTGAGAAGCATTACTAAAATAATATACGGGATTTCGTTTTTTTTTAATCGCATGTAATAGACTTTATTTCATCTGGTCTCGACCGCGCAGAACTCATGGCATGAAAATCGAATGACAGATTAAATTAAACTGCATCAAAATAAACATATCATTTATAAGAAATCTATTACGCATTTAAGTCGCCCTATAATGCTACACATATGAAAATCTAAAAGTAAGTACTTTAATTCACAAGAAAATACATTAATTTCCGTTTTATTTTACCTTTAAATTTACCTCTTGGTAATTTCAAAATCATATCGTTCTGACAAGCGCATGGCCGGTTGACTTGAAATCCGGGAATTCCTAGACCAAACAATTAGTCTATTGTGCATAATATATAAAACTCAATTACAGAAACTTCTATAAATGTTCAATAAATAGAAAACTTCACAGTACGATAATTTCTACAATACATATCTGAAACTTTCTGTTACAACCACTTTCATAGATTTAATGAGTAATTTGTCCCAATCCAAAGAATCTCGTAATTATGTCATTCATCTGTACGCTGTGTCTTTTGGCCGGAGAAATCAACATGGCCTGAAAATTATTTCTGGTATCAAACTACACATGAGAATGAAATCAGCAAGGGAAACTATACCAAAAGAGAACTTAGAATTTTCACCAAAAATAATCTACGAACAAAATTCAATTATAAAACGAACAACTCATTTCTTAAATTGTACATTTGTATTGTAAAATTTCTATTTGAGTTTATGAAACACTGTTATACTAAAAATCGTATATCCTCACAATTTAAATCTAGTCTTTTATATTCCTACAATAATTGTTACAGAGATAGAGATTTATATTCAAAGTATAATATATCTTTTATTGACATTTTAAATACGTTGTATTTTTTATTTTATATAGTTTTTTAAGATTTAAAAATCAAATTGTACAGCAGTTTTATTTATGTTTTGTGAAAATTGTTTGTGTTTATTAAGAGTTCTGTATATCCTCTGTATTTTATGCATATTTTCCTTAAAGAAATATTTACTAAAACACAGAAATTTCGCCAAGTTATAGTATTTTTTAAAATCATCCATCAAAATCTTCTGGAACGAAAAATTGAATCGATAAATACAGAAAACATTATCTACCAAGTGAAAAATTGAATATTTTTATTTAAGTAAATATAAGTTAATATTAAGTAATATAATGTTTAATAATTGTTATATAGAAAATTTATGATGTAGGGATACGTAAGTTATCTCTTAGGCGCCCCGTAAAGCAAACGCCTTGAAATTTAAAAAAAAATTAATCACACGATATACAAAGCATAAACGATTGTAGAAACAAAATGAATTTTAAGAGTTATAGTCTCATTTTTATATCCATAATAACGAGATGTACTAATAACTTTATTTAAAATATATTTCAGTTTGTATTATCTTAAATTTTTTGAACTGGAACACAAATTCAAGTAGCTTTTGGTTTTATTTAGGGTTCATGATATTTTGATACATATATCCTGATTCATATTTATATATTTTTATACTTTTAATTTTTTATTTTATTTGTATTTATACATATAAGATAAAAATTATTGTTTCAGCTAAATTATGAAATTTATTTTTTCAAAAAATAAAGTTTTAATTGCCATAAATTACAAAATCGGGAATGGTATTATTAAATATGAATAGAATAACTCTATTTTATTTTATAGTTGGACTATATCCAAGGGGCCGCGAAACCTTCAATATGACCTGAGTAGCTAAAAAGTTGTAAAATTAATTAAATAACTTTAAAAATAAAGACTGCCAGCTTAATTTGAATTTTTGAAACTTTTTACGTCTGTTATTGACTTTTGAAAATAAGAGAAATGGTACTTTAAATGCAAGAATTAAACATGAAGTTTTTACTCAATTTTTAAAAGAAGTTTTTAGCTATTCAAAAGTAAAACGCTCCTAGAGTTTTATTTTACATGATTTATTTTGTTTGTTCATTATTAATATAATAATGACATAGTGCACTGTACGTGATTTCTTGCAATTTTAGTATCTTGTAACACATGTTAAACTTTAACTAAAGTAATATGTCTAAAAAAGTGACACTTTTCATACAATATTTTTGCAATATATTTCAAGATACGTGAATGTGGATTTTTTATTTTTTCATTACAACCAAAAGTTTATTTGCCACAAACTGAATTTAGGGAACTGAATTATAAATTTAAATTGCCCCCTAATTTTTCGGCTATTCAATTGCAAGAATTTATGCATTGAAACTTTTTATTTCTGTTCATAAATAAGAAATTGTCTGCTTAATAATACGAGATTACTTATCTTCTCACTTTTCTCATTAAAATGCACTTTTATTTATCATAACGTTAGAAAAAAAGTACATGAACTTATATTTTGTTTCAACTCAAGCATATAGAAAATATAGAAAATGTCAATCATTTTTGAAACTATCATATTTTCGTAGAAGGAGCATTCAGAGATTAGAAACTCTAAAAACATAATTTATTTTAATATAAATGGCAGACAAGCAACTAGATTTCCTTTCCAAACTGTCAATGTTTTATAAATAAAATAGTTTCTGTGTGAAGTATATAGTCTCCTTTGTGCATTCTCTTAAAAGGATGGAAACTTGTTGACATATTTCACACTTTATTTTTTACCTTTCTGGTAGGTCGGACCGTCTGGGGCTCAACAACAACAACACTTTATTATTTACGTTTGTTTCTTGAATGCATAGTTATGATATGAAAATAGATATGGAGATAAAATAAGCATTCTGGTAACCTCCATTAGCCAGCGATTTGGTTTACCACAACTTCTACATACTTCGTACTTGAGATGGAACAGGATATAGGTATCGTAATATTTCCTGACGATGCTTTTATTGGACTTTTTTGGATTTGTATTCTTAAATACAAAATCAATTTAGTGTATTATCTGATGAGGATTATACGATTAATAAAACACTGATACCCACATTACAAGTTCCAATCTTGTGTAAATATGTTAAAAATCTATTCCGATATTTATCATTCAACATTTTTTTTTTGTATCAGATCTATTTCCAAAAAAAAAAAAGTCTTTTAAAAATCACATTAATTCATTTTATGTCATTTTATGCTGAAATCCCTCTTATATCAATGTATTTAGAGCATTGAAAGAATGATTTCGGAAGTTCGTCTCTCTTTTGTTTCCAACATACATTCAAAACTTTTACAAGTACACTACTTTACCAAGCATATAATCTCATGTTCATTACACTTTATAGTCATATTGAAAGGATAGTAATGAAAACTCCAAATAATGTGTCCATCCACTATTATTTTGAAACCTGGATAAAAATAGCATTTAAAGTAGCAAATTCTTAATATTTTACCTCGAAACATAACAAAATCTTTATTCTGGCAAAACGTTCGTTCTAAACTAGACTAAAACATATTGTATCACACAGGAATGTGTTCTTTATAGTATCACTTCAAAGAACACGAATTGTTCTTTGAAGTTTTATTTGCAGAAAATAATTTTTTATTACGATATATTGCTTTGAGTCGATTAATAGAGTCGATTAATGAGTCGATTGATGAGTCGATTAATAGATGGCGCTCCTATAGCTGTGTTACAAACTCTTTCAAACACAATATCGTTTGTAGCTCCCTCTATCGATCAACACAGAACTATGAACGACAAAAAAGGAATAGGGCCCCTGGAGTGATACTTATAGCTGAAATACACATTTCCGTAACAGCAACCAACATCAATAGACTGGTTTTGTACTTATTAGCTATCAGCACCGAATAACCAATAATTACACAGATAGAAAGGAAACTTATAATGCATAGAAAGTTTAAGTGTGTCAAATTATCTTGATGCTATTGCACTTATTTGCTTATCAGCGCTGAAAAACACTAAAAAAATGAAAACCGGTATTAGAATAAATCTAGTAATTAATGGTTGCCTTCGAAAACATGCTTTGAAGCCTAAAAAACAGGAATACTCATTTAGTTTTACATGTTAATTAATAAATTTGTTTAATTTTTTTAACGCATTTAAAGAAACTAGAACACGCGGAATTTTCTTTAATAGTATTTGCCGTCGGAACATTAATCTGAGCTGATAAATCATTTCTATTTATTTTGAAGTAGTTTTCGTAATGCAAGTTTTAAAGAATTTACATTATTAATATTAAAAAACATTTAATTTTTTTTCTGGTAAATAACATTTTTTTTCAGGAAATATTATTTAATTATTATTTGTGACTCATTCAATCTTCATATAGGTTAACTTCATTCCTCTGACTTGAGTCAGTTCTAAAATTTCAAAGCTATGCAACTTTGTGGTTTAATTAAAAATAGTCTTTTGAAAAATTGTGTTTTTAATATCGTGATTTAATAAAAAATCAAATATGTAAAATATATACTTAAATATATAAAATAGATTTTCTATTTATAAATTTAAAGACTTGTTCATATAACTTAATATTTCCCCCCAAATAATTTGATTATATAATTTAAAAATATTTTAAATTTTTAGCAAAATATTGTGAAAATTAGAAAACGAACAAAGGGGGGGGGGGGGTAATTGTAACTTATTCCAGTTAATAATTTAAAAATGTGGCCACGTAGATTTTAAGAATACGCTAAGACTTATGAAACAGTAATAAACATTGGAAAGTGAGTCTTATTGGATGAAATGTTAATCGCTTACATTTTAATAAAATACTTAAAATTCCATGTTGAATATGCTTAGATTTGAATCACAATTTTGAAAAAAAAATGCAGGTCAAACCCTTACTTTTAAACTTATATTCTAAACATCATTAGAGTAAATTCCCAGCAGACATTACGGGCATATAGATTCAAAAAGTCATTTTAATTCATACTTAATTGTATTCTTAAATTACGTAAATTATTGGGCTAATTTGCAAGTCTAACCGCATAGACCTGCATATTATCCCAATTATTAACTATTTAAAAAATAAATCATATACACCGAAAAAGTAAATTCTCAAAATTTGCTGTGAGCAGAAATGTCAATGTCGTCAGAATGCAATGGATGTCATACAGATGCAAAATTTTTCATCAATCCTCAGCATTAAAAATATACTCTATGGAACAGAAATTTTTAAAGAAGACAAAAGATCTTTGATGTAAGTTACTTATGATATATATTAGTAGTTACATTTATTTTGATACCTTGAAATAAGGTTTTACATTAGAGTACTGGAAACAAAATTGATGAAATAAGGTTTTGCATTGGAGTCTTGGAAACAAAATCGAGACAACTTCTAAGTTTTGTAAGAGCTTTATTGCGCAATGTCAAGAATAATACAATGTCAATACAAATAGATATTAGAAATTTTATTTATTTTATGATTTGTGCCATTTTGTCATGTTTTTTTTTCTATTAGTATATCGGTACTCTGTTCGATAACCAGCTGCTTGTACTACTGATTTAATTACTGTGCTAAAAAAAAATCAGTTACTTGTATCTTGTAAAATATTCTTGACGCTACAGATATGTCAAGGAAGAATTAATAGTATTATGTGTGTGAACAAAATCTCATACGAAACAACCAGCCTGTTACAAAACAGAACTGATTGCGATATGAAAATAAATAATTTATATGTTCAGTGAAAGTTTGTAACGAAATAAAAAAAATTCATGCTACAAATGTATAGAGATAATTCAGCAAATTCTGTGCCATTGCAAGGTGTTGCTGCTTTGGTCTGTAAATATTACAGTAATTTCGTGTTTTAAATTGGTATATAATATTATCTGAGCAAAATAAAACTATGTGTGTACGTATATAAATATATAAAAAATATATATAAATGACTTCAAGTATTGATACCTGATAGTCTTCGCGCTTTTTCGTGCTCTTAAGCTGTAGAAATAAAGATGTTATCTATAAATTATAAGTTAAAAGTGTCTGGTGTGAATTTCTTTGAGTTTCAATAATGCATATTATGTTGTTTTAGTGATTACACAAACATTTAACACTTATCCATAAGAATTCAAAATGTAGCGCTCATCTTCATCTGCCAACATATGCATTTTAGAAATTTATTTTGAAACAATTTTAGACAGCTCCCTGAAATCGACACCATTCTGTAAAGAAAAAATTATATTTCCCTGATTTCTTTATTGCAAAGACAAATTTAGTTGTTTTTTGATCAGAGACAAAAAGTTTTACAAGATATCGTTTAAATAAAGATTTCTGAGATTTCTTGTAAGGGACATACCCCAAAAACATTTTTGGTAACGCCCCTTACAGGCGGGTTCTTTGATTTTGATCTTGGTCTTCGCAGCTTCGTATTGCCCGAGCTAAATTGTATACGAATTTGATGCCAGCTACATGGAAGGACTGAAATTGTCAGTTACGATAGCAGTTTGAAAAATTGCGCATACAACAAGTTCTTTTCCTGCCATTGCAGATAACGTCAATTACGTGCTGATGAGTACATAAACAACGTGAAACCGGTCCATGGATACTGTTATTTGAAATGGAAGCGTCTTCCAAATATTTATTAAGGATTGTGAACAAACATTCTATATATACTGAACTTTACAAAAACTATAAGAACCACATTTGCTAAAGGAGTCGTGTTCTGGCTTTCAGATCAATAGGTGTCGAAATCGATTTTCGAGTACATATTAATGCACAGGGTAGTGGATATAAATTCACCTTAAACCCTAGCTCACGACCAACGAACCTTTTGTGTAGAGTAAATAGTTAAAGTTATAGTAGAATTTTTCGAATTAAATTATTTTTAACAAAATATTATTCATCCTACAGTTCGAAACATATTTTTAACTATAAAGTTTAACCGATATTTTCCTTCGTGACGTGAAGATTTATATCACAGTTGCTAATTTCTAAAATAAACACATGAAAAACAAAAAATGCGCTTCTATATATCCAATAAAATTATACAGTAATTATCACAGTTTATAAATTGCTACCATAAATTTGAAAAGAGCGCAATAACATTGTGCTGCATTTTGAACATTGTTCAGAGTTGAACATTTCCTGAGTCATTGCAGCTAACTGTACTCCTAGTGGGCCTTGCATGAAGTTGTTCTTCTCCTATAGTACCAATTTTAATGTATTCATATTTTTATTGTTATTTCATTATTATTAACTATAGATAAAAAAACAATCAGAAGATGCTTGTAATAAGAACGTCATGATTTCAGATCAAAACATTGACATGATAAAAAATATGTAAATAAATAAAAACTAATATTGAATAATGATCCCAGCAACGAGTATAGAATGCAAATGCGGTAAAATATAAATAGTGTTCTGAGGGTTGACCAGTTGATTTATAAAGAAACAAAAAATATAAAACTCTCCAAATTGTATTGTTGCAATATTTTTCGAAGCAATAAATTTCAATATTTTCATGAAAACGTAATTGTATGAGTTTCACAAACTTTTGATGATAATAAATGTTGTATTTTCATTAGCCTTCACATATATGCGTGTTTAACGTGCTTTCATTAGCTATAATGTGCTTTCGTGTTCGATTTAATTATCGCAGGGTTTCCGTATGACTCATTAACCAAAATAATCCAGTGATTACTGTACTACACACAGCTCAAAAATAAAAGTTCAGAAATAAAAATCTGATTGCATTAGGAAACTTTAAAGTACTGATGCATTCAAAACACGCAAATCATAAACCATTAGCCTAACTCCCTGAAAACGGCCAGTGTTTGCATACATACCATCTATAAGATATACCAGAAACAGCGAGATAGTCTAATAAATTCTAGACTACCAGCCTTAACCCTCTGACTGCTCAATTTTTGGACCGAAATCGCTTTAAAAATTGCATATTTTTTTTATTGCATATTTCAAATCTATATATATTGGAGAATTGAAAAATGCATTTTTTCTTTCTAGAAAATATTTTTTTATATAGATTTTTATCATGAGAAACTAAGTTGCCAGAAAAACTAATTTCAGATGTTATCACCAAAATAATTCTTTTTAAAATAAATTTCAATTGAATTGCAGTTAATTTCTATTTATTGCATAATATAAAAAAGTAAAATGTATAAAATTTAAGAATATATAAAGCACTAAGAAAAAAATACCTTAGAAATGCAGTTTAGTATGATAGAGTTCGAAGCAGGGTTCAAGGCAAAGTCCAACTTCACAGTCTTTGCACCAGATTCGTGTTTCTTTGCGAATTTTTTTGCCATTTGCATCTTTTCTTGAACAGCATACAGCACACTGTCTTCGAGGCTCTCTTTTTATGGGGTTAGGTGGTATGTGGCTTGGAAAATGACGAGCTGTCAATCTCAAAGGGTTCAAAGTAGAACTCGGTCTTCCAGGACAACCGCTTTTATCTGTATCAGAATATTTTTCGATACTTTCTTCAACAATTTTCAAACGAAATTCCAAAAGTTTTATAGCTTGTGTTGGGTTTTGCTTTTTGTAAAGTACATAGGCATTCCACAACGATTGATCTAAAAACTGCCTGAAAATTTTGATATAATACTTCCCCTGTTGTTTTCGGAGCGTAGGGTAGTAGGACATTTCTTGGTCGCACAAATCGACGCCACCCATTGTATTATTATAGTCACAAACGACAACTGGTTTCATAACAGTCTTTTTAGATTTGCATGTCACCAAATAAGAGCTTGCATCATGAATAGTACTCATAAGGCAGACACTTTTCTTGTCCTGCCACTTCAGAGCCATAACCTTACCTCTTTGATAGGCCACAATTTCACCCTTGGGCACTTTCTCTTTTCCAAAATTGTCAGGGAGGTCTTTTCTGGTTTTATTCACTGTCCCATAAGTATCCGTCTTTTCTGTAACTAAGATGTCTGCAAGCTGGGGAGACATATAAAAATTATCAATAGTGACACAATAACCTTTTCCCAGAAATCGATCCATCAAGTGTAAAACAATTTTGGTGGAAACTGGATATTGGCTGTATTTCGGATTATACACTGTTCCATCACCTGTGTATATGAGGAAATCTGAAATGTATCCACTTTCTGCTTCACAAAGAACAAAAAACTTCAAGCCAAATCTTGCTCTTTTTTTGGCAATAAACATTTTCCACTGTAGCCTCCCTTTGAACCGCATCAAACTTTCATCTAAACTAAGATTTTTCCCTGGTATATAGACTTCTCGAAATTTTCGTTGAAGATGTTTCATTAGTTCATAAATTTTATTCAATTTCGGCCATGGGTGTCGGTCTTTATCAAATTCCTCATTATTAGTAAAATGAAGAAACTTCATGAGCAATAAAAACCTATTTTTTCCAATTACTTTTGCAAAGATTGGTGTGGATAATATTTGACGCTTGGACCAGTAATGCTCTTGTTCTGGCTTCTTTATGACTCCTTGGAGAAACAAAACTGCAAAAAATAGTCTCAGTTCTTCAACATTCGTTTCTGTCCTTTTTTTCCAGCGTGATCCCTCTTTACAAACTGTTTTATGGATATATTGTTGAGCGTATCTATTGGTTTCTTGAACAATCATTCGTAATATTTGATCGTCAAAAAAAAGTTCAAAATAGCTCAATATGCTTGCATTGTTAGCTATATTCACAGTAATTCCAGGATTTCCACTAAAAGGAACTGAAGGAGGAGGAGAAGGAATATTCTTCATATCAATTTTGCACCACTGCCTAACGCTTTGCAAGTTTATTGAATCATGATCAGATTCATCGCTATATGAGGAGCAGTCCGAAAAATCTATATCACTATCACTATCTAAACTAAAATCGCTTTCAGAATCTGAATCAGGAATATACACTCTGTCAATCGCTGAACGTTTCCTAGCAGCCATTTCTGATAAGAAAACAGCGGCAAAAAGTGAAGTTTGAGCGGTAATACTACGCGCCTTCAAATACGGCAATTTAGTGGACAACTATAGTGACATCTGTTGGTCAAAACGTAAATTAAACGTCTAATACTGTATATGATTTATTTAAGTGCTTAAACGGGGAATAAACGGGATGCGCTCATCAATAAAGGAAGAAAAACACATGCCCGCGGAAATCGCGGGATGAGCAGATTTTGCTACATTTGAGTTACCCGTGGAAATCGCGGGATGAGCAGACAGAGGGTTTAATTTCCGAAATTTCCCAAACTCCTAGAGTTTCTGACATTTCGCCAAGTTTGCCGCCAAAGTCGAAAAATTAAATCTAAGAGCAAAGTCGAAAAATTAATGCAACTGCTTCAGCTCAATGAAATTTGTCGTGTAACTGTAAAGGTTGCTTTTCCTTTAAGTTAGTTACAGAGCAGGGAAATATATACGAGTATAAGGCAATTGCAGCAGAGCAAACAATCCAAGAAACCACTTTTCAAGTTATAAAAGGTTGGTATTTGTTGATTCATCATATAATACATAATTTATCATCTAGTTTTACCCTTACGGATATGTGGGTGAATGTACTGATTGTCCTGATGTGATAACAGGGATGTACTTGGATTGAAATAACACATTCTTCGGTCATAAACATAGGATTTCAATTACAATTTTTTACTTCTGCATCACATATAGAATAGATTAATTGCAATATCGAACGTTTTTTTTTACAATCCAGGGATCCCGATGCCAAGACAAGGAAACTCTCAAATATAAAACTGCAACTTTTTAATAAGTTGTATGTTATTTAACAAAGCATGGTTCTGGCGCAATTGTTTCACATGAAAATTTGTCCCTTTAGGTTCTGTCCCATGGTCGAGTTTAAGCTTATTTAAGTTGACGCGAGATTAAGTTTCTTATATCCCCGGTGTGGAGTTTCGGAAGGATTATGAGAGACTTTTTCCCTTTCTCCCCATTTTATCCACTACGGGAGATAAATCGAGAATCCAGTACTGTTAGGTTCAATCCAGAGATCGATACTATAAGTGTGCTAAGATTCAGCTTTTTAAGCTACATTAAATTAAGTCCGAAGTTTGTGCTATAAGTATACAAATATTCAGCTTTCTGGTCACCAGAGGGATATTTAAGGATTTGTAAAGATTTTTTTAAAGAAAAACACATTTTCTTCTTCCACGGTGGGTAAATCCAGCTACGTTAAGTTCTGTCTGATGATCGATACTATAAGTGTACAAAGATTCAACTTTTTAGATAACCAAAATGGCTTATTGAGGGTCGGAGTAGACAAGAAAACAAACATTCGCTCTAACCCAGCGGATAAATCGAAAATAAGGCTACGTAAATTTCTGTCTGTTGATCGCCACTATAAATGTGTAAACATTCAGCCATCTATGTCACCAGGGGACTTCTGGGGGATCTAAAAGAGCAGTTCAAAATCATCCATTTTCTCCATAGAGGTCTATGATTTTACGATTTTCTCCACCTCTGGGGGAATTAACCGAAAAACCTTCTCTGTTAAATTTCCCACTATAGGTAGTACTATAATTGTACAAAATGTCAGCGGGAGTTCTTAAGGATCTACAAAGACAAAAATGCATTAGATATGTTACACAATTATATATATAGTGATAACACATGTATTTTAAGGAAAATGTTTTTTTTAAATTTCGCTATAATAAACTTTTGGTATAAATAAATATCAGATATAATGAAAATTCCTACTAATTACGCAGGAGATCAATATCCATGATCGTAAAAAATGCTGAGCAAAGGGTGAACTTTCGTGGAATAATATAGCTGGAATAAACCAATAAAAATATTATCTCGATATAAAAAAGATAAATATGATTATATTACATTAGATGTACATCTATAATACTGAAAAATATAACTGGCGAATACTTAACAAATTGCACAACAAAAAAAACCCATCATAAATGAATAAGTTCAGTTCAAATAATCTAGGTTTCTCTTTGAACAAAAGAAACATATTTAACGAAACCAAATACTGCTATCGACAGGTGGAAACTATACGAAGTAATATTTTTATCCGAAAGAGATTTCAAAAGTAAATGACAAAACAGATAAAGTATTATTTTATGAAGTCAAATAACTGAGCTCAATCCTGAAATTATTTTTTTTTGAACGGTCTGTCCTGTATGAAATATCCATGCATTGTAGTCACCAAGATCGATTGAATAAAAGTGATTGACTAGCTTAGAATTTAAAAAGTTAGGATAACAAACTCAAGAAAGGGAGATTGTCGAAAAATGCTGATCACAAAGTAATATAATATTTTATAAATAGCAGTAATTAACACCAGGATCGAACGAAACGCGTATACGGAGAGCAGAACCATTCGTAATTAATTAGTTGTAAGATGCACAGTCACGTACACAGATAATTCCAGTGTTACAATACTCTGAGATAAAAGGCACATCTGTATTAGATTCTTGTGCATGTAACCGTTGTTTATTGTATAATTCTGAATAGGATAACAGATTTTCCATTATTCATATTGTGTCAAATAAATGTCATCTGTAACAATTTTATTGTTGATTCCTACTAATTAGACAATGCTTGACAATTTGTCTTTTTGTTCTGCTCCGCTTTGTTGCCGAATACGTTATCCTAATTTTTACTTTCCTTATATACATAATGTATAAGGAAAGTATTGTGACGGGGTCGAAAATTCGAATTTCAGTTTTCGACGGGAGAGCACGTTTCAAGCATCCCTGATCACGAATCCAATTTTGAGGTGGTGTCTGTGTGTGTGTGTGTGTGTGTGTGTGTGAAAGTATGTGTATGTATGTGTGTGTATGTGAAAGTATGTGTGTGTATGTGTGTGTATATGTGTGTATGTGTGTGTATGTGTGTGTGTGTGTGCTTGTGTGTGTGTCAGGGAGTCTGTGGAGACAAACGATATTTCACGAATGAATCGAGCGATTCGAATGAAATTTGGTCCAAAAATCACAATCCGTGAATACTGGAAGCCTATTGTTTTTAAACACAATCGAATGTTCAGAACCCCCCTAAATTTTCGAGTGAAATTTTGAGAAAAATCATTAAAAAAACCAAAACTTTTAATAAAGTTACGCAAATAGACATGTCTTATGTAATTTTTCTTTAGAAAACGATTGACACAAACTGTAGAACACTAGCATGAACCGTTCTCGAGATATTGCACATTTTTCAAATAAATTTATTACAAAAGTCAAGTAAAATAAAAAAAAATATTAACTGTTAAGAAACATGTTCACTTTTCATATGTAATAGCATGCGATAAATTGGGTGACATCATTCTCGCGGATCTAACTCGTTTCATTCCTTACTTTGAGTAATACTTTTGTAATTAGATACTTTGAGTAATACTTTTGTATTTGAATGCCAATAGTCATTTATCAGCTGCAAGAGTAACTTATTTCTCCATCCATAACGCTTGGCGAGATTTTGGCGACAAATTTGGCGGAATGTCGCCAACTTGGCGACGTTTTTAAATGTTGCTGAATTAACAAAAAATTTCGCCAAATGGATAAAAATGACACTAAATCATTGAAAATGACGACTCATTGAAGAAAATTCAATATCTTGGAAAGAAAATAAGTATCTACTATAAGAATAATATTTTTAAACTGTAAAAGTAGTAAATTCATTGCATTATATAAGGAAAGTTATGTGCTGCCCACTTCAGACTTTTTAAATTCTGTTTTACGAGGATTCCCCAAAATTTAATAGATTAATATGTTCCAGTAGATTTGGCTGTGTATCAAATTTCAAATCTTTAGGAAGTAGGAAAATATGTTAAAATGTCATCACAGAAGTTGAAACAGACATCCAGACAGACAACCATCGGTCATGAATTTAATAAAATATTTTTAAAAGACTAGCAAAGCACAATAAAATGAAAAAACGTCTTGTTTTGTATGTAATATTACGTTAGAATACGAATAAATCAATTAATCATCTAGCACGTTTATTCATCTATCACGTTTATTTATCTAGCACGTTTATTCATGTAGCACAAGACGCTCTTGTGATACATTTTTTAGTTTTACCAACTTTAAAAGAACTTGAAATTAATCGAGATAATTTTAAGAAATTAAATTAATCAAATGCAGCAATATTAAATTACTATTTTCTATGAGAAGAAACACCCAACTCTCCATAAAATAATTTAAAATGGAACTTAGATTATCCAGTATTTTCAAATTGACAATATAAAAAACATAATAAAATAATATAAAATATAAAATAATATAAAATATAAAATTATATAAAATATAAAATTATATAAAATATAAAATAATATAAAATATTAAAAAATATAAAAAACAGAATACATGAATCATAGAATATAAATTCATAGAAATATTACAATAACAAATTACAGCGTGTTCCAACGTATCTGCTAACATTGGACCAAAAATTCTTAATTCCGTCACTGAAACTACAACCAGTCCATATTTTGAATCAATGTTAATTTCTAATCAGAAAATTATCATTAAAAATGCATTTATTGACGACATTTAACGAAATATTTTGCCAAAAAAGGCATTTTTAGTGCAACACACTTTTTGGCACATTCTTAGCGAAATTTGTCGAAACACCACTTGATTTTACTAAGAATAGCATTTTTAGGAAAACAACTTTAACGATATTTGATGAAATATCGCCAATGGAATAAAGCGAGTTGTGGTGACTTTATAACATTAGTATTTCACTTTTTCGCTAGCTTATACTGGTATTTTACATACATGTTATTCAAAAGCTGACGTGACTGTCTTCAAAAATTTTATAAGGATTTTTGGCGTACAAAAGTTTAGTATACTGTTCCAGTATCTTTTAAATATGATTTTCTTGTTTGTAAACTCCTTGAATATTGAATTTTGGTTTCTATGTATCTAAGCATTGGTTGGCATTGTAAACAAAGTACACACAAGTGTCTCGTAGAAAGAAGACAGTTTTCTTCTTAAATGCAGAATTTAACAAATAACTCCTGTTCTGTTAGTACTTGCAACTCTGAATTAATTCAATTGGATTCAAATTCAAAAAATTTAAATTCAAAAAATTCAAATTCAACTTTATTAATGCAACAAACAAGACATTACAGGTCAGCACAATAACAAACAGAAAAATACAACATAAACACAGAGCACAAAATTTTATTACAATATGGCATAGGAACTAGCAAGTCCATTCAGATCTCTAAGATAAACTACAGAGTGGCTATAAAATAACTTTCCCTGTTTGGAGGCGCCTGCAGCTAAAACTAATGAACGAAATGAAACCAAATTTCAAATACAGATTGTGGAAGGCATGGGGAGATAAATTCCGCAGAAAAAAATAGTACCAAAAGTCGCCTATAGGGGAGATTTTGGCGCTGTCGGAACCGAAAGCGAGTGAATAATTTCAATAAACACTCGCAAAATGGAGTATGCAGAATTTCAATAATGTTTTAGTAATAAAAAATGAACATACCATACAGTTATGAATGAATTTATGAAACTCACAGAAAATAATCTTCTATTCATCAACATTAGGGTCCCCTGGACCGCGTGCAATGTTTTCTATCTGCTGACCTTCCCTGTGCACAACATATTGTATCCGGAGTATGACGTTATCTACTGCTGCGTGTAAACTGTCAGTTTGGATGTTTGTAGCAGCCCGTGTTATGTTCTATTTCAAGACATGCAAATTTGGTACGCCTTAAACATACACAACGTTATGAAGGTTATGAAGCCTTCTAACTTCCCCAAAAGCCACCACGGCATTACACTGTCGAGTGTAGAAAAAACAGCTTTACAAGTAAAGCACATTGAGATAAAGTAGGGAGCATATTAAACACAAACCAACAGTCACTCAAAGAACTTCTAACTGACTGAACGTTAGCTCTTCCCTTTTAAAAAGAATGAGTGGCGATGCTGTCACGTACGCACAAGAAAATCTGCATAATCTATCTAGATATGCAAATTTCCTAGTGCGTACGTGACAGCAGCAACAGAATCTCCCCTATCGGTGACTTTTGGTACTAAATTATTTTTTTTTGCGGAATTCATTTCCCCATGCCTTCCACAGTCTTTGTTTGAAATTTAGTTTCATTTCGTTCATTAGTTTTAGCTGCAGATGCCTCCAAACAGGGAAAGTTATTTTATGGTCACCATGTATAATAAGGAGAGATTGGCAACATGTGCAATATAATTATTAACAAAAACTATGCTTATTTTAATTACTTATAATATATAGAAAAATATTTCCGTATCCATATATGAATATATATAAACTTTCAGTTTATTCCTAAAACTGTTAGATGACTTTACAGACTTCAATTCATTAAATAAAACATGAATAACTATAGGAAGTTCCTATGCAAAATTTCATGATTAGCTTTAGGAATAACAAAATTATAGTTGTAGGAACGAGTGGAACTGATGTTACGATTGATTTATGCGTAATTGGGGTTTTTAAATAAAAATATTAAAAATATGTAGCATTTGAAAATATAAAGTTGACAAATAGTTAACAAATCAATAGGTTTTCCTTAACTCAGTAAGAGAGTTATTATTACTATCATGCAAAATCAGTTGATACAGCTTTGAATGAATTTTTTAAATAAATACAGATTAGTAAAATAATCACCACCCCATACAAAGCTTACATATCGGACACCAAATAAGGATACATTTCAATGCTTATTCTTTTCAATGCTTACTGCTACTTATTACTACCGCTCTAATTCCTGTTATGATTTTCTATCTATTTCTTTCCATTTCTTCTAGATCTTCTATCTGCATTCACCTGTAGAGGGCTCCATACTCAATTGCGAAATCTAAAATAAAAAGAGAATACATTTGAAAACATAAAGCTGACGAATATTTAACATGTCAAAAAGATTTCCTTAACCCAGTAAGAGCGTTATCATAACTATTACGCAAAATCAATTGCTGCGACTTCGACTGAACTTTAATCAAAAAATACAGATTAGTAAAATAATACGATAAGAAGTAAGGTAAATTATTATTTTTATTATTTATTATTATTAATATTATTTTATTTTTCGCTATTGTTCTTTTTCTTTTACATACCAAGACTATATTGTGTTACTTAAGAGATTTCCTTTTACATACCAAGACAATATTGTGTTACTTAAGAGTTTTTCTTTTACATACCAAGACTATCTCGTGTTACTTAAGAGTTTTAAAGTATATTCGAAACAACTGGGCATGCATACACGCACAGACCTCTCAACTTGTACCCGAACTTTTAAACTCGTTTTTCACATATTGGAAGGCCAAAGGGTAATGCGTTTGGCCACAAGTGAACCTAACTGCTCACGAAAAATCCTCTATAGGTTGAATGTCAGCGTTTGCGATTAGTAAATATCTTGTTAAGCGCTTTCTTAACTTGGAAATTGTTACACTTTCTCAACTTAGAAATTGTTGCGTTTTCTAAAAGAAAACAACTGACATTATTCTTAACCAATAAAGAAATTTTCAGATAGTAAGATATAATATATTTGTATTTTATTTCTTTTAAGGCTTATTACTACTTCAAATAGAGTTGGTTACCCAGATCGCTGAATGGATTCTTGCATCCTGAATCCTACATTCGCCAATTCAGAGGATATGATAACGATATTGATGTTAACGATATATAAAATATTATATTGACACGTATAATCCAAATGCATTCATCGGCATCACTAAGCTGCTAAAAATAAATTTTAAACATTTTTTCAAGTAAATACTTAAAAAAAAAGTAACGCGGATATGAAATCTGAAAAGCAGCATATATTAATTTCCTTATATACATAATGTATAAGGAAAGTATTGTGACGGGGTCGAAAATTTGAATTCGAGTTTTCGACGGGAGAGCACGTTTCAAGCATCCCTGATCACGAATCAAACATTTTTGAAGTGATGTGTGTGTGTGTGTGTGTCAGTGAGACTGTCGAGACGATAACTGACGAACGAATGGACCGATTCGAATGAAATTTGGTACAAAAATCACAATCCGTAAACACTGGAAGCTTATTGTTTTTAAGCGTAATCGAATCTTCAGAACCCCCCTAAATTTTCGAGTAAAATTTTGAAAAAATCGTCAAAAACTCAAAACCTCTAATAAAGTTACGCAAATAGACATTTCTTATGTAATTTTTCATTAGAAAACGATTAACATAAATTTTAGAACCCTAACATGAACCGTTCTCGAGATATTGCACATTTTTCAAAAAGTTATCAAAAAGTCATAAATAAAAAAAATATATTTCCTATTGAGAAACATGTTCACTTTTCATATGTAATACCATGCGATAAATTGGGTGACATCATTCTTGTGGATCTAGCTCGTTCGATTCATGAGAAAAGATATTTCGAGTAACACTTTTGTATTTGAACGCCAATAGTTATTTATCTGCCATAAGAATAACTTATTTCTCCGTCAGTAAACCTTGGCGAGATTTTGGCGATGAATTTAGCGGAATGTCGCCAACTTGGAAGCTTTTTGAAATGTTGTCAAATTAATGAAAATCTCGGCAAATGGATTAAAATGACGCTAAACCAATGAAAATGACTGCTAATTGTCGAAAATGCAATATCTTGGAAAGAATATAAGTATTTACTATAAGAAAAACCTATTTTTTTTTTTACTGTAAAAGTAATAAATTCATTGCATTATATAAGGAAAGTCATGTGTTGCCCACATCAGATTTTTTTTACTGTCTCTGTAATACATGGTAATGTATAGGGAAAATATTGGAATCATACCGAAAATCACAACTAGAGTTTTCGAAGGATCCATACGTTTCGAGACCTCTAGAATACGAAAAAACTATTTTTAACGTGATGTCTGTGTGTATGTCTGTCTGTGTGTTTGTCTGTGTGGCTGTGCAGATTTTGTATCCACTCTAACTAAAAAGCTAATTGACCGAATTTTATAAAATTTGGTAGGTAAGTCGTTTGTGGGCGAATCTGCTGCTGATTAATTTCGGGTACGATTCGGGATAAAAGAACCCGTTTTTATTTTTGCGAAATGACCCTCAAAAGCTTGTATCCACTCTAACTGAAAAACTATTGCACCGAATTTCACAAAATTCGGTAGATAAGTCGCTTGTAGATTACTCTGATGCTGATTAGATTTTGGTACGCTTCGGAAAAAATACCTGCCTTTATTTGCAAATTGGCCAGCAAAAATCGCCAAAATCTAAAATAAAAAACTACATATGCTCAAATATATCCATTACATGCTTATTTTATACATAATTTCTAACGAAGAAAGGAATAAGACCAACCCCATTACACTAGGACTAGCTGTTCTCGAGATATTTAAGTTTTTTCATATTTTCTCTACGCCACCTTTGAAAATAAGTTCAGTTACCAAATGAGAACGAAAATTGAATTAAAAGTGAATTAAATTTAATTAAAATAAAGAAAACGTGAATATAAGTAGGTCTGCAGGGAAAGTCATGTGCTGCCCACATTAGAACTTTTATATTGATAATGATTGTTATACAAGTGGCGCACTAAATAATAAGAAATTTGAATGTATTAGAAAATCGAGAGAAAACTCTCACAGATATTTTGAAGTGGAAACACAGCGATTCCTTATAACGATTCTCTCCCAACTTTCGTTATTTTTATCAGAGCAAAACTAAAGTTTCCTGGTACACACACAATGGCACCTGGCTGACACGTGAAGAGGTGACCAAAAAAGTGACCTCCAAGCTCTCGAAGGGAACTATATTTATATAAAAAAAAGATTTCGAAGAATAACTTCCGAAGAGAACGTCGTTAAGGAGAAATTGTTTCTCCGCTCTAATTCCTGCTGTGATTTTCTATCTATTTCTTTCCGTTTCTTCCAGATCTTCTGTCTGTATTCACCTGCGGAGGGCCCCACACTCAGTTGCGAAATCTTTATTTTACAGCGTTACAGTCGATCAAAGTAATTTGAAGGGGGAGTAAGAATCGAAAGTTTGTGAAATTTGGGTCACCAGGATTCAGCCTAATATGTACGTTTGCCGGAATGAAATGGGCTTCATGAGGTGTGCAATGTTTTATTTGGAAGGGTCTAATTCCTGTTACCGTTGCGAAATTTCCTTGACCGCTGATATTTTCTAGTTTCCTAGCTAAAAGTTTCAAGGTAATTTTGCAGTTAGCAGCTCCTAGTCGATGCTGGAATTGAAGGGGTAAAGTAAGAAACAAATAAGTCCAAAATGTCATGTTTCCAGAAGAGAAGAGAAAAATATATAAACATAAAATTATTAGTCATACTTAATTGCAAATGCCAATTAGATTAGAAATAAATGCAATTCGCGTATCATTTGTAGGCATGTTTTATAATTATTATTTTAGTTCCAGGAAGAGCAAAACGCTGGTGTGGACTAACCTGGTTATTGCACCAAAGTGAATGAAACATTGTATATTCCAGAAATATGTAGCTTTATTGAAGTATAAAGTACAGTAGTTTGAATAAAAACAGCCATTACATTGTTTTCCAGTTCTTAGCTGATTAGAATTATTGCCATTATAATAATTTCCATTAATGCAAATTCTTTAGATGGGTCTGTTGAGTTATATGGTGGTAAAATATTTTACCTTCTGATACTATTAATCAATGTAATTTGTGTATATATATATATATATATATATATATATATCAATAAATGAAACACAATCTAAGTTCTGCAAGTTAAACACAAAAGCAATCTAAGCAATACAAAACGCAAAACACAAAAGCAATCTCCCTTGGCCTTTCTACTTCCCTGTAAGCAACCCTGTTTTTATTCCTTTTCAATTTTTCTCGTTCATATATCTTCTTTTGAAATCTTATATATATATATATATATATATACCAATTCTCTGAATTAAAGGATAATCTTCAAAAGTGTACAAAACTCGCAATGCAAACAAGGTAATGGAGCCTAAATACAACCGGAACATAGGCAAAGTGGTGGGGATCTCAAAAGGCGGGATAATTCTCTTCTCTCTTCTGCCATGCTTAGGTGGTGGTGAGCAACACAAAGCTTAGTTCAGTGACATGTAAAGTTAACCATGTCACAAAGACATTATCTAGGCGGTTTTCAACGATGAAGAGCGAAGCGCTAAATGTTCTACATACTCAAAGCTCACCGAACAATACCAATGTTAATAGATAATTTACATAACATATTATACGGACCTTGCTACACAATGACCTTTGAAGTCTATGGGAACAGTTCCAAGAAACAAGGGTGTTCATTAGCTATCAGGGAATGTCATCCTCATGCTCCAACTGCAGCCGGTAACAACTATACGTCTCTAACTGCAAGATCACATAGGGAAATGACAGTGAGGCAAATGAGCCCTGGCAGCATTTACAGAGACCAGAAAACCTCGACATACTGTGTTCTGAAAATTTTATAAGAGCGGTCTTTAATTGAGAAGGTCGGTGATTTGAGTCCTTCTCACTCACTCCGCTGGAGGAGCTTGTTTAAGATGGAGCTGGGAACATAAGAGGTGACATTACAACATTATGTGGTAGGGGATGCGACACCCCAGTGATTAGCGAGCGGAAATTGCACTCGATCGGTCCGGGTTCGATTCCCGCCAATGCCAAAACTGCCGCAGTATTCACGCGGAGGAGTACCATCACATTAAACATGTGGTCCGTAAGTCCTTCCGAGAGGTTGGTAGTAGGGGCAGAAGGGTATGGTCCCTGTGGATACCTCCCTCACTGGGTTCCGGTCTAAATTGGGTGGCACTTCCCGGTCGTCCAAACAGACACCTTATACCTTTCTGGTGGGTCAGACGGTCTGGGTCGAAGAAGAAGAACATTATATGGTAGTTTATTGTGCAGAACATTATTTTAGTAAAAAGTGGTTAGTAATGGTTTTACTGCTATTCGAATACAAGTATTATCAGTATACTTTTTTAATTTTTCAAAATATAGCTGCAGTTGTGCATTATTTTATTTTATAAAATTGAAGTTAATCTTGACGTTAATCTTTGGAATTATTAAACGCAACCTGAAATTTATTTACTATTCGCAGCCATAGAACGCTATAACACACAATCAGTAACCACTGAGTAATCACTGATCAAAGTTCTTGCTAAAAAGTATTCAATTAGGTCCTCTAGAAGTACAGATACATGAAAAACCACACAAGAAAACATGCGAGCATCTAAAGATTAAGACTTTCCAATTTTAATTGATCCAAATACTTTCATTACAAACATTTATTAATTCTGTAAAAATTAGACTCACATTTTGCTAGACTATTTACTTATTCATGTTTGTATCAAAAATGCATACTAGAAAATCAAATTATATATTTGCAATCTTGGAAATAAAAGGACAAAAATCATTATAGGAGAATCCTTAACCGGAAATAAGAATCTTCGCAATGTTTAGTAAACGTGATCGAAAATTATTTCAAGTTCTTTTGCAGCTGACAATGAGCATGGAGAACTCAACCAAAACCAAACACAACTTACCGTTTTCAGATAAAAAAAAAAGTTTCTGAGAAGCGAAAAAAAATAAACCGAAATAATAGAAATCCGCGAAACTTTCTTTCGGAAAAAATGTCGCGTGACAACCAACAAGCGTTTTAACCATCCTACGCTTCAGTTGTCACCCTTGGCGAGTTGCGCAACTTCAGTCCATCCACTTGCCGCGGATGGTCTGCCACCACGCCCCACTTACAGACCCCATCCCATAACACAAAAGGAAAACGGCACATTTTAGTCCGAAAAATGTCCCTCATTTGAAACTACAAAAGATTCCAGAATTCCATCTCATTCCACACCGTGGGAGAAATAAAAAGGAACATATTTGATTTTTGTGGGTCTGGATCTGCGATCTGTGAACCCTCCTCAGAGGACATTGACGCTGAGCTTTTGTCTCCATCGTTTAAAAATGGAGACACTGCAGAAATTTGACCCAAAAGCCAGTTCTGTTTTAACCGTGGACCGCAAAGAAATCCATGTTCTTTGTTGGCACTTTTAAGTTGTTATGCTAGATAAAACTTGTCAATATTTCAAGAACTTTTGAGGCATACTTTTATTACCTGGCAACCATGCGTACCACTATTTTGGAATAACAATAAGACATTTAAATTCAACTAAATACATGAAAAAACATTGATATCTTAGATATATGACTAAAACCGTGACTACATTTTCTGCAATATCTAAATAACTCCAAGTGGCATGTTAAGGTCCTCATGCATACAGAATAAAATTTAACACTTGCCTGAATATTAAAATGTTTGAGAGTGCGATATCTCTGCATATATTATTCGTGAATTCCTGTAACAATGCGCAAATTGTATTATTGTATATTTTACCTTTTCGTAACTCTTAAAATGAATATTTGCAAAGTATTTTCGAAGTGATTTTTACGCGCAACCTTCTCAAATTAACGAGTTACCTGTAATAGTTCTGTGCTGTTATTAACAATATTTTTATTTTCGTATATACTTATATACATTTCAACTCTATACATATAAAATATGTGATCATGGTCGATTTCCGTGGACACTATTCTTTAGGATTCTACAAGAAAAATACATAGTACCAACCTAAAGGAAGAACGATCAGATGAATACTTGAAATCTTAAATGGAGAGCATTTATAGAAAAAATAATTGCTTCAGAGATATTTCATATGCAACATCGTTTTCATAAACTGGACAACTCATACGTTTTATATTTATAACATGATTTATATATATTTTATTGGTAACACAATTACAATACATATCGAGATTTATATCTATTTTATTCTTCAATTTCTATAAGGATATTTAAATAATATTAATGTTAGAAAATAATTTTTTTACATGGGAATATATGAAAACTGTTAGCACTAATAGTTTTTATATATATATTGTAAAATATGGAAGGAAAAACGCATTAATAAGTATAATTTTAAAGAAAAACTTCGGATAACTTCCACATACCGTAAAAAGTTAAGGTGTCAACCGATTTCGAAGACAAAAACCGCCCTTCTCTTCAAGACCAGCAAATAAACTCATTTAATAAAAAAAATTATCAGCCGAATCAACTCATGCGTTTTATATTTATAGCATATTGCATGATTTATATACGTTTTTATTGGTGACATAAATAACATTTATATAAATCGTGCTTTAGATTTGTATCTATGTCGAACTTGTTTGATTCGACTTTCGATATATCGAACTTGTTTGATTAAAAAAAAGTTTGCACTTCCTGCTTGGCCTAAAGATGACTATTCTTTTGCCTTATTTTTTACTGTCTGCTGTATTTTGTACTGTATTTTTATTGTATGTTTTTTTATTGTATGTTGTATTTTTTACTGCATGTTGTATTTTCTACGATCTATTTTTTCTGTATGCTGCAGTTAACGAAAGTCACCTGTAAAATTTTTAGCAGCAGTCTTAATTTTGGAAGCAATCTTAATTTTTAACAACAGTCTTAATTTTAGAAGCAGCCTTCATTTTTAGCAGCAGTCTTAATTTTAGAAGCAATCTTAATTTTTAGCAGCAGTCTTAATTTTTAGCAGCAGACCATGTTATTAAGCATACTAGTTGTTATTTTAACAGTTGCAAATATAATCACGTAAATTTGCATTTCAGTAATACATTATTCTTAATGATTTTAAATACAGAGTCATAGTAAATTACATTAAATGAAAGAAACGCCATCACATAAAATAATTATTTCACCAAAGATTTAACTCTTACTGTATAAAAATTAATTGGACACAGGACATGAATGATGATTCAATAAACTAAAAATCCAATATCAAAATGGAGAATAATTTTACCTTAACTATATAAAGTTAAATTCTATATAATTCGGAAAACCGGTTGAATCCGGAAAATAGTGACTTAGTAACATACAAAAAAAAATTAAAGTTATTTTTTATAAAATAAATAATTTTACCACAAGTTAAAGAATTATGTTTATATAATTACCAAAATTTTACATCATAATAAATGTATTCTTATTATAAACCAAAATCTTGTGATGCATTTCGCATTCAGAAATCGATATTCCCTCTCACTGCACAGCGGTCCTCGAACTGCAACAGGATGATAAAAACTACTTTTGACATCTGAGTATTCTTATGTGCCAGCGCATTTTGCGCCGTTGCCTTTGGTCTGAGTATTGAGATCGGATTTTCCTGGCTGTGAGAATAAGATCTTTTTCGTTACAATGAAACCTGGTTTAAGACAACAACCTTTGCTTTATGGAATAAATAATCACTTCATTCAGTAAAAATATGCTTATGCTGGTGAAGATTTCGTCCAGGGTAATTGATAATAAAGGTGGATTTTAACTATAGTTTGTCGGCAACACTGGTTTCACCTTAGAGGATAAATTGAAGAACAATAATCTTAAAGACATTTACATTTAAAAGCAAAGTGATGACTTTATGCCGCAAATTTTTGACGACAGTGAACTTTTAACTCGGACTAACGATCAAGCCGTATTTTAATGGCTTAACAGTTAAACAATTGAAAGTTGTAGCATATAAATTGCTGTTTCAACCAGAGTAGCTTAGATTAACACAGTTTCAAATTACACATCTTCAGATTACACAGTTTTCCGATAATAAACTTATTTCTGCTTTATTCATCGTCAATATAAGCTTCAGAAATTATAATTTTCAGATTTTTGTTACTATACTTCGTACAATATTTCCCTGGTGCCGTGCAGAAGAGAAATCAATACATTTCTAAAAATATTCATCATATGAACCACGACGGAAAATATAACTCGTATTGACTTTTAGGAAAAATGATACCATATCATTTTTTGATATTTGTTACGTCAAGCGTCACTTGAAAAGTATATATCAGATATATTCGAGATATAATGCAGCTGAATATATAAAGCAAACTGCTCATGACTAAGTAATTCAACTTTTGTAGGTATTCTCTCATCATTAGCATTACGGCTACGCCAGGTGTGAAATCTAATAAACGCCATCTATTATTTTATAAGAATACCACAGTCGTCTTCGTAGCATTAAAGCTGAGCGATCGTATGAATATTAGGAAGCAAGGATTTGCTTTCAACTGTCCAGGAATTTGATAAGACAGTAATGTTAAAACCATATTAGTTGAATCGATAAACCAGACGGTTTAAAATTTTGTATGACACTATAATAAGTCTTTAAATAGATGCCATCTCTTAGGATGAACGCTGGCTTCCCTCACGTCAGATGTTGGTTACCTGTAAGGTCATTAATCCTATGATATTCATGTTGCTGGCTACACTGAATGCATTGCACAGTTACACAAAATCCTGATTCCCGGTATTGAGGTAATGTCGACAATTCCCATGTATTGCCAGTGTGCAGTATAATTTAGTGAAATTTGCGTTTTGAACGGTATTTATTGTATATATTTTAAGATTATATACAGTATAAAAGTTGTTTTCATTAATATATCGACTAAAATATAAACAAGGAATGACACGTAACAATCATTCAAAAATTATGAAATAATCATGCCTGTGATCAACTACCAACATTTGAGATATATGGTCCATTGTCATTCAGAATCCATTGAACTAAATTTTGAGGCATGTCATTATGGTCCAAATGTCAGGGTGTAGAAATGCTATCTTGAAGTTATTGGGGCCCTAATACAAGCCTGTCAATCATAGTTTTGGGTCGATTAATAGAGGGGACTCCTGTAGGAGAGCTGCAAACGCTATTGCGTTTACAATAGAGGTTGTCATTCGGGTATAGGAGCACCTCGATGCAGAATTACGAACGACAAGTTTCAATTATGGGCCCCTGGTTCAAACTGAGACAGAGGCACTTCCTCATTTCACGGAATGGTTGCTTCTTGGAATTTCTTGATCCCAAAATGCTTTATAAATTGGAAATTGTCAAAAGAACCGGAAATTTGATACAGTGAAGGAATTAATAATACAAATTAGGCATTACAATCATAGCGGTTCCACAAATACAGGTACATGAAGCTCTGTTTCGCCATTGGGATAGATTTTCTGTTCAAGTTTTGCGGAAATTATAGGTATTTATATTTAGGTGAATATATAGGTGAATACATAGGTGAATATATAAGTGTGTTATATTTCAAATGTCAAATTCTAAACTCGAAATTACTTCACATTAATTAATATCATCTTAAAAGATCTAAACATAAAATGTGTTCAGAAGGCCAAGGGAGAAATATTAAAGGCGAGTTGAAACCATTAATGTAGTCATAAATGCTTTCACTAAATATCTTCTAATAGGAAATGTGGTAAATGTATATTATATGCAATTAAACCTTGATAACATATCATGCAGTTTGTCCAATATCGCAGTAACGTTAACTCGAATTTGCAGTATATTGCTATAAGAAACACCTGAATTGCTGCAAATTACAGTAAATTAAATAATTTTTAAACAAATTACTCTAACAGTGTAACCCGAGTAAGTAACTAAAGAAATTGCAATGAAGACAAACGATGCACAATTCCGATATTTAAACACACTAAAGTTAATGAGTGATACACTGAATTTAATTTTTCCTCTTAAAAATAGCGAAGTTACTTTACGCATTTAATGTTAAAAATAAATTAAGTATTAAAAAATTAAGCAAGTTCTTTATCAATATTTGGATATTAAGGTTTTTATTAATATTTGATTATTAAGATTTTTATCAATATTTGGTTATTAACCTTTTGCTTACGGGTGGGACAGCGTCCATCCCAAAAGAAGAACCTCTCAAAAAGACAGGTATTTGACATACCCTATCCCAAACAGTTCGATCTCCCTTTGCATAGGACGCCAATGCCTGCAAAGAGGGACCGAATTGTTTGAGATAGGGTATGTCAAATACCTGTCTTTTTGAGAGGTTCTTCTTTTGGGATGTACGCTGTCCCATCCGTAAGCAAAAGACTAAGGTTCTTTATCAATGGTTGATTGTTGCAAGTTATCAATAGTTTGAAGACTTCTGTTTCTCAAGTGAACTTTCGGAATGCGTTCACGGCATGGTGCTGTTATCAGTATTGACTTACACCATGAACCCAAATAGCAAGTTGAATTGAAAGTGAATAAATGCAGTAAGAAAAAAAATCAAAGATTAATATAATTACACTGTTTTCAAGATGCATTTTTATATCTTATCGCATGTCATTGGAAATATGTTTGTCGTGCTGACAAACTCTTTCTTAAATAGCTCACAGACATTTTCTGGTGAAGTTGAATGAAAGTTCCCATAAATCATCTTCTTCCGCGATAAACGACTATTATTCCTAGACTAGACCTTACTGGGAATTCCTTTTAGAGAAATGTTTTCATGACATTACCAAGAAATTCTACTTCTTTCTATTAATCCCAATTCTCAAACACGGAAAAACACGGTCGGCGAATCAAAATATCCCTTACATGTAATTCATCGAAGTATCGCCAATTTTGAGTGGCTGATGAGATGCCTGCAGATCGACGAACCAATCAAATCCGCGAGGTGCCGTACATGTAGAAACGGTTCATTGCATTATCGATTTAGCAGTTCAAGCAAACCACTGAACACTCTTTGTCCGTGTTTATCATAAAGATCAGCGCATGCGTCTCGACACTGATTTGTCGTACGTAACTATGGGGAACGAGACCTGGGCATGGTATTGATTCTTTTCAAAAATCGATAGCAGCTCGGCTGGAGAAATTCCTTTGTGTTCGTATGTGGTGATATTTCTTTGAATTTCTGGCGCATTTCCTTCTAAAAGCTTGTTTTGTTGATAAAAAACATAAATAGAGCATTTACTAATTTGCGGATGATGGCATGGACACGCGAGGGAGGTGAGAAGGCTTTAGTCCCTCCAGAACCGGGAGACATTTTTTTTAAGCAAGAGTCATATCATCATGTTGCCAAAGAAGATATGCTTATTTTTTCGAGGACCTTCTAAAAGAAATTATTTCGTATTTACACTACATAATTGAAAATCCCGAAAACTCAATTTTTGTGCCAGCCTGCATCAAATGTCATACAGATTAACTTTAACTTGTACACCCTAAGCTCAATATTTATGAAATTTGATGCTTGGAAAGACTACGTTTTTCAATGTCCATGTGCCAAAGGAGATATGCTTATTTTTTCCTATCATCAATGTTGCCAAAGGAGATATGCTTATTTTTTCGAGGACTTTCTAAAAGAAATTATTTCGTATTTACACTACATAATTGAAAATCCCGAAAACTCAATTTTTGTGCCAGCCTGCATCAAATGTCATACAGATTAACTTTAACTTGTACACCCTAAGCTCAATATTTATGAAATTTGATGTCGGTTGCTTGGTAAGACTACGTTTTTCAATGTCCACAGATGTTTTAAGAATTGCGGCATATCACAAGTTTTCTTGCCACCATTGCAGGTATCAGCTATTCTTTACTGAAAAACGACGAAAATTTCAAAAGCATTCCACAGTTACTGGAGAGGGATCGCCATTGATCGTACAGTGAAACTCTGTAGAGTGTACAGTTCGGATACACTGTACAGAAGGATCCTTTGTTCCGTGTACAATTCGGCTCCCACAACATGACGATAAACAAACAATTACTGGCCTAATTTCAGTAGTTGCACTCATAACCTTTATTACCACACGATATAGTAAGTAGGGATACATAAGTATGGTACTGTTCAATCGGGACCTTGATTAAACCACTGCGTAACAGAAATCAAGCAAAAGGCCAGTATTGCGTTGTTTTACAGTCAAGTTCTGGGAACGAAACTGTAAATCTGAATATCTATATATCAGAATTTCAACTAACGCAAATTATCTAGAATAAAATTAGATGAAAGAAGACAAAATGCAATTACATTCAAGAAAAGTAATAGACCAGGTGTCAATAAAAGTAATGGACCGGTCATATAACTAGAGAAGTATTAGAATTATCGTAGTTTTTTATGTAGGCATATGATTACCCCAATGGCGCTACACGATACAACAACTTTCGGGGTGGATGATATTTTTCTTTAGAGGAAAGGTAATCTATCTCGCTTCCTGTTAGAGATAGAGTAAAAAGTCAATTACGAAGTTATAGAGGGTTGCAAAATTAGTGCAAAACATATTTACTCCCACAAATATGGAAAGAAACAATGCCAGAATTGAACATTTCGAATATAGAGGAATAAAATTGACTTTACTATGCGTTAAGTATAAAACGCTCACCTATCAAAACGCTCACGTATCAACCACTCATGCTTGCAAACGTGTAATGAGATATTTCTGTGTTTTTCAATGTCTTTACATTTACACTTTTTCCTGCAGATTAGTTTAATTACCGTTTTAAAATCGTTATATAGAGTTTTTTTATTATTATTGCGAGCTGGAGGAAACGCTAGTACTAATTTTTCAAAGCTCAACAAATTTGTAGTTGGCATTTTCCATATCTCTAACAGGATGTGGAAAAGCCCTCCCCCCCCCATATGTCGCTGCCTAGATATATCCTAGTACAGTCTTTCGATCTTTCACAATACTAGAAATCCGGGGGTAACGCGTCACTCTTAACTATGATTATGTGCTTATTTTGATAAGAAAATGTCAAACATCAGTCTTGATTGGCTATTTCTACTTGATCAACTGTTTTCTACAGGAAGTGACCCGACTTGTCACCAACTTGAACGGTAATGACTATTAGCAGCGATTTGACTTTCAACCACCCATGCAGATCATGTCATCGGCCTAACACTTGATACCACTGCCGTCCATCAACAACTGCCGTCCATCAACGACATGCAGAACTACAATCTTTCAAAATATCACCCTTTTACGTCCTCCCCCGATTTTATCAACATGGTCCCCATACTAGGTGTTGACACATGCGTTATTATATATCATACCTTACGTTGGTAAGGTGATAAAATTTTTTTGTCTGGCTCTTAAATATAAATAAAACTTGTTAAGCTTTGCATTAAACTACTAATATTATAGTCGGGTGAATAATAGACGTAGGAACAGGAGCCGCTGCTAGTTAAAATATTCAACTATACCCTCCAACAACTCCTCTTCCCCAACAGGGAAACACATCCACGCATATACACATATACACTCAGTGTGGGTGACCTTGGAGGCAGGTTTCTTGCTGGTACTTCTTCCCGGCCGCTCAAACAGCATCTCTAAGCTCTCAAATGAGTCGGACGGTCTGGGTCTTCTGCATATATGCTCACATGCACATATATACACACTCACAAATACATAGACACACTCATATGCACATACTCTACACACTCACAAATACATATACACACTCACGCATACTCTCCACCCCCCCCCCCCACACACACACACACACATATATCACAGGTCATAGTTAACCCCGCCTTTATTCATTCACAAAAATTACTACTTACCATTAAAGAACTATAATTTGAACAAGGCAAATTAGAGCTAGTTGTTGAAATGGAGGCACCAATACTGAGATTGTTATCACCATATAAAAGCAACGATTCCATCCTCTCAACTCTAAGTGAACAAAATGGATATGTATAACCTTTGCACTTAATAACCAGAACAGAAATCAGATAAAATATATAAATACATTTTACATGATATAAATCCCTCACTAAAAGATCACAATATATCTAATGATATCCCCTGGTACGCTACAGTATGAGATAGTATGTACTTAATGCAAATACTTGCGGGTTTCAAAATAACTACTATCATCTCATAGTGTTTACATGCACTCTTGTCTGAAAACAATCTTTATCGCGTTTCCTTCGACTCAAAATAATATTCTATACCACTTATTTGTTGCTCTATCTGTCCATCAGAGAACGATCGATGGCCTAAAGCAGATTATTACCCCACAACTCCATAAATCATGAAAATTATTTGCTCGTAAACAATTATTAATGGAATTACTTCGGCTTGTGGAATCCATAAAACATGTCAAATATGCAGAATATGAAGATTATGAGGAATCAGGAATTACCTAAAGTAACTGATTATGAAACGGCGAGTTTTGATTAAAGTGCATTTATGGGCTCAAACAATTAGCAAAAACTGGTCTATACAAATAATTTTGAGCAAAAAAATCATACACGTGTGAAAATTCATGGTTACGCAAACAAAACAGTTTGATATGAGTAAATAGGTTTATTACTTATATTTGCATTAAGTATATACTATCCTATATTGTAGCATACCAGGGCATATCATTATAGGGATATTGTGATAAGCTGTAAAAGTTGCATTAGTTTAGAAATCCAAATCCGTAGCTGCATATTGCTGTTTTCATGGATTAAGAATTTTATTCAGATCACACCTAATTGGGAGAACAAAATTATAACTATATAAAGTACTTATAAGACCTACCTTAATATATGCTTTAGAAACGTGGAATCTCACAGGACATGGTCAAAAAGCTCATTTTAAGAAAAAAATTTTGAGCAATATTTTTGGTGGAATTCAGGAAAATGGTATTTGAAAAATAAAATACAATTTTAAACAATACAGAGTATACACATAAAGATTCTGATATAATCAAATAGATTAAAATTAGCAGACTGAAATGGGCAGGACATTTGTTAAGAATGGATAACAACAGAACTACAAAGAATTTTTTTACATCCACACCGATCAAGAGAAAATCTAGAGGAAGACCGAAATTGAGATGTATCAATTGTGGGGATAAGGCGTGTAAGATGTTAAAGATAAAAATTTGAAGAAGTGCTCCAATGAGGACCGCTTGGAAGACACCTCTAAGGAAAGCCAAAGCCCACAGTAAGCTGTTGAGCCATTGATGATGACTAATTAGGATTAGGCGAAATTACTTTGGAAATGCATAACGAGTATAAGTAACCCTTATTTTGAAAAGCAACTGCAATATCATTACATTTATTTGTGAAAAACTAAAGTAATTGGATGCTACAGCTAGAAGTCACAGATACATTTTCAAAAAGTTACTAAGTTAACAAGTTACAAGTTAATCGCTATTTGGAAGTTTGGAAATGCTCACATTTTACTCTATATTTTTATAGTCCAACTAGTAGTTAAGCCTGTCAAGGACAGGAAAAGTTACACTCTTATAAAGTTAGGTTGCAACATTTTAAATAACTTTTATTTTGTTTAATAATATATAGCTATTAATGTTAAAAATAATCAACTTAACCTAAAATTGCCTCAGTTATGTTCTTTTATGTGATAACAGTGTGTGTGCAGAATTTCCGCCTTCTAGGTCATCAAAGGGCTTCTAGACGGTCTGTAAAATTTTTAAGACACATCTCCCCTTCATTTTGTCAACCCCTGATAGAGTGAAAAGAAAATGCAGCTCCGCTTGGTTCTGTCTCACAGTCGATAGTAATGTCGATGTGCAAAGATTCAACCTTCTATTTCACTTCTAAAGAATATGAAAATATATTTTAACCCTTCTCCCCCACACACACACTTTATCCACTCACGGGAATTAATGAAAAATCTGATTCGGTAAATTGTGCCTCGAGGGCGACACTGTGCAAAAATCCCGCCTAAATAATCTCAAGATGTGCCTGCAGAGTCTGGAAAAGACTTTTCAAAAATCCCCTATTTGCCCCGCCCTGGTAAGGTAATCGTAAATACTGCTCCGTTAACTTCCGTCCCGTTCTGTCCTGTCTGCCACTATTTCCCATTAAATGGAATGCAAACACGTGTCGCTACTGGTCAGCAAGAATACAAATGACTAACCTTCCGTCTTCTGGGTTAAAATAAAAAAAAAAACTAATGTCCTGTGGATGATATAAGTCTCTAAAGATTCTGCAGTCCAAGTCTCCAGAGGCTTTTGGATAGTCTGGAACGTCTTTTCAAAAAACCCTTATCTCCTCTCCCTCCGAAGACATAGAAAATCTGGTTCTGTTATGACCGGTGCAATCGAGTAACGCAAGTCATTTTCGCAGTTGGGACCTGTGACACTAAGCTGACGCAGCGTTCCAGAAGTACTATGATTTGAATGACGAAATTCAAACGAATCGGTACGTCTGACGTCAAGTTAGTTTGTCAGAGAAATCCATGCACCTTGTTTTGACATGTCACTGACGCCAATTTGACACTAGACCAAGCGATCCTTGTGACTTCACCATTCAAATCAATGTACTGATGGAGCGCGGTGACAACTGGGCTTCACAGGACGCGTCTGCAAAAATGACGCAGTTTGCTCGTGTACGCCAGCCTTAAGGTTCTATCCTGTAGTCGGTACTATAAGTACGCAAAGATTTCGTCTTCTAGCTCACCGGGAACTTTTTAAAGATATGAAATACAAAATCACTTTATATAATTATAATCTAGATAGATATAGAGGCATTATTATATTTGGATATTAAATTTGAAAACCTCTCCCTTTAACAAAAGAGCTAAATTTGACATTGCAAACATGAAACAAAACATTAAAATTTTAAAATTTGATATTGTTATCTCCCATCTCACCATTTATAGAGATGGTCTATAGACCAACCAGTTAAAACAGTATATTAGCCCCCTCGCTTCGACTATTCAATCCTGCAGCTAATAGAAAATCCCCCTTTTTCAATGTAAGAGTAAATCCCAAGATTGAAAATTTGCCTTTTTCTTTTCCGTTTTCATCTTTATCCGCATTGCATAGTTATTCCAATTACATTAGAGATACAATCTGAACGGTAACGTTCAACAAATCAACGAATTCAATCTTCCGTCGGTTAGCGAGCGTGCCATGTTTTATTTTCAGTACATGTGCAAGAGATTTTTAGATATAGCAGATAGCCTTTTGGAATCTTCATTGACTTTTGCAGCAAGTAGATGGCATTACGAATGATAAATAATTTACCTGCAAAGATACTCACTCCGCAAAAATTAATTTTTCCAAGAATCCATCGTCTCAAATCGTTATTCTTCGTGTGCGTTCGTTTTAAAGCATACATGCTCCACTATCGCTTTATCGAGTCTTGAAAAAAATCGTTTTGCAGAATAATAAATCATTAGAATCATAAAAAACATAATTTTCCATCAGCCATGTAATGCACAATACTCTGTAGTTGATTTGTAAATTCAAATTCAAACTTCGGTGAAATTACACTTTGAGTTTATTTAACATTCACCACTTTGTAATAATCTCCGTTGTGGATATCTGAGAACAAATTTTTACTTTGTGCATTATAGAGCACGAATGCAATTTGTGAATAAATCGTGTTATTCATTGTAGTTTGTAAATCGTGTTTTAGGAAATTTAGAAAAGCCAATGCATTTTCCAATCTAATATAAATACATTTTTAAGTAGAAAAGAATTTTTGAATGTGATCTATTTTAAACAGTTCCGGAATCCGTTGACATTTAAATAATGCATAGGAAAGGCAAATCATTACATTCAATTACAAGTTGCAATTAGTTGCTTGGGTATATTCAATTATTATTAAAACATTGCACTTAGCTGCGTATTTTAAATTATTATTTAAATATCGAACTTATTAGTATATTCAATTGCGAGTTGCAAGGTCAGTAAATTGCACTAATTTTAGAATTGTCACCGTCAACGTATGTACTATATGCCTATAATGCATTCATGAATTATATGTTGTTGTTGAAACCCAGACCGTCCGACCTACCAGAAAGGTGTAAGGTAACTGTTTGGACGGTCGGGAAGTGCCACCCAATTTAGACCGGAACCCAGTGGGGGAGGCATCCACAGGGACCGTACCCTCCTTCCCCTGCCACCAACCTCTCGGAAGGACTTTCGGACCCACATGTTTAACGTGATCGTACTCCGCATGAACACGGCGGCAGTTTTGGCAGTGGCTGGAATCGAACCCGGGCCCACCGAGCGCAACTCCAGCGCGCTAACCAATGGGCTACCGCGCCCTTTCATGAATTATATGTGTGATTGTGAATCTGATTGCATACATACAAATATGATCCTATCTAGTACGTACTAAAGTTTTTAGTACTTGTTGCTTTTATAATAACTCAGTCATCACTTATACTGTTTTTAAAATTAGAAATAAATTATAAAATTAAAAAAAATAGGATCACAAATTGGAGAAAATTTTTAATGCCAAACGTATTGCATCTATATACAGTAAATATCATTTACAAATGTATCGATACGACATATATATCGTAAACTCATGTACCTATACGTCTATCACTACTTAACATACTCTGTCTGGCACAGTCAAATCCATCCAGATCTTAAATTCCCGCTGGGGCAATTTTAACAGGCATCAATACTAAGGCGCACAGCTATTGCAGAGACATTAATTTGTGAGCTTTAGATTTGATTAATTAATGAAAATTTTCAAAATAAAAAAAAATTGATATTGGCACTCTTTGCAACATCTGGAGCAAGAGAGATAATACATAGCTACAATTTATCATTCACCACGTAGCTAAACTAAAGTAGAAAATGTTGGCTATTTCATTTCTCAGCCATGGTTTCGTTACACGGTCTGGAGCAAAAGAGAAAATACATAGCTCTAATTGATCGTTCACTAGATATATGGAATAAGATGAAAACAGTGCTGGCAATTTCATTTCTCAGCAACGGTCTCTTTGCAAGGTCTGGAGCAAGAAAAGCAATGCACATCTATAATTTATCATTCACCAGATAGATGCAATAAGGTGGACAATGTAATAAAGCAGAATTTCATTTCTCAGCCATGACTTCTTTACACGATCTGGAGAAAAGGAGATAATACATAGCTCTAATTAATCGTTCACCACGTATATGGGATAAAGTGACGACAGTGCTGGCGATTTCATTTCACAGCAATAATCTCTTTATAAAGACTGGAGTAAGAGAGAGAATACATATCTGTTAATAATCATTCACCAGGTACAAGCAATAAGGTAGACAATGTAATAAGGTAGAATTTTATTTCTCTCGCCATGGCTTCTTTATACGGGCCTGGAGCAAGAGAGATAATACATAGCTCTAATTGCATGTTCACCACTCAGATGGGAAAGGGGAAAGACAGGTCTGGAGATTTCATTTCTCAACAATGGCCAGTTTACAGTCTCTGGAGCTCAAGATATAATACTTATCTCTAACTGATCGTTTACTACGTAGATGGGATAAGGAAAAAACAGTGCTGGTGATTTAATTTTTCAGCAATGACTTCTTTATAGGGTCTGAAGCAAGATAAATAATGCATAACTCTAATATAGATTATTCACTTCGTATATGGGATAAAATGTAGACAGGCCTAGCGATGTCATTTCTCAGCAAACGCCTCTGTACAACGTCTGGAGCAGAAGAGATAATCTTTAACTACAAATGATCGTTTAGAAAGAAGGTATGGGCAGTACTGGCGATTTTATTTCTCAGCAATGGCCTCATTACGATGTCTGGAGTAAGAGTGAGAATACATATAATTGATCATTTATCACATAGATAAGATAAAGCAAAGACAGGGTTGGCGATCTCATTTCTCAGCAATGGACTTATTAAAGCTAATTATCATTACATCTTCTGGAACACGAGACAGAATGTATAGCTCTACTTGATTTTTTATCAAGTAGATAAGGTTAAGGCAGTGATAGCTATTTTATTTCTCAACAATATATTCACAACATCTGAAGCAAGAGAGATAATACATATCTATAATTTATCATTCACCAGGTAGATGTATTATGGTAATCAATGTTGACTATTTCATTTCTCAGCCATGGCTTTCTACACGGCTTGGAGAAAGAAAGAGAATACACAGCTCTAATTGATCGTTCACCACTTAGATGGAATACGGTAAAAGCAGGTCTGATGACTTCATTTCTCAACAATGGCCTCTTTACAACATCTATACCAAGAGAGATAATACATAGCTGCTGATCGTGTACTACTACGTAATAGGATAGAGCAAAGACAGTGTTGGCAATTTCACTTCTCAGCAATGGCCTCTTTAGAAGATCTGGAGGAAGAGAGGGAATACATTGTTCTAATTGATCGTTCACCACGTATATGAGATAATATGAAGACAAAGCTAACGATTCCATTTCTCAGGATAAGTCTCATTACAGCGTCTGGAACAAGAGAGAGAATGTTTAGCTCAACTGATTATTTATCACATAAATCTGATAAGACAGTGCTAGTAAATTTCATTTCTCAGCAATAATACCTGTACAACGTCTGAAGCAAAAGATATAATACATATCAATAATTTATCAATCACCATGTAGATGCAATATAGTAAAAAATGCTGACTATTTCATTTCTCAGCCATGCCTTTTTTACACGGCCTGGAACAAGAGAGAGAATACATAGCTCTAATTGACCGTTCACCACTTAGATGCTATAAAGTAAAGACTGATCTGGAGATTTCATTTCTCAACAATAGTTTCTTTACAACATCTGGAGCAAAAGAGATAATCCTTAGCTCCAAATTATCGTTAACTACGTAGATGGGATGAGGCAAGGGGAATGTTGACGATTTCATTTCTCAGCAATGGCCTCATTGCAAGGTCTGTAGTAAGAGTGAGAATACATATAATTGATCGCTTATCACGTAGATGGTATACGGCAAATATAGGGTGGACGATTTTATTTCCCGCAATGGACTCATTAAATCGTCTGGAATAAAAGAGAGAATGCATAGCTCTAATTCATTACCAAGTAGATGGGATAAGGTAAAGACAGTGCTAGCGATGTAATTTCTCAGCAATAATATCTTTACAACATCTAAAGTAAGATAGATAATACATAGTTCTGATTGATCGTTTATCAGATATATGAATATGGGATAAAATCAAGATAAGACTGACGATTTCATTTCTCGGAATAGGCCTCACAACAGCGTCTGGAACAAGTGACAGAAGGCATGGCTCTAATTGATTATTTACCACGTAGATGGGATAAAGTAAGGACAGTGCTTACGATTTCATTTCACAGCAATGATCTCTTTACAACGTCTGAAGCAAAAGAGGGAATACATATCTATAATTTATCATTCACCATGTAGATGAAATAAAGTAGACATTGCTATCTATTTCATTTCTCAGCAAAGGTTTCTTTACACCGTTTAGAGCAAGAAAGTATATTCATAGCTCTAATTTATCATTCACCACGTACATGGGATAAGTGAAGACGGTGCTGGCGATTTTATTTCTCACCAATGGCCTCTTAACAACGTCTGGAGCAAGAGAGAGAATACATAGATCTAATTGACTATTTACTACGTGATAGGATAAGATGAAGACAGTGCTGGCGATTTTATTTCTCAAAAATGGCATCTTTATAAGGTCTGAAGCAAGAGGGAGAATACATAGTTTTAACTAATCGTTCACCGTGTAGGTGGAATAACGTAAAGTTAGTGCTTGTGACTTCATTTCTCAGCAGGGTCTCTTTACAATGTCATAGCATGAGAGTGAATACATAGCTCTAATTAATCGTGTACTACGTAAATGGAATAAGTGAAATACAGTATTGGTAATTTCATTTATTAACTTGCATACAGATAAATATTCAAGAACACCAATATAATACAGTTATACATTTTGATTTTACAATAAAGATATACACAAAATTATCAAAATGATCATATGTCAGAAAATCTTTTATGAAAGGCATCTTTCCTCTAGAAGCATGGTTGCATAAGGACCTCAATCCTCATTTCTATTCCTAGTCACGACAAGGGTAAAAAGCAGTTGCACACCTGTTTGTCCTTAATTTTTACAATTTAGAGTTAAACTCGGTTAGTTAAACTCGGTTTAGTTAAACTCGGGATATCGTTCAGTCAGACTTCTCCCTTTCATTGCGAAATAAACGTCATTGGACGTTTTTACACTAATTTTTTCTCTTTTTATTTTAGTAACTTGCATCAGTTCTCCTATTCATGCAACGATGTCGGGATTTTCCTGCTAGCGGTCACTACATATAGCAATATTTTTCATAGCAATCAGTTGTTTAGCCAGTTATGCACCTGCTGCGTGGGTGCAAAAGTCGCACAGTAAGAAAAGTGGGTTGAAGTTTAGCGTAAGCAGGTCAAGTGAGTCCATCCAGAGTAGAAAATACAATGTTGTTGTTGTTGAAAACCAGATCGTCCGACCTACCAGAAAGGTGTAAGGTAACTGTTTGGGCGGCCGGGAACAGCCACCCTATTTTGACCGGAATCCAGTGAGGGAGGCATCTACAGGGACCGTACCCTCTCTCCCCTACCACCAACCTCTCGGAAGAACTTACGGACCCACATATTTTACGTGATCGTACTCCGCGTGAACATGGCGGCAGTTTTGGCAGCGAAAGGAAACGAACCCTGGTCTACCGAGTGCAATTTCCGCGAGCTAACCACTGGGCTACCGCGCCCTAGAAAATACAATGTTGTTGTTGTTGTTACCCAGACCGCCCGACCTACCAGAAAGGTGTTGAAGACCCAGACCGTCCGACTCGTCCTGAGGACTTGAGCATCTATTTGGACGGCCGGGAGAGGAGTTGGCAGGCGTCCGGCCGATGTCCGGGTGTCCACAAAAACCAACACCAAATTTATTGAATCTTTAAAAAATTTTTACAGGAGTGGTTACAAGGATATAAGCTAATAACATAGTTTTGCTAATAGGAAAATATATCTGAAGACTTGCTTACATTTATACTCTTGTAGACTTGAATACATTTTGTTGACTTATTTACATTATTGAAGACTTGATAGTATATTTACAAATGACATAATGATCTGAGATAATATAAGTATTATGATAGTAGTTGAAAACATTTTGAAGTTGACTATATATTATAAAATGGGGTGCAACAACTAAAGACAACACAACAAAAGCAGACGACACCACCGAGAAAAACAACATATAAAAAAACAACATAAAAAACAACATAAAAAAAAAAAAAAAAACAAGAGGAGTCACCGACCGAAAAAATTAAAAGCAGAGATCCCCAGGCTGATTATGAAATTTTATTAGAGATTTCTCTCGCTATGAGAACACAGTTTTTTATTTTATTGATTGAAGAAGGGTTAGAGCAGACACTCGAGAACCAGGTCGCCGTATTATGGGGTGAAGGTTTATAAAGGTGAAAAGCTTTGGTAAGGGGGCAAGAAAAAACGTAGTGATCGGCGTCGCCGAAAGCGCCGCAGGAGCAGCAGGAAGTAGATTTACATTTGAAAGAGAACAATAACCTACCAGAAAGGTGTAAGGTAACTGTTTGGACGGCCGGGAAGTGCCACCCAATTTAAACCGGAACCCAGTGGGGGAGGCATCCACAGGGACCGTACCCTCCTTCCCCTACCACCAACCTCTCGGAAGGACTTACGGACCCACATGTTTAACGTGATCGTACTCCGCGTGAACACGGCAGCACTTTTGGCAGTGGCTGGAATCGAACCCGGGCCTAATGTGAAAAATGAAACAAAATCGGAGAAATAGTCGCTAAGATAGATAAAAGAGTCGATTAAGATAGCAAATTGTGCCACAGCATTTTGATATACATCAAAGTTTTGATATTGCCTTCAATAGACTCAAAATATTCGACACTGAAGCTTCATAAACCTAAAAATCATAAATAAAATTTAATGTTGGCAGTCACAAAATCGACTTGTAAGGGGTGTTCCATAAGGATTACGCCCTAATTTCCTAATTGCATATAACAGTACGAATACTATTATCTACAATAAAAGAGTAATCCTAATTTTAGGAACGCCCCTATACAGGCTACTTCTGACTGCGAACTTTGCCGTTTCAAGTCCATTTAGCCTCAGCTAAACTTCGAAGAAATTTGAAACCGGCTGTGTGGTAAGGCTCTAATTATCTGTTCTCATAGATGTTCGCAAAATTGTGCCACAACAAGTTTACTTTTTGCCTTTGCAGATATGCAACACGAAAAAGCCGATAAGTGCAAAACCGATCTAGAGATTCTGTTATCTAGAATGGATCCTTAATGTTAATCCTTAATGTTAGGTCATCATTCAAAATTTTGTCTGTTGCGGATTCAAAAATTCATTACGTGTTTTACTCTTCGAATCGTGATATGATCGTTGTTTGGGCCTCTATTTCTAAACAAGAAGATTTATAAGAAAAGACAGAGATCAGACACAAGGCCAGACATTCAGCACTATAAACATAGATCTAAGTACTTATTGCTTTCTGCATAGCTAACTATATATCGCCTGGTCAAGGGCCGTAGATGAACTATCTCTATTTATGTCTCTAATCAGAAAACTAGGAACGTAGTCCACAAAAATGCTAGTGTTTTGTAAAATTGTTATTTTCTGTAAAAGCAAAATTGCGCATATGTTTGTTTTTACAACACTATTATTTAAACAACACTTTTTCCCTTTCTGTGAGAGTTATAAAATCTCATGAAGAATGACTCCAATTATTTAAAGTTAATCGCAAATTTTAAGTTACTGTATTTTATATTCCGAAGTATGAGTATATATGGCTAGTTATGTAATGTAAATTTGCATATTTCATCTTTTTGTTTAATATCGTTTATTGTTAATAATAAAATGCCATTAACGTGTTCATTTTATTTCGAATTTCTTGATGTAAGAGGTATATTGCAAAATTAGTTGCGCAAATACTTTTAACACCTAACTTACGTTGAGTATAATAATTTTTCTGATAAAGAAAAATTGGAACAGGAGTGGAGAAGATTCAGTATGAGTTTTCCCGCTTTCTGATAAGTATCATATCTATGCAACAATGCCCTTGGGCAGAAAATAAACTTCAGACATCCCAAGTTAACCAACCATTCATAAATTTCAAATAAGGCAAAGGTATGTCGATGATTTTGCTACTGATTACGGCAAAATAAATGGACGGGATGTTTAAAAAATTCGCAATCTCCACTCGTACTTACACAAACGATATCTTCACTATTGATCATTCCTCAAAATATAAAATATCCTACATACGTTAAAAAAACATACCTATTGTTGGGCCATGAAACAGGTTTAAAAAGCCCGTGAAATCATAATCGCTTAAAATCGTTTAAGCATATGAAACATAAAAGAAGAGCCCATTAATGATAGATTGCATTAATCAAGAATTTGTTTTTCCTTCCTCATGCATAAAGCTTGACTTTATGTTTGAGAATTGGTGCTCATTTATATCATCTGCAGTCAAGGCGGTAGTCGATAAAGAACGCCGAAGTCGTGACAAATTGCACGACTTTTTGAGCCAAAAGTTGATCTTTATTTGAAAGCATGAAAATAACATCCTCAGGCGCCATCTTTAATCAGATCCCATTAAAATAGTAGGATGGTTATCTCAGAATAGCTGTAATACGCTTATAAAGGGTTTTTGACCTGATGAATTTACCCAATATGAAACATTAAAAATATTCAAGATTTGAATTGATAGGTCACACGTCACGAGAAATAGAATATTTAATAATCAGCAGTTCGCGTGGGTGGTTGTATATCCCCCACACGTTTTATTTCAATGACTAAAGCATAATTTGCGAGACATACAAATACTTCGATTCTCTCTACAATATCGAAGGACAATGTTTGAAACAAGTCGTCATAAGTTCCTATTTTGATAACATTGTAAAAGATAGTTTCAAAAATACAAGTTCTCTCTCCTCTTTAGGAAAAGTAAGTCAAGAATTAAATGCTAGACGAGAACAACTTGCTAATGTGCCGATGATGCCTATTTTCTTCGACCATTGCATAGAAATAAAAATTCCTACAAACTAAATTAAGATTTTTCAATGATTTTGTATTTGATTGAATTTACATCTGATGTTGTTGTGCCCCTTTTGAATGAACACACCCGTCGCTATTGCTTTATTGATTATTTCTAAGAGTAACATTCTGTAAAAGTATAATTATAAATCATTTTGACCCTACAAGTTAGTTGACCTTTTCCCTAGAGAAAGGTATTTTGGTGATACAGGTAAAAATGGCAATCGTTTTAAAAAATCAAATCGTAAAGTTGATAAACTTATCACTTTGAACTTTCCAAAACTGCTGAACAGAACGTGTCAGCAGCACGTTTTAAACTCAAGCATCGGTCGGTGATTATTACTTCGCTGGTAATAAATGGCAAAACATATTGTTTAACAGTCATAAAAACTGCCAATGGAATGCGTCCATAGTTAAAAAGCACTTATAAGTGGGTTTGCGGCTATACATTTTATTTTACAGTTTCAGCCAGTTTGATATCAATGTTCTAAGAGTTTTTGTGCAAATGCTTAATTTGCTTTTTGTTAGCCTCAATAAATATTTACGCAATTGCGCTGTTAAAATTTTCCTGCTGTCATAGTCACAGAACCCTCCTATAGGAAGCGTTCCTAAAATTTGGAATACACTCCCATTACAGATAACAGCAGCCTTGGACCAGTTTCGTACTTATTATACTCCGTCAGCATTAAATAACCTATAAGTATAGAACGTGACTTTATAAGCAAACAATAATTATCTAGATCGCGATATAATATGCAACCCAAATGAAATTAAGCAGACTTACTTTACGGAAATCTTTGAATTTCCATCTTTGTTACGAATAAACCCGCATTCGAACGCCCATGAGCACTAGATTAATCCAACCCAACAGAAAATGGCTAGAATTATCTATCTACTTTCTGTTTGGCTGAAAGTTCAAAGAATTAAAGAAGAGGGATAAATTGTCCTTATGTAGCTTAATGTGTGAGGACAAAATCTCCCAATACTTTAAAATTTTGTTCCATAAACCTAATTCTGAATGGAGAGGGTCCTACCACACAGCCGGCATCAAATTTTGGCTGCGTTTAAGAACTGAATTTATTGTTCGCCATAGAGGTTCGCAAAAGTGTCACATTGCAAAAGTGTCACATTAACCCCAAGTTTTCTTGGGGTCATTGCAGATTTCAACTGTACCATGCAGATAAGCACAAAAAAACGCAAATCCAATCCATGGATGCTGTTATCTGCATTGGGAACTCGATTCGGTCCAGTATCTTTTCAAAAAGGTTTAAATTCGCTTTTTGCAGCTTGACTACGAGGGCGTAAAAACACATTTTCTTAAAGATTATAAGAAAAGCCACAAAACCCGCCTAAAGAGCATATATCCAAATCCAGGAAAACTCACCTTTTACAAAAGACTGCCTTTTATAAAATACTTTAAAATAAACCACATTCAAGTTGAGCTTGGTTATAAATTTTCAAGGATATAAGATAGGTTAATTAAAACACCAGAAATATTCGTATATTGAAATGGTTATTTAAAATGTCAAATATTAAAAATCCAATAAAGCAATAATCAAGATCTGCTACGCAAAGTCAAAATTGTAAAAACATTCAATCTTTTATTCATATCAAGAGAACATTCAATTTTTATTTTCAGCAAAAGTCTACTTTTGTCCAACGTTAACCATAATCATTACCCGTCTTTTAATTCAGCAAAATCCTCATAGGATTGTTTGGCGTCATCGTTAATCCCAACGCCAAATCTCCCATCGCCAATCATGTTCTTTGGCGCCGGTACTGAATGGACTAGTGGGGCCTCAATTATTAAGCCGAACATGACGCGATGGCTTGAATTATAGATCCGCAGAAGATAATGAATCACTCATTGTGGGTGAGACAATTGTAGCGAAGCTTCGTGGCGTCATTATTTAAAGCCAGGAAAAACTAGGATAAATCCACATTATTTATTAATACCCTACTTTTCAAAAGAGACGATTTGAAAATCGATACTTTTCAGATAAAAACTTTTCTTTATGAAGTATTCACACATTGTACACGTAGACCAGATTTTCTCAAACATTTTACTGCAAATGGGCGAATAACTGCTTTCTCAAATTCGATTATTGGATTCAAATATTTATCAGATTCGAATATTTCGATTATTAGAAAACTCCGAATAGTTATTTCAAATTGTTAATAAATTATATTTGCATTTATTAAATATTATTGATATTTAGCAAATAAATTAATAAAGAAAATAAAAGTAGATATAAATTAGATATAAAATTTAAAAAAAGATAGTGTAATAAAACCACATTAATTATAAAAAAATGAAACGTTATTTTAAATTTTAATTATTTTACAGTAGTTTTTACTTTTAGGAGCTCTTAACTACGATAATTGAATAATTTTAACTATTTCTCACTGATTTCAGATTTTTTTGTGAGCAAAGACGTTGCCAAATTGACGAAAATGTCACCAAATTGATTAAAACGAAGCTATATCAATTAAATTAATTTTGTTTTGTTAGAAGAGAGTACTGAAATGATGTTTTGGTAGCATTTGTCTGCCAGTCCAACCGTCCTACTTAGTAACACATTTAGCAAATTTTTAAAATGTCGCCAAATTGATAAAAATATTTGTAAATCCGTAAAAATATCTTGAAATTGGCAAAATTACGATAAATAAATGAAATTAATTGTGTTTTGTTAGGGGATAGTATTGTGATGATGTTTCGTCAATTTGTCGCCAAGTGGGACTGTTAGTTCTACAGTCCCACTTGACGATAAATTTGGCTATTTTTAAAAATGCCGCTAAACTGACGAAAATGTCTCCAAATTGATAAAATGAAGCTAAATTCATCCAAATGATGCCGAATCGATGAAAATTCAATATTTTGCATAATTAAGTACGACTTTCTGGATAATCTTTGTCGTTCTGTGAGATTTAAAAAATATATTTTATAAATTTGCTTACAAACTGGACCAGGATGCTTTATTCTTCAGATCTGCCTGTGAAGATAATTTTGTATATCGAGCACGTAAAAACGTTCTCACAAGCTGTCGAGCGAAATCTCGTACGACACTTGAATACACTAATTGTTATATAAATATATTGAAAATGATTAATGAAGTACAAAATAATTTATAACAGTAATCTAAGGGGTAAGTTGTCACATGTGACAATCTTCCAAACAGTTACCTTACACCTTTCTGGTAGGTCGGACGGTCTGGGTCTCAACATGGTATAATCTGCCCCACCTCTTCTGGGGTAACTGGCCCCAATGCCCGGTGAATGAACTATGCTAAGCCTAACAACCAACATTTGGTTTATAACAAGATCATGATAGCGCTAAAAGTTCACGATAGCGCTAACAAGATCACGATAGCGCTAAAAGTAGCCGATATATCACCTCATAAAAAACTATTTGATCACATTTTTCAATAAAAGTATTTTGATGATATAAAATAAAAAAGGATGCAAAAAAGAATTTACTCACCTAGGTGAAATTCTGAAAATTTGTCCGTAAACTATACTCGAGCTTCCAAAACAGATGAATCCCATATGATATTGTTGTACTTCATAGACGCATAAACTGTTGCATTGTGAACTGCGTGCGCTATCTATCAACGGAGAAACAGGACGTGTGATAACCAACCCGTGTGACAACCAGCCCCGGTCTCCCCTACACTAAATCAATAGTGCAGTTACTACAGACAACGAATTCGTTGATACCATCCTAAACACAAGTTTTTTTAACTTTATTATATAAAGCTTACCTATGATTCATAAAGCAGTCTAGTAACAGTAAAATAATTTTACTTCCTTAAAATCTGTTTTACGATTAACAAAAAAATATTCCTAATTACCTCAGGAGTTATTCCTTACGGTTTAAACAAAAACGTCCTCAAACTAAATTAAAATTCAGTCAGAGTATCGGTCAAGTTTCAGGAATATTTTCTTCGCGAAATGTCAGCAGCAAAACAATTGTATCCAAGATTAATTTAGATCACAAGTTTTAGATTCTGATCTTGGCAAATTATGGAACAAGAGACGTCTTGGTATGTGAAACCACGACAAATGCAAATAAGATTCATTTTTTAAACTCAATAATATGTGCTCACGTTGAGGCATCATTAATTGTGCTCCAAAGAAGGTTAAGTCTAAATAGTTTTTGTCTTGTGGCAAATTGATTATTGATTAATTGTTCTTTGTGTTGTAGTTAACTAAGTTGCCATTTGGCGAGTACAAGGAACAAACTCGTCAATATAATACGTGGTTCTTTGATAATGAGTAATATTCTTGATAATTTTGTTCATTTTCCTGTTTCTTTGAAACAACCCTAAATGTAATTGAAGTTCCTTGTTCATTTGAATTGCGTTCAATGAAGTAATGTAAATAGTTCAACGCATCAATGTTGGCCTGACTTCATATATAGTAACGTTTGTGACTCTTCTCATTTTTTGCGATTGCTTATTGCTTTTGGAATATTTTGATTGGTTTGGAATGGTGAGATTCTGTTTTGTGATTGGCAGGCTCTTAATCATTCTGTTTCGATATCTTTCTATTGGTTGGCTCTGAATACATTTCTACTTCAATGTTGGATATATTTAGACACTTTTGTTCTTGCAGAAGTGCCATCTGCAAGTCTAGAAAGGAAACACATTGTATAACAGGTTGATATGCACAAGAAAAGACTTTATCATTGTGAAATGTGAATTTGTGTAGTTAAATGATTCATAGGGTCTATAAAAAATCTACGATTTACAAATATTGTCTTAAACGAAATATGTTTCTAAATTCAACACGTTGATCAGAAGCGCACATTTTGTCACTGCAGAATATTCTCTTACAACAGAAATATATTCTTTCCGATCCGTTGGATTCTAGATATAGAGGTCACAAAGAAAGGAATCGCCCAATGCACGAGCTAGCATGTTATGTCAATATTTTATCACTTATGGTTAGTCTTTTGATATCTGTGTCTGCATCTGCAGCAAAAATAATAATTGTAAAAAATGTGAATGTTGATTTCCTTTCTATATAAAGCTAATTTTTCAGAAAAAGAAGACAGTTTTATTAAACAAATGTCATACAACAAATGCCACACATTTTATTGAGCAAATGTCATTGTTAGAGTCATACTAAGAGATCGCTTTTTATGGGTAACTTTTTAAACAAACTACTTTTGAATATCATTTGGTATCATATATAATGTCATTTGGTATCAAGTGAGATAAATTTAAATGCTTCATCTGAAGTAAACAACTAAATTTGAGTTTTTAGCAATTCTATAAAATTATTACAGTAGATATATATAAAACAATATATTTCCACTCATGCTTCGTGCAGGAGAATTGGCTAGTAGTCACTCAATGTGTCACATACACTTGATAAAAGTTTTGAATCTCAAAATCCGTTTCAAATTTAGGAGTAAAAAGGGCTCATTTTATAAATCTTTTAACGTAGATATTGCGGTATGAAAAGCAATATTTGATCCCGGATTCCTGTATGTTGACATATTTTCAACATTTTCAGACATTTTAAGGCAAAAATTAATTCATTATAGTAGGTGTATCAATAGTTTGATTGGAAGTATAGCCAAAAAATTATTTCGTATTTGAAAAATAACTCGGATGCCCTAGTTACCGCAATGCAATGAAAAACTATAAATGAATTCAATGATAGAATATAATGAAAAAATCATTTACTATAACAATAAAATCAAACAAATCTCTATGGTTGATTGTATACACATATAGAATCAGTTAAGAAAATTTAGGATATTTTTCTTTCTGTGCATGATGTCAAATTCTATGTATCTAGCAACTCTCGAGTTACAGGTGAAAGAATATTACAACAAAAAATTCCGCGATTTATAAATGTTTCTAAAAAATTCCAAGATTTTGGATTTTTTATTTCTTATAGATCAAGTTGCAGTGTCCACTTCGACGGTAAGAGCTGGCAATTTCGTCCCAGTCGTTCAACAGTAGAGCGTCGGCTGGCCAGTTGGGAGATCCAAGGTTCGATTCCCGGTTGGGACAGCAAGTTTCTTTTCAAAGTTTCACGTGTATGCAAAGCTTCAAGCTTCTACCTGAGTTGTACAGCATGAGCTGTGTAATTCATCTCTTAGCCAATGAGTCTCACTCAACTGTGCAATATACATGAATATCTGAGAAATCGACTGCACTGTTCATCCTTTTCTCCATTGTTTTTCCACATTTTTTTAGTTTACGAAACCCATGGCCAACAACAATCTTTCTGCGGCTCTTTTAAAACTGCAAAACTATCCCAAAAATATTAATAATCGAAAACATTCGTATATTTAATATTTTTGGGAACATAAAGCAATAATCACATCCACCCTCGGCGCATCTGTTGAAGACCCAGACCGTCCGACTCATCCGAAGACTTGAGCACCTATTTGGATTCGGCGCACCTGTGCTCAAAGCGCACCAGCTGAAAACAACTGCTTTAGTCGGACAGTGTTTTTCATCTGTACGATATAGCATCTGTATGATATTACATTTGATTTCATCTGTATGGTATTACATTTGATTTCATCTGTATGGTATTACATTTGATTTCATCTGTATGATATTACATTCGATTTCATCTGTATGATATTACATTCGATTTCATCTGTGTATGATATTACATTCCATTTCATCTGTATGATATTACATTCGATTTCATCTGTATGATATTTCATTTGATTTCATCTGTATGATATTTCATTTGATTAACTTTACGGCCTGTAACATTACAATATCCATAGAGATATTAAATATGCAAAAGGCAATTATAACTATGTTGCTTAAAAAGGTCTGCCTTTCATAGAGATTTTTCTATGGGGAATAACATATTATATACATTACACGCAAGGAAAGCGTAGCAAACGCAGGTAGTGAATATAACATGGATTCCTTCCAGCCAATACTCTGCTCAATATCCTATGGCTTGGTGGACTACTTTAATTTCTCCAACAGGTTAAAATTATCACCTGGATATATGACAAAAATTAAATGTTGATTCCATTTTCAAGTGACTGTGACACGCTCTAACGATTTTCACATCACGCCTCTAATTAAATTCAAGGGTGATAAAAAGTGGACTAAATAATGTCGATCACCAATGATCAGGTGTCCCTTTACAAGTAACTATCCCAAATTTAGCATAATTGTTTTCATTTCTCCGTGGAAAATGACACCTTACATTACGTAGTTTAATTTTTTGCTTCCAGGTTTTTAACAATCTCTATCGATCCATCTTCTAACGAGCAATTAATCAAGACTTTCTGCGATAGGACAGGTTATAACCAAAAACTACTTCTTTTTTTCTAGATTCTGACAGCCCTTATTGAAGGCAAGCCCTGTAGCCGACAGAAAATGAGAATACCCTCCATTCCTAAGAACAAACGGTAATTAGAACTACCCAGAATCGCTAGGGAGAAAATTTACACTTGTGTAAATGCAGAGCGGGACATCACTCGTTGCCACCCGTGCTGTAAAAATATTAGGACTCCAAGCACGTACGAGACTTCAGATAGCAAATTCGAATGACAGTTTATGCGGTGTCGTTCTCAAAGTGCTTGCTGTCTTAAATGTTGTATTATAGAAGCTGTATTTATTTTGTTGGTTATTTAGGCCACCTATTGATTATGACTTCTTATTTTTGTTTTTATTTTTCAGCACGCTCATGCAATACAGAGTAAAATGTGTTGTAAGTTTCACTTGAGGATGGTATTTACTCAAGATATGAAAAATATTCGTGTTAAGAACAGAACTTTAATTTCGCAATGGACATTCTGTAGATAAATGTCGTTTAATCAATCTTAAATTTAATTTTAAAACTTGGATTGAATTGCATTGTTTAAGTGCTATATGTTTTCGTACTCAAGGAGTTACAGTTCCAAGATTCCAGTAGCATATATCAATGAATCAGAGTGGGACAAGTCACCTTATAACATCTCTGATTAATAAGCAAGCACCAATACTTATTTCTTTCAAGATGTATGTTGTCACTTCCAATAAATATGGACACTTTAAACCAGTGGTTTCAAACCTTTTTCTTCCGTGGAGCCTTTTTTAGAACGCATTTAACAACGAATCCCCTGACTCTTTTTCACTTTCAGTAAGTGTATTTTAGGTACGACCTATATACGTTGGGGATAATGGACTAATTTCTATGAAAGTGTCTTTTTATTTTCAATATTTTCGAGGAGCCCTTTGTCAAGTTCCGAGGAGCCCCAAGGATAGTTTATGAGCCACTGAGCTCTGGCACCACCATTTATTTTTCATATGGTTTAGAGTTTCAGAATTTGAAACTCTAAACTATATGAAAAATAAATTTAATTTTTTAATAGAATTTAAGAGGGAACCACACGAGTTGCATCCGCACTATTTCAAAAACTCTGTTGTGGGCAACACATGACTTTCCTTATGGAATGCAATGAATTTACTCCTTTTACAATACAAAAAAAATCTGATGTGGGCAACACATGACTTTCCTTATATAATGTAATGAATTTATTACTTTTTCAGCAAAAAAAAAATAGGTTTTTCTTATAGTAGATACTAATATTCTTTACAAGATATTGAATTTTCGACAATTAGTCGTCATTCTCATTGATTTAGCGTCATTTTTATCCATTTGGCAAGATTTTGGTTAATTTGGCAACATTTCAAAAAGTCGCCAAGTTGGCGACATTCCGCCAAATTCGTCGCCAAAATATCGCCAAGCGTTATGGACGAAGAAATAAGTTATTCTTACAGCAGATAAATGACTAGGCGTTCAAATACAAAAGTATTAATCAAAGTATCTTTTTTCATGAATGGAACGAGCTAGATCCACGAGAATGATGTCACCCAATTTATCGCATGATATTACATATGAAAAGTGAACATGCTTCTCAATAGGAAATATTTTTTTTTATTTTATATGACTTTTTGATAATTTTTTTGAAAAATGTGCAATATCTCGAGAACGGTTCAGGTTAGCGTTTTAAAATTTATGTCAATCGTTTTCTAATGAAAAATTGCATAAGAAATGTCTATTTGCGTAACTTTATTAGTGGTTTTGGTTCACTGACGATTTTTTCAAAATTTCATTCGAAAACTTAGGTGGGTTCTGAACATTCGATTGCGTATAAAAACAATAGGCTTCTAGTGTTTACGGATTGTAATTTTTGTACCAAATTTGGTTCGAATCGGTCCATTCGTTCGTCAGTTATCGTCTCCACAGACTCACTGACACACACACACACACACACACACACACACATACACACATACTTTCACACGCACACACACACATCACTTCAAAAATGTTTGATTCGTGATCAGGGATGCTTGAAACGTGCTCTCCCGTCGAAAACTCGAATTCGAATTTTCAACCCCGTCACAATACTTTCCTTATACATTATGTATATAAGGAAAGTAATAGGTTTTTCTTATAGTAGATATTTATATCCTTTCCAAGATATTTAATTTTCGTCAATGAGTCGCCATTTTCATTGATTTAGTGTTATTTTTATCCATTTGGCGAGACTTTCGTTAATTTGGCAACATTTAAAAAAGTCGCCAAGTTGGCGACATTCCGCCAAAGTCTCGCCAAGCGTTATGGATGGAGAAATAAGTTATTCTTATAGCAGATAAATTATTGGCGTTCAAATACAAAAGTATTACTCAAAGAATCTTTTCTCATAAATAGAACGAGCTAGATCCATGAGAATGATGCCACTAAATTTATTGCATGATATTACATATGAAAAGTGTTTCTCAACAGTTAATATATTTTTTTAATTTATGGGATTTTTTGATAAATTTATTTCTAAAATGTGCAATATCTCGAGAACGGTTCGTGCTAGCGTTCTAAAGTTTATGTCAATCGTTTTCTAAGGAAAAATTACATAAAAAATTTCTATTTGCGTAACTTTATTAAGGGTTTTAATTTTTTGATGATTTTTTCAATATTTCACTCGAAAATATAGGGGGGTTCTGAACATTGGATTACGTTTAAAAGCAATAGACTTCCAGTATTCACGGATTGTGTTATTTGTACCAAATTGCATTCGAATCGCTTTATTTGTTCGTGAAATATCGTCTCCACAGTCTCACTGACACACACACACACATACACACACACGCACACACACACATACACACATACTTTCACACACATATTTTCACACACAATTTCACACACACACACACACAGACATCACCTCAAAAGTGTTTGATTCGTGATCAGGGATGCTTGAAACGGCCTCTCCCGTCGAAAACTAGAATCCGAATTTTCGACCCCGTCACAATACTGTCCTTATACATTATGTATATAAGGAAAGTAAAAAGTCAACGTCAGAGGCTTGCGCATAGTCTCATAGCACTCGATGCAAAAATAAACTAGACCCGAATGGGTTTATATTATGAATTATAAAAAAATGTATAACCTTCCTAAAAAGTCATTTCTACCTTAACAAACTAACGATCTATGTGAATGACATATTATACCACAAAACAGACATAACCGAAAACAAATATATGTGAAAAGCTTGCTGAAATTAATTAAAAACAAAGCTGTTGCATCATTTTTTGCTGAGCATTGAATTTTCCGTTGAACAACGTAATACGCAAACCCATATGGGACATTGGTTAAGAGACGCGATTCATAATGTTCTCTGTGTTTTATTTTTAGATCATACATTTATGCACTACAGAATCTAAATATACAAGTATATCTCCAAATAGAAAATATTTCCAAATATCTGTGCGGATAAAGCATTGCCATTTGACAGGTACGAAATTCGTCCAATGAAATATTTTATCAGAACACACCATTACAGCATCATATATTGGATCATAAAATTGTCACATATAAATCATGAAATAAAATTGTAATTGTCAATCAAATGCTATTACCCCACAGCATCTTTCATTTGTTTCTACAAAATTCGACGCTAAGTTATCGTTCTTTATACGCCAACTAATTTCTGTTATCGGAATCGACAAATTCTTAATTGCAAATCTCTGTAATGCCTTGGCTAGATTTCTGTATCTTAATCCAATTTTTTATTTGTTTTCAACAACATTTGTTAATTGGCAATCTTAAATGTTCAACTTGGCTTCCATTATTGTGATACTTATGCAGAATAATATTAAAACCTAAATTTTGAGTAAAGCAGAAAGAAATACTTTTTATTTAATTTCAATAACCTTTTTTTATATTTTTATGCCTGGTTATGTCTTCTGGATGATATAAGATGACCCTCATCTAGATCGATTTGTTTGTTCAGGTAAAAGCAACTTTAAGGAAGATTAGAAATGTGACTATAACTCATAATGAAAATCGATTAGGTCCAGTTTTACTTTCCTTATATACATAATGTATAAGGAAAGTATTGTAACGGGGGCGAAAATTCGCATTCGAGTTTTCGATGGGAGAGCACGTTTCAAGCATTCCTGATCACGAATCGAATATTTTTGAGATGATGTCTGTGTGTGTGTGTGTGTGTGTGTGTGTATCAGTGAGTCTGTGAAGACGATATTTCACGAACGAATGGAGCGATTCGGAGGAAATTTGGTACAAAAATCACAATCCATGAATACCGGAAGCCTATGGTTTTAAAACACAATCGAATGTTCAGAACCCTCCTAAATTTTTAAGTGAAATTTTGAAAAAATGATCAAAAAGTAAAAACCTTTGATAAAGTTACGTAAATATGACATTTCTTATGTAATTTTTCCTTAGAAAACGATTGATATAAATTTTAGAACGCTAGCATGAACCGTTCTTGAGATATTGTACATTTTTCGAATAAATTTATCAAAAAGACCCATAAATTAAAAAATATATATATTAACTATTAGGACATATGGTCACTTTTCATATGTAATATCATGCAATAAATTTGGTGACATCATTCTCGTGCATCTAACTCGTTCCATTCACGAAAAAAGATACTTTGAGTAATACTTTTGTATTTGAACGCCAATAGTCAGTTATCTGCTGTAAGAATAACTTATTTCTCCATACATAACGCTTGGCGAGATTTTGGTGACGAATTTAGCGGAATGTCGTCAACTCGGCGACATTTTTAAATATTGCCAAATTAACGAAAATGTCGCAAAATGGATTAAATTGACGCTAAATCAATGAAAATGAAGACTAATTCAAGAAAATTCAATATCTTTGAAGGTATATAAGTATCTACTACAAGAACAACATTTTTTTTAACTGTAAAAGTAGTAAATTCATTGTATTATATAAGGAAAGTCATGTGTTGCCAACATCAGATTTTTTTCTTGTTTTTTTTTTTCTCTGCATGAGGTGCTTTCAGACTATGAGCAAGTCTGTGGCATTGCCATTTTTTAAAAAATTCGACTGCAACTCGTGTGGTTCCCTAGTTAATGTTCCCGTGATATCTACGAATGTTCCTAGATCAGAGTGATAACATGCAGGCGTCTCCATTCCAACTCTAGATAATTAATGGTCTTCTGGTGAAAATTAATTCGCCTTTTCAACATGTATGTCTTCCCCGTAGATACGGTCTTCTCAGTCTCATAAAGGTACGGTACCAAATGGGGAAACTCTCCCATGAAGATCGTGTAGCTTAGCATGGCCGGGCTCTCTTTTAGAGTTCGAGCTCTGGTTTGTTGTCTCTTGAGTCTTGAAGCGACATATTCGATAACTACCTTCCGAACTACTTGCGTATTTGAAGAGTTGACACAGATGAAATCTTCGGAAGTCAAAATAATGGATTATTTATTTGACGCTTCGAGTATAAGTACCTACGCCCCACCCGAAGTGCTGTGAATTCACAAAAATTCCAATGGGACCTTAATTTATGATTACGAGCTAGAAAAAATGGAAACGTAATGCTTGAAATATATCAGTGATATTTGAACTGATGTTTAAACTAGTCACCTATATAGTACTGATTTTTTGGTCGTAATCATTCACAATAATTGAGAAAAGGGATAATCATCCATAGACAACGCGCAAAAGGATTGCTGAAGAGGCCTGACTTGCTTCCCAAAAAACATCATAATTCATTACTTCCTTATATACATAATGTATAAGGAAAGTATTGTGAGGGGGTCGAAAATTTGAATTCGACTTTTCGACGGGAGAGCATGTTTCAAGCATCCCTGATCACGAATCAAACATTTTTGAAGTGATGTCTGGGTGTGTGTGTGTGTGTGTGTGTGTGAAAGTGTGTGTGTGTGTGAAAGTGTGTGTGTGTGTGTGTGTGTGTGAAAGTGTGTATGTGTATGTGAAAGTGTGTGTGTGTATGTGAAAGTGTGTGTGTGTGTGTCAGTGAGTCTATGAAGACGATATCTCATGAACGAATGGAGCGATTCGAATGAAATTTGGTACAAAAATCACAATCCGTGAATACTGGAAGCCTATTGTTTTTAAACACAATCGAATGTTCAGAATCCTCCTAAATTTTTGAATAAAATTTTGAAAAAATCATAAAAAAAAACTTTTAAAAAATTACGCAAATAGACCTATCTTATGTAATTTTTATTTAGGAAACGATTGACATAAATTTTAGAACGCTAGCATGAACCGTTCTCGAGATATTGCCCATTTTTCAAATAAATTTATCCAAAAATCTCATAAATTAAAAAAAGATATTAACTGTTGAGAAACATGTTCTCTTTTCATATGTAATATCATGCGATAAATTTGGTGACATCATTCTCGTGGATCTAGCTCGTTCCATTCATGAGAAAAGATACTTTGAGTAATACTTTTGTATTTGAACGCCAATAGTCATTTATCTGCTATAAGAATAACTTAATTCTCCGTCTATAACGCTTGGCGAGACTTGGGCGACAAATTTGGCGGAACGTCGCCAACTTGGCGACTTTTTGAAATTTTGCCAAAATAACGAAAATCTCGCCAAATGGATAAAAAAGACGCTAAATAAATGAAAATGACGACTAATTGTCGAAAATCCAACATCTTGGAAAGAATATAAGTAACTACTATAAGAAAAACCTATTTTTTTACTGTAAAAGTAGTAAATTCATTGCATTATACTATAAGGAAAGTCATGTGTTGCCCACAGCAGATTTTTTATGAAAAATGATTTTTTATTAATTTATATTATTATTTAAATGATTTATGGTTTTTTATAAAAAAAGCAGAAAGTTAAGAAGGTAAAAACTCTTGATACATTGTTAAACAAATTTTAAAAATACCACTGTTGATAGTTAATAAATCAGACGACAGAGGGAACTTTCCAACACATATAGTCATACTCCAAGTGTAGCAACCAGTACCAGTGAATTGTCTTTGGTTATTGACTTCATAGGTCACTACAAATTATCGTAAGTTTTTATGATGCCAATGTAGTCAATAGCTATTCAGTGCTGATGAGCTAAAAAAAAAAACATTCCACTGGTACTGATTGCTGCACTAAAAATTAGATTCCAGACTTTAGAACACCTTCTATTGATACTAAAGAAAGGCAATATTGCCGTCTAAACTCACTCTCCTATAAATTTGAAGAAATATGGTATTGAAAAAAGACAATATTGCAATCTGGACTCCATAAATTGGGCTGAGTGGCAGAACTTACTTTGTTGTACGAAAAATTACAAGACATATCAAGTTATATTTTTACCACTACAGTTAACACCTGTTCTATGCTGAGAAAAGCAAAACTGAATCACCGATACTGGTTGCTGTATTTGAAATATAATTCATTTCCCAGTTGACCATAACAAATGATACGTCTTTGGCTGTTTTTATTCTATCAATTTATAAAATTGTAAAGGCATTTTTGAGACATATTGTACTCGTATACAAGAAATAAGACGTTTTGTGTTACTAAATGGAATATTCTGAATAAAATGGATGAAAATAATAGCGTTTCAAGTTGAAGGCATTATCTAGTTAAACTGATCGACATTCTAAAATATTTATTGGTCGAAACAATTGTCAAAAAGAAAAAGTTAAAAGAAGAGTTGAGAGCAAAATACTACTTAATTGGTTCAAAGTGAATGTCGAACAACTATGATGGATTTTTAGCCGCGAGGTTTATAATGCCTAGGGATTCAAGAAATTACATTGATCTTCAAAGATAACGTTATTTGATGAAATTGGGAAAATTTTGGAAGTGTGTACGTTTTGACAGATGTGCATCAGACTAATTGAATATTATAATAGGGAACATGGATGGACTGTGGTTCCCTGCCCTATTTCAAGTATTCATGCTGGATAAAACTGCGCATAGCTTAAAGCAACAGGCCAGTTAAAAGGAAAAAATAAATTATAAAACAGCCGTAGACCACCTCAATGAACTTGATGACGTAACTTTCAAACATAGTTTGGTGAGATCATTCTATGCATAGATTAAAGTTTATATGCACTTTAACCTTTATTTAACAACCACAATACAGCAAACCCTTGGACATAAGATCAGTCAGTTCACTGAATATATAAAATGTGAAAAGTCTCAATAAGCTTTAAATACATTGGCGTATTTCTTTCTTAGCACATTTCTCTTGAAATACGGAAAGTATATTATGATCTCACTTTTAAAAATTCGCCTATTAATTGGAATATGTTTCATTTTAACTTTTTGCTTACGGGTGGGACAGCGTCCATCCCAAACGAAGAATCTCTCAAAAAGACAGGTATTTGACATTCCCTATCCCAAACAGTTCGATCCCCCTTTGCAGACAATCGCATCCTTGGACACCAATGCCTGCAAAGGGGGGACGGAACTGTTTGGGATAGGCTTGACGCTGTCCCACTCGTAATCAAAAAGTTAAAGGTAGAAAAAAAACGACGGACATATGCCCGGTCAACGTACAAAGGTGATGCTATACAGTGTTCCTAGAAAAGTCTTCAAATACCCCATTTTGCAAGGAAATGTCCACGAGTATACACGTTGGGACTATCTCGAGTAGAATAGTCATATCCGATCAAATATATAGGATTGATTGCGGTGCCCTTAGAGTAGTGTTTAATAGTTAGGATAATGAACTCGACATCAAAGCGAGATAGACAAAAAAAAAACAATTATAAAGTTGTAGAACTTCGTTAAACTATAAGGATTCGACAATAAAACTGTTTCAGAAGAGATTTATATAACACAAGGCTATTAGCGAATCTGTTCTATTCAGGAACACTAAAATAAACAACTTTTATATGTACAGGAAAAAATGTGCAGCCTGTTGTTGTTGTTGAGACCCAGACCGTCCGACCTACCAGAAAGGTGTAAGGTAACCGTTTGGACGGCCGGGAAGTACTACCCAATTTAAACCGGAACCCAGTGGGAGAGGCATCTACAGGGACCGTACCCTCCTTCCCCTACCACCAACCTCTCGGAAGGACTTACGGACCCACATGTTTAACGTGATCGTACTCCGCATAAACACGGCGGCAGTTGTGGCAGCGTGCAAATCCAGCGCGCAAACCACCGGGCTATCGCGTTCGAAATGTGCCAACAGCACGCGGTGTTCCCAGGTGGTCATCCACTCAAGTACTAACCGCGCCCGATGCTGCTTGACTTCGGTGATCAAACGAGAACCGGTGTTTTCAGCACGGTTGGGCCGTTGGCTGTGCAGCCTGTTTGCAGTACTTTAATTCCACAAGAGTGCATATTTAATTTCGAGAAAAGTATCACTGCATACTTTGACAAGCATTGCAAGTGTCACAGTATCTTGAAGATACGACTAGGTAACAGGTATTTATTGCCTGCCATATACGCGTTTCATGTGTTCCTGCTGTCGATTCCTCCTTTTTAGACAGTGCTCTACAACTTTGTAATTGACTTTTTTCGTCTATCTCGCTTGGTTTCAGAGTTCATCTATGCTCAATTTACAAATTCTCCGTTAGGGATGCAGAGATAACATATATTGATGGGGTATTGCCGCTTTACTATTAATAGACTTAACGTGCACACACATATGTCTCCCCTTATAATGGTTGTGAGGCGCTAAAGTGAATTTCCTATGAACCCTGTATGGTGGGGGTGTTAATTTGAACTACGTTTTGGAAATTAATGTTATAAAAATAGTTTATATTAACAACCAAATGCATCATCAGCTTCACTAAGCCAACTTGAAAAAAAAAATCTTTTAAAAAATTTTTGCGAAATTCTTCACAAGAATAACTTGGGTATGAAATTTAGAAAATATACATCTCCTTTTGCAACTTTTTATTTTACTTGATCTGGTGTTTGTTTGTTTGTTTGTCATTATGAATCAAGCCTTTAAGGCCATAACTAATGGTATGACATTGGTACGTAATTTGGTATAACAAGGGTACGTAATTTGGTATGTCGTTGTCTTTTGTGGTATACTTTAATTCTTATAATTTTCAACCTTATAGGGCCTGCCCATCCTTACCCCGCTATAGTAATGTACCCATTAAGTTACATACATTTTAATTAATACATTTTTCATACATTTAGTTACATGCAAATAATAAAAGAGGTGCACTTTAAAGAACTACGTTTCATTATTTTACTTGTTTATTCTGATAATGATTGTGATATAAGAAGAACTAAACACTATGGAATATGGAAGTATGAGGGTATAGAGTGAAAGAAAAAAAATGTTAATAAACAATCAACTTAACAAATTAGGTCCCTTACCCCCAGGGGTATACATGCATACCACAGTTTGCGAAACACTGATTTAAAGAAACAACAAGAGTTATCATGAAGCAATCATTTTATTACTCCAATACTTTTATTTTTGTTTTAATTTTTGACATGAAAGCTGAACCTTCTCCATCCATTTGCACTTCACCGCAGGGCCATATTCATCATTGACTTTCGACAGCGTGTTTCTCGCAGCAATTACTAACTGTTACCCGTGTCATTAGGTGACCTCTTCAGCAGGTATCCTTTACCGCCATCCCAAGCGAGATCTTCTGATGAGGGGGAGGGCCAGGTTTGCTTTTCTTGGCAGTCGCCTGTGGCCAGCAACCCATTCATCTGCCACATGATTGCGTCTATGACAACTCAACACAGTCGCCGATGCGTTAGCGCAATAAGTTTCCTCATAGAAATATGGAGCAGTACCGGGTTGCGTCAGTCATTAATGTATTCACCTTTACAAATATCCGTTATATACAAAGCGCCCAGTAATGTTACAAGTAGGCCAAATAAGTTTTGAACGATAGTAGCTATGAAAGTGAGGTATGGGTACAGTAGCATGACCATATGCATACAGAAAAGTCAATTAGAAAGAAAAGTAGCATCACCAAATTAGTAGGAAATGTTATTTAATTTATTACATAAGCGTTATTTACGCAACGTACAGTTTAACGTAAAATATGATCCATGTACCCCACCACAATATCGTGTTTGTATGCAGGAAAGATATTCCTTTTGCATGTTGTATTACGGATGAACGTAGAACAGTGGCAAATCACATGAAAGCATATTTCCGTGTACCTCCCACAGCATTTCGTCTGAATTCGCCATATAGCAGTACTATCTCCCAGTAATCTTCTTTTGAATAGCCTGTAAAGACCTTTTAAGACAAGAAGCTCATCAAAGTACACACATCTGATGAGAGACGTTCGTTTGCAGATCAAATTTTCTGGCACATTTTATCTACAGGAGCGGTTTTGAACGTTACAGTCATCATTTTCATACGATAATCACAGTACTGCTTAGAGCTTTCTTCTTGTACTATTTGTTTCTGTAAAATATCGTTTCTTGCTAATTCGATAAGGATCTACAAGTTTTTAATTAACATATTATTTTGTTTTTAGCATATCTCATCGTTTCCGAGATTTAACTTCCAAATTTTGCCTTTAGGGACAGCTTCAAACTACCCTCCAAAGATTCCCACCGAGACTTGACCCCAATCGCTGACGGGTCTGGTAACAGGACACAAAGACCTGCCTCTCTCCGCCGCCTAGAAACGGCTGCTTCAAGAACCATAAGGACCCGGGCCTATCCATAGATTCATTTACCCCCCTCCCCCCCCCCCCGCCATCCAGCTAAAAGGAGGATGATCAGAGCTATAAGGAGCTAAGATCCATACACCATTGTCTTGCGGTAGGCCTCCTCGGGGAAAATGCCGTTAGGTACGCTGCTAGTCTCATCTTGTATAGTATAGTTACTTTGTTATACCGATTCATCACTTTCATAACTTTAGCTACTATTGATATATTTGTCCTACTTACAACTTTATTGGGTATCCTGTATGCACGGTTTCTAACCCTGTATGCACGGTTTCTTGGAAAGTCCTTAAACACCCCAAAAACTTTGTAAGAAAAGATCCATAAACACGTTATGTCTATATACAGTGTGGTCCAAACAGGTCTTACACAAACTTTAAGGGTAGGTCAGGCACACCATAACAAGCCTGTTTTGCATAGGAACATGTGGCCGCAAACTCCACCGTCGGGTACTAAAGATGCAGAAAGAAACAAAAGCAAAGGAATGCAGATAATACAACACAGGTTTATTAGGCATAACAATTACAAGTATCAATTATAATTGTTTATCATAGTACTGAAGTAGGTGTTCACATTTCTTGCCATCCGCAGCTGTGCGTGTTTCAGCCAGGATATGCAGGACTATCTCAATAGACCTTTCCTGCAAGATGGATGGGCCAGAAAGAACCCCGCAGTTAGCCACCAAAGATTCCAGACTTGTCCCTTACTGATTTCTTCCGTGGCGTTACCTCAAAAGCCTTGTTTACGAGACCCCTGGAAACTGAATCCGTACGACTCACCTGTAAGAGTAGAGCAGCTTAAAAGTACTGACGGAAAAGAGTTCTGACGCTGACCTTGTCGTTAGAGTCGTTGAGGCTGAAGCATGTGCTGTCCTCTAGCATGCTGGCATCTCTGAACGCATTCGCCAATCCACATTGTCAGACATGAATATCTGCGGATGGCAAGAACGTTGAACACCTACTTTAGTACTATGGTAAAGAATTGAAATTGATACATGTAATTGTTATGTCTAATAAACCTGTATTTTATTGTCTGCAGTCCTTTCCTTTTGTTTTTCCTGTATCTGTAGAACCCCACGGTGGCGTTTGCAGCCACAGGTGCCTACGCAGAACGGGCTTGTTTTTATATACTTGATTTACCCTTAAGTCCAAAGTTTGTCTAACACCTTTTGGACCACCCTGTATAGCAAAGTGATCCTGCCTTATTGGTTAAAAGTAATTTAAAATTTAAAAATTAGGATTCCGCACTTGGAAACAAAGCGAGATAGACAAAAAAAGCTTATTACAAAATTGTAGAAAATTGTCGTGATAAGTTTTATACTTGTCGTTATAAGTTTTATACAGAAAACATTTATATGACACAAAAAGGTTATTTGCTGTCCTATCCACAAAATCAAATCTACATATTGCTCAAAATGACCTCAGATAGCAACAATGCACATTTGAATAGAGACAGAATTTTACCGCGTATTTTGACATGCAAGTAATCACTATATTAAAGACTTTGATAATGCTACTTTTTACTTTCCTTATATACATAACGTATAAGGAAAGTATTGTGATGGGGTCGAAAATTTGAATTCGAGTTTTCGACGGGAGAGCACGTTTCAAGCATCCCTGATCACGAATCAAACATTTTTGAAGTGATGTCTGTGTGTGTGTGTGTGTGTGTGTGTGTGTGTGTGTGTATGTGAAAGTGTGTGTGTCACTGAACCTGTAGAGACGATAACTGACGAACGAATGGACCGATTCGAACGAAATTTGGTACAAATACCACAATCCGTAAACACTGGAAGCCTATTGTTTTTATACGCAATCGAATGTTCAGAATTCCCTTAAATTTGAGAGTGAAATTTTGAAAAAATCGTCAAAAAATCAAAACCGCTAATAAAGTTACGCAAATCGACATTTCTTATGTAATTTTTTATTAGAAAACGCTTGACATAAATTTTAGAACGTTAACATGAACCGTTCTCGAGATATTGCATATTTTTCAAAAAAATTATCAAAAAGTCATATAAAATTAAAAAAATATTTCCTATTGAGAAACATGTTCAATTTTCATATGTAATACCATGCGATAAATTGGGTGACATCATTCTCGTGGATCTTGCTCGTTCCATTCATGAAAAAAGATACTTTGAGTAATACTTTTGTATTTGAACGCCAATAGTCATTTATCTGCTGTGAGAATAACTTATTTCTTTAACCATAACGCACGCTTGGCGAGATTTTGGCGGCGAATTAGGTGGAATGTCGCCAACTTGGCGACTTTTTTCATTGTTGCTAAATTAACGAAAAACTCACCAAATGGATAAAAATGACGCTAAATCAATGAAAATGACGACTCATTGAAGAAAATTCAATATCTTGGAAAGAATATAAATATCTACTATAATAATAATCTATTTTTTTTACTGTAAAAGTAGTAAATTCATTGCATTATATAAGGAAAGTCATCTACTGCCCACATCAGATTTTTTACAAATATTTGTGTTCCGTTCGTGTTTGGTGTTGATTGCTACTAACGAGATAATGCTTTGCAACTTTGCAATTGACTCTTTTTGTCTATCTCACTTTATTGCAGAGTTCGTTATCCTAACTTTTAAAATTCTCCACTGGGTGCGCTGCAATTACTTTTATTCGATAGAGTATGGTCACTTTACTATAGATAGACCCAACGTGTACACTCATAGATAGACCCAACGTGTACTCTCACCTCTCTTTTCAAATTTATTGGATTATTTAAGGACTTACTTATAATAGGAACCCTGTACATAAAATTACACTTGCCAGTAAAATTTTAGGTACTACTAATAAAGTAAAATAAAATAAATCTAAAACTCAATTACATTAAGTTAAAAACTTCCTTTCCAACTACAATATGTCTAAATGCTGTTTAAAAAAGAACCCCTTGAGGAAGAATCTATAACTGTATTTAGCCGTAGCTTAAACACAGCTTTCAAACGGACAGCAGTATGTAATCAAAAACACATTTGAAAAGGGAAATCAGACCATCACGAGATCTTTTAAACTCTTTTAAGAGAGTGATCTAGTATGTCCATTGTTTAGCCCACTTTCTGGCGACTTTTAAAATCCATGCCAGCTGTGATCAAAGCATTAGGAACAAAAAGTTCGGCGTATGTTTCTTTAATTATTTTAGAATGATCGAACGTTTCCCATTTTCTCCAGTCAATGGGATGGTTCACTAAAAATAGGGGGAAAGGGAGGGGGTATTTAGAAGAAACTAGATCATTTTTACTTTCCCTGATATATATGGATGGAAATAAGCAGAAATAACAGGTATTGCCTGGGGTACAGTACTGAAAAAAATTAACACAGTAAAATGTCTGAGATATTTTAACCGTAAACCTGCTTTTAATTTAGCTTAGTGAATAGGGGAAAGAATTTTATAAATTCCTTGAACTGTTCGCGAGTTATAAGTGGTCATTAGAGACAAACAATATTAATTCTATTTGTACAGAGGGTAAGATATTAAAATATAAATAAAATAATTCCCTGGACTTGGTCTCATTGGCAGAAAATGCTTATCGAAATCGATTCCTTGTTTCAGGAGATATCTTAGAACATATTTTTGAGTTTCCATTTTTACGTATTAAAGCAGTATAAAATATTTATTTATATCCATGAACCTACTCCTTATTAAGATCAAAAAGCCAGTTAAAACATATATGGATTCGTAGAGACTTTCTCAAGTTATAAGTAGGTCATGACAAACAGACAGTCAGAAATAATTTTTTCAATTTTTGTTATTCCACACTTTGGTGTAGGATGATAAAGCTTCCTCCGAAATATTTTTGGGTTCAGCTTCATTGCCCGAAAATATTCATCAAAATCTGTTTCGTAATTCAGGAGATATTGAAGTTGAAAGTGTTGCAAAAAAGGAAACAAAATAATGGTACGTGTACCAAACCTGTGATATTAAAAATAGCAATTTGTTATTACTTTAACTTTATCCGCTATCCATTGCGTACACTGCGTACCCTGCGTTGTTTACCGTAAATAACCCTCCAAATTTATCTTCACAGTAAAAGTCTACTTACTTCATCTGTAAAGTATTTTGCTAGTCATTAACTACGCTATTTAGCCTAGTAAATTATAATATTTTATTTAGTAACATTCAAAGGTTAAAAAAAAATATACTTACAAATAACATTTTTTACATAAAACTCATTTAAGGTTCTATGAGAGTCTCTCTCATAGAACCTTATTTTTAAGCGTCAATGCTGTGAGAACAGATTACTTAATTACAAACGGTTAATAGTCCTTTGCTCGACCCATTTGTTCTACATATATATAGTTAACACGCATTTGTGTACATGCACGTAGTTGTGTACATGTACTTTAGTATATAGTTGTGTACATGTTAAATGCATCAGAAAGCACACTCTCTGGCTGTTGGACACTTGAACATAGTGAGCGAGTCTGTTGAACTCCACGTTTTATCTCGAGGTTTTTATCATTATTTTTTCACAAACTTTATTACATGCTCTGCAGACTTCGAACATTTTTTCATTTCTTCACATTTCGAATGCTTTCACCAGTCTTCACATTTCAAATATTTGTACATGTCCGCTAGTCCTATGTTTCGAGTTATGTATTCTTAATTTTTTTTTCCTGGTTTCGGGGAAAATACGCCTTTTTGGCTTTTGTTTATGTTTACACACAAGAACTAAATTCAGTAATTTGTAGTGAAAGCAATATGTTGGATACATTAGAATTTTCTTAAATTGCACGCAATTGTTTATAATATAAAGTTTTCCAGAAATTAATGCAGTTGTTAAGTAATCTAAAGAAATCAAGTAATTCTAAAATAAAAGTAATTCATCAAGTAATTCTAAAGAAATATATTAATTTAACTACTCTCAAAACTGCGGTTAAAACTATAGTTTTAGGGGAAAACACTCTGTCACATTTGTGATTTTATGTATATTTTATGCAAAATACAAGTATTAACAATGTTTAAATTAAAAAAACTCAAAACTGCCTTGAGAGCTGGCTATAAGATTTCTTTGCACAAAACAATTTAAAGCAAGGAATTTAATTTTTTTCCTGGAAGAAGAAATTTCTTTGAATCCAGTAACGATGCAGAGCATTAAGCTTCGCTCAACGTTAACGAAATTCGCACTCAGGATTACTGTGAAGAGACTTCTGCATAGCAGAAGTCATTTTACTGTAACTTCCCCAATGACAGAAACTTTTTCAGGTCTCAAAACGTGTAATTCTAAAATTTCTAGAAAAACATTTCTTTTTAATTGGGTACGAAAAAGTAAAAGTAAATATTTATAATTATAAAAAGCAAATATTTGCAACTAAAGCTCAAATATTTGCGTCTTATAGTTGCAAATACTACTATTTATATAAATAATTTATGTATTCTGCAAATAAGTTATGTTACTTTAAAACTCATTTGTGGAATATATAAATAATTTCTAGGCTGTATATAAAACGCCACGAAACAGATAAAATAACTATATTATTTTAAAACAGCTATACTTCATTATATTCATTATACAAAAAATAGATATACTTCATTATAAAAGTCTGTCAATTCCTGCATGAAACAATAGAAAAAATATATCGTTAATTAAATCAACTCGCTCAAACATTTACCGTGTTAATGTTGAATCATAAAAGTAAATTAGCATAAATATCTATATATATATATATCATCTTCCAATGAAATGAAAGATTGTATCAGAGATAGAAGGCTATTCTTTTGTTAAGACAACAAAGGTATCGGTGATGGATTGCATCTCAGCGGCATTTTACTGATAGTGTGTGAAAACAAAAGCATCTTTTTTAAAATTTTGCACGTTCGAAAAATGCAAATCTGGATTATTTCGCGTAAATTTCAGGATTAATTATTTCCCCTGGGATTTTTGATCAATCATTTTAGATTATTTCATTACACAAACAGCTATTGTTTGCAAAGATATGATCAAGAATATTTCCCAGCAAGCGCACTTCATATTATTTGCCATAAAATATTTCAGAGAGGAATGTTTCATTAATTTTCTGTTTAGTAGGTTTTCATTTTGATGCGAAACATCTTAGGGGGTGGGGTATGAAGTAAATCAAGAAAGAAATGCAACGGGGATAAAACGGAAGTATGTAACGGAAGTAACATCATATTGTTGCTTGTTGCGAATACCTAACAAAAAAATAAAAATAAAACATTCGTCATAATTTAACGTCAAAACTTCGTCAAAACGTTACTTGCCTACTTTAAAACTTTCCATCTTTGAACGCCAGTCAACAAGAACTAGGAATACAACCTGGGCTTCTGACTATTTCCTACTTATAATATCAGTTAAATCAATCATAAAGATTTTCCATGATTTACCCTTCAGGGTTAACACATATTAAGAACATTGGTAACTATTAGAAGGGTGCTTTTAGCAAATAAACGGCAATAATAAATTATCAAAAGAAAATTAAATTGGTGAATTTAATATGAAAAGGATGGCTGCAAAGTAAAGTCCTTATTAAAACACAAAATAAAGGTAATTAGTTACTGTATCACCTTTTTAGAAGGTAAAAATCATCCCTCTTCATGATAAAAAACGGCTACATCAAGAGGGAAAAGTAGGCGTTTGTCCTGATTGCCCTTGTTGGTATAGTTGTTCTATCTTTTTACACTGAAAAAAGAAACTGATTTTTGTCTCTAAAACTGGTTGATATGATTAAAATTTTGTTTATGATTTGTTTAAATAAAAACTGTTTTGCAGCAGTTTAAGCTATTTATTTTAAAGAAAATGACGATCAGACAGAAGAATTGGTATCATGTTTTATTCTTTCAACAGATCATTCCCACAAACCAAACAAAACTATTAGAACTCATGCATGCTTAACTCAAAGTATCTTATCTCTAAACAACAGCTCCGTGTCAAATCATATTTTTTCTTTGATTACAAACAGAGCAATCACGACCTTCAAATGCGTTGACAGATGCTGACAGCTCACTTAGATGGGAGGACAAAAAACATAATCTCCAGAAATAAATGGCTAAAGGTATTTCGATTTAATTAAACGTCTTTCCTTTTGGGTAGTTCCTTTAATATCATTAGAATCCCACGCTGAGAAGACAACCCACGTAATCTCCATGGTTGGGGAAGTTTTCCGTGCGTGTGGTCAGTGATCGTTGCAAGTGATCAGTTCTTCCAAGCGAACTTGAAACAAAATACAATTTAATAGTTTCAAGCGTATATATAAAAAAGTCAATATATTTGTCTAACATGCTTGGGACAATTTTAAAACCACATTGCCGACTTGACGACCAATGTCGACGTGATCATGATAATTCAATATCTGAAAACTAAATTTAATTTCACTGACAATCCATGTCCGATTTGTTAGAATTATGATATTTAACTAATATTTTAGCCTGTCAAAGATTGGGAAACTAACACTCTTAAAGTATTAAATTACAACTTTTATTTGTTATAAATATTATTTTGTTTAACAGTGTATGGCACTTAGCGTGGAATAATAGCCATTTTAATCAAGAACTGGATTAGTTATGTATTTTTTTACCGTGGTCGATATATTACATGTGTTGAAGACCCAGACCGTCCGACTTGTCCTAAGACTTGAGCATCTGTTTGGATGGTCGGGATATTATATGGGTGAATAATTTCAGCCATTTAGGCCACCGAAGACTTTTGCAGGATGTGTAAAGACTTTCCATTTTGCCAGCCTCCGAAGCGAAAATCCGGCTTCGTTTGGTTTTGGCCAGTGGTCGATACTTTTGCTCGACCCAGACCAAACTGCTGGGATGTCAGGGAGAGAGTCATCCGGAGGAATAAACATCTGGTCCCAAAAGTTTCTGTCCCGGGCTTGATACTAAAAGTGTGCAAAGAATCAGTCTCCTAGATTGCTCGGGAGCTTCGGTATTGTCTGAAAAGGCAACAACGCGTTAGACAATTGTTATGTAGGTGTGTAGTAATGTCGCAAATGGTGGAAAATAAAATAAGCACCGCACAGACTACAAATAAGTTTCATAGAACACGATTTCTTTCATCAGTTAGAGTTTTACTTACGAATGAGTCTTGCATCGGTAGTCATAGATATCAGTAAGTACAACACACTTTGTGCGAAAGATAAGGAGAACTTGATCAACGTATATAAGCACAAATAACAACAATAATGCAGCATACGGATGTTTCGAGGATACGGTGGGTCCCCTTCGTCTGTGCAAGAAACCCAACGAACCCGATGTCCAAATGAGGAATGAGTGCAAAGGAAGATACAAAAGGGACTTATATGCCTAAGACACGGATTAAGAGAGAGCCAAGAAGAAAGCACCATAAAGAGACAAGATAAAGTACTCCTTCTCATTAACTAAACAGTAATTTAGTTAATGACGTGTCTAGTACTCCTTTTTTGTCTAACGTCTGGCAGAGTGCATTGTAAAATACCCCCCCCCCCACCCCCATCCCCTTTTTTTCATTCTTTTCTTTTGGGGCTCTTTGTGTCGTATTGTTCGTTTCATTTATTCTTATTCGGATTTGCCTCGTCTTGTCGAAATAGCGCTTTTGTGTCTTTGAGCACGCCAATCTCTTGTTATTTCTCGTTTCTTATTATCTTGTCTGTTCTTCATGGTGCTTTCTGTTTGGCTCTCTCTTAATCCATGTCTTGGGTATATAATCCCTCTTTGTAACGCGGAAAAATCTATTAAATACCTAGGTGTAACGATAGATTCCCACCTAATCTGGAAACAGCACGTAACGAACTGTTTCAAAAAAGCGTATATAACTACAGGAGCCTTATACCCAATGATAGGAAACAGAAATCTCAGTCATCAAAACAAACTGCTAATTTATAAATCGGTCATCCGCCCGGGAATGCTGTATGCAGCACCCGTATGGGGATATGCCTGTAAAACTACAATAGACCTCCTAGAGACAAAACAAAACAAAATCCTACGGATTATCAGGAAAGCTCCCAGGTACTTAAGAAACGCTGTAATTAGGAATGACTTCAAAATAAAAACTGTTAGAGCCCAAATTTAAAAGCTAGCCCTTAAATTTTACAAAAATTTGCCATCCGTTCCAAATGAACTATTATTCAATCTGCATGACTATGATCATCGCAAGGCCAAATCTCGTAAGAGTCCCCGCGCTGTTCTAAACATCGATAATCGGAATTAAAAAATCCCACCTCAAACATCTGATATTAAATAAATCTCGCGACTAATGTTTTACAAAAAAAATGTTCTAAACTCTAAACTGCCAATATGCGAGGTAACCCTTAGATCTGCATCAACCCCCCAAACTGCTTAAACTCTAAATGTGCAACAAACTGCCACACTAGGAGCTAGGACAAATAATAAAAAGTAGTAAATAAAAACCTCGAACCTCCAATTAGGGTCACGGAATTACTGTCACAGTTTGACGATAAGAACCACATAGTGAAGGCACTTCCCGCCTGGTGCTCTGTCCTGTACGACACTCTACGTCCTCATAGAATCTTCCATAAACTCCTTTAAGGTACTTGGAGACAGCAGTGCAGACCTGGCCTACCTCTCGGTTTTACAGGATTAGTTCCGCACCCCTGAGGACTTACGGACCGACATGTTTAGCGTGATCGTACTCCGCGTGAACACGGCGGCAGTTTTTTCTTTTTCCAGAGGAGGGAATCGAACCCGGGTCTACCAATTCCCGCGCGCTGACCAGTGGGCTACCGCGCCCACGCTCCTTTAAGGCACTTGACTGTGATGGGCCATTTAGTACTAATTTAAATGGCGATCGGATATGGCCATGGCTTTTCACCAAACATAACTTTTCTGCATGCAGAAACTTTCTTTGAAAATCTTTTGGGGTGATTTAAAACTTTGCTGTGCATTCAGTATATACGGTGTGTGCGTGCATATGTGTATGTGTGCGTGTAGCTGTAGCCGGCATGTTGTACAACCATGAAATTTGGTACACCGGGGATTTCAGGACACGGGAAGGTGCACTTCGACGTTATTACTATTATTATTATTTTAATTTGAATAAGTTTATTAGATGTTTTATGTTTCAGTATTTTCTCACAAATCGGTCCTTTTGTGACAGAAAATATTAAAACAGAGTTTCCATCTTGACACCATCAGAAAGTTCAAAGAACTTTTTTTCCAATGATTGAATGGAGATCGTTGGACAATCAACTCCTTCATATTTATTTATTTTTAGTTTCTCATACCATAGAATATAATATGAAGTATTGGTTTCACAAAAATTTTTGATTTCGAGATTTTGATGCCAGTATATATATATTTTTAGGAGCCCCTGAGCACGTTTCAACTATTTTTAGAGTGATATCGGTCTATCTGGTGTCGATTAATAGTGTACACAATAGCTGCTACAAATATTAATGGAATGAATTTAACGAAATTTTATATCTGACTCTGTTAATGAAAAATCTAGAACTAGATAGAATTTTTTTAAGTTGGATCGAAAACTCCGAAATTTATTCGAATTTTAATGTTTTCTTGACATGGAGCCATAAGACAAAAATTGATATAATTATGAAAAGTGGTTATTTATTGTAGCTCAATGATAGCGAAACTTCACAATTTTAATCAGTGAAGCGAAAAATACCCCCATAGAATGTTTATTGCTGTTTTACTGTACCCGAGAGTTATTCAGTGAAATTGTGAGACAGTCATCGAACTATTTGATGTATAGTGTTCCTGTTTACGCTGAACTTATAAATAAACATATTAGTTAACCAGAAAGTAGAACTCATTCTTGCATCCTGAATGTACACCCATTATTCCAGAATATACGTCGCAATAATTGCAACAACTGAAATACAGGTCTTGCAAAAAAAAATTCCACACTTCGTTAAGATGGGAAGAAACACGACCAAAATCAAAGAAACCTCAGAACAATTTAATTTTTACAGAAACTACATTTATCTGGACTCGATCTAACAATACTCATTTACAGCAAAATAGCTAGAAGCATTGTTTTATCTCCTTCAAAAAGAAAAACTTGTGTATTTCATCAAACAAAAATAAGGTTACTTATTAAATTTATGTATTTAAAAATTCTTTGTCTATCACGATTCATCTGTTTCGGAGAATTAAATCAGTCTCGTATGCCTTTCAGGCGTTAAAAAAAAATATTTTAATCCGAGAAGAAATGGAACACAAATTATATATTAAATCGGAGCAAATGGCACAAGAAAGATGAGAAAATAATTTTCGAATCCATTTAACTCTATCTGGGACAAAAATTCTTCATGTGTGGTTATCAAGAATATTAACATCACTTAGGGCATCTAATCCAGAGATTCCAACAACTGGTGAATTTTGTTTGCAGTTTAATACCGATATTGTTGCAAATCTACCGGCATTTGGGTGTTACCGATATTTCGTATTTATCCTAATTCAAATCATAACTATTTTTTAAGTTCATAACTTTAGAGTTCTTAATAACAATATGCGAATTCATGTCTCAGATTGTTCGATTTCAAACTGCATAAAAAATTGAATTATAAAATATAAAAATCGTCTACTATAACTATAAATTAAAATATCTCAACGATTAGTTATACACATATAGGGTTAAGAAAATTTAAGATATTTCTTTACATGCACGGTGGTATAAAACGAATTTTGTGTGACTATTTATACATAAAAAAATGTTAGAGCAAAAAAAATTGAGATTTCAAACAAATACCAGAATTTTATATTTTACTAATTCCTTATAAATTAAGTTCTACGACTTCCGAATATGAAAAGATTCCAATCCAGAAATCGAGATAACAACTCTATACGCGTATTTCGCGCTATAAAATAGGAAAATACGCTTTGAAAATTAAGTAAGGATTAATTTGACGCATTGATTTTGAAAATAAAAACATCGCCGATCACGAAGTTTTCGAAAATTCCGAAAAAAAAAGTTATTAGAACGGAAATTGGTCATGAATTTCCCGAAAATGAAACGAATTTGAAAACACACTAAATTTGAGATCTAAGTGTTTTCATTATTTTGGTAATCCGTTTCCTCGCGATTGTGAAAATCACGCTTCCAAACGACGATCCCCATTGATTCACGCCAAGAGATGACCAATGATTATCTTTCTTCACGTTTGAAATCTATTTAATCGACTAAAATTTTTATAATAATTTCGTGTTATATAGAATAAAATATTTTTCTCGCGTATCATTAATGAAATGAAGAGCTATTTTGCAGCAGTACCACGAAAAACAAACTAAATTTTTATTGAATTCTCAGTATATTTTGTATAATTGTGAAAATATATTTCGCTTATGCAATCTGTTTATATCCATTAAATTTTTATAATTATTACATATTGTATAATAGCCGTTTTTCAAACTTATTATTTATGAAATGAAGGTATATGTTGCAGCGTTTTCGTGAAAAACTGCATTTGTACATTATCCTCCGTATATTTAATTTTATTGTGAAAATATTTTTCACTTTCGCAATATGTTTGCAGCGGCTAAAATTTATGTTATTTTGTGTTTTATACAGAAACTATTTCAAACGCGTTATTATTGAAATGAATATCAATTTTTGAATAATGTTATTAAAATAATGATTTGCATATTTAAAAATGCAACCATTCCAAAAACATAAAGTGGAATTGGAAGTATTTGCATCTAAATTTACATCTTTAGAATGTAAATTAAAAATTAACATTTGTTTCATCATTGTGAATTAGGATCACATTTCAACAAATGTGATTCTAAAAGTTCAAAATGTAGTAAACATTTTAAAACTCATTTCATAAAATTTATAAGGTATATTAATTGTGCTATCAGATATACAATGGATTTTGCTTATTAACACAAATAAAAAGTATAGTGCTTTTATTAAAACTTTTTTTTTCAACGTAGACAAGTCAGAAATTTATATCCTGTTGGGCGATAAACCTGTAATTTTCTCTTTTATACAAAAAACAATAAATTCAATAAATACCTAGAAATTTGAGGGTACCTGGACATTTGTTAAAAATTACTCCTTTGAAAAGCAAAATACTCCTTCAAATCAAGTCAGGGAGTATTTTTACTCTTCTGCAAAAATCCTAGATCGATCTCTGTTTGAGTCACTTAACTATATGAACTCATTTTGTTATTTAATGTTTGAGAACACAAAATATTTTCGAAAGTTTTATCTCTACCTCTCTTTAATTCAACATATTAATGCTGATGGTCATTTTGTTCTTTATCGTGTTACCAACATACTTATGAAATACGTTTGAAATTGTATTCCTTCACTAAAATATATATTGTGGGCAGCACATGACTTTAACTAAATAACGGTCAAGGACTTGATTACTTTCACAGCGAAATTACAGTGTGCAAGATCTACAGAACAAAGTTTTTAACATTGAATAAACACCAAGTCAATAATTATTGGGCGCTTTTGTCAACTTACTTATCCAAGCGGATGACGTATTTATACTCATGTGTAAATTCCGCTTCAAAATGCAAATGGCAATTAATTAATATCAGTTACATTAAATAAATGATTATTGGCAAATTCTTGGGTATCGAAATTTTAAACTATTACTATACGTATTTCTCTCGTGAATTGAACAATCTAGATTCATGAGAATAATGTTGCATAAAACAGCGGAAGCGGTGACTGAGAGGTCAAGGCAAGTATTTCCGCGTGCTTTCTCGACTGTCTTGTGGGTTCGAGTCCCACTTGCTGGCATGGATGTTGTGCTGTTGGACGCAGTGTGTTCCGTCCCCCACTGATGAACCGGAGCAACGTCATATGACGGCTAAATGATTCACGATTATGGTCGATGTATGGAATGATTATGGAATTCACGATTATGGAATGTATCAAGTGACTGGCCATTTATAATAAATAATATTGTATAAAACAGAGGTCTGTTTACACATTTTGAGAATGAATTTAAGCAATATAATTAATGTTTGAAGTAACAATGTTTATTCTTAAATGTTCTATGTGATGGTTCTTTCTCCGGATTATCATTCTACATCTTGATTTCAAGATAAGAAAGCTTTTTTGCAAGTTGTGAGTAGTATTTCATTCCACTTCTCTTTTATAATTTTTCATTCACTGTTTTAGGTCTGCATTTAGAAAGTACTCTTTTCAACAATCCAAAAGCACAATATTTTCATTGGTGACACATCAGGTGGAAAATGAGCAAAAGGTATAACTTTAAAACCTCTATCTTTTGTCATTTTCCAAGAAATTTAGCCTTATCTTATTTAGCCTAACTTATAGCTTTGTCCTGATGAAGTTCTACTCTATCAAGACTATGGTAATTCTTCTTTAAATAAAAGAGTTAAAACATTATCTTGGTAATATGTTGAATTGATTTTGATATTTATTTCGACTTTTCTTATCTTTAATTTACTGTTGTGCGAAAAACCAGCAATAATCACGAATCCTTTACTGAAACTGTATTTTGATTCCTGGAACCTATGTTTTATGTCTTTTTCTCCTCTTTTGCAATAGCAAATCGATCTTCCTTTGTTGCAGTCGTTTAAATAGATCTATGCTTTATCAATTATTACAATATATGGCCATTTGTGACTGACTAAATGATTTTCAGAGAATTTACAATGTGTTCTGTGCTCAGCCACATGTCTCGGCAAAAAGCTATCAACATCATTACTATTTAGCTTTTTAATATTTAACTATTTTTACTTTCCTTATATACATAATGTATAAGGAAAGTATTGTGACGGGGTCGAAAATTCGAATTCGAGTTTTCGACGGGAGAGCACGTTTCAAGCATCCCTGATCACGAATCAAACATTTTTGAGTGATGTCTGTGTGTGTGTGTGTGTCAGTGGGTCTGTGGAGACGATAACTGACGAACGAATGGACCGATTCGAACGAAATTTGGTACAAAAACCACAATCCGTAAACACTGGAAGCCTACTGTTTTTAAACGTAATCGAATGTTCAGAACTCACCTAAATTTTCGAGTGAAATTTTGAAAAAATCGTCAAAAATCAAAACCGCTAATAAAGTTACGCAAATAGACATTTCTTATGTAATTTTTCATTAGAAAACGATTAACATAAAATTTAGAACGCTAACATGAACCGTTCTCGAGATATTTCACATTTTTAAAAAAATTATTAAAAAGTCATATAAAATAAAAAATATATATTTCCTATTGAGAAACATGTTCACTTTTCATATGTAATACCATGCAATAAATTGGGTGGCATTATTCTCGTGGATCTAGCTCGTTCCATTCATGAGAAAATATACTTCGAGTAATACTTTTGTATTTGAACGCCAATAGTCATTTATCTGTTATAAGAATAACTTATTTCTCCGTCAGTAAAGCTTGGCGAGATTTTGGCGACGAATTTGGCGGAATGTCGCCAACTTGGCGACTTTTTGAAATGTTGTCAAATTAACGAAAATCTCGCCAAAAGGATTAAAATGACGCTAAATCAATGAAAATGACGACTAATTGTCGAAAATTCAATATCTTGGAAAGAATATAAGTATCTACTATAAGAAAAACCTATTTTTGTACTGTAAAAGTAGTAAATTTATTGCATTATATAAGGAAAGTCATGTGTTGCCCACATCAGATTTCTGTTATCTAGTTCGCAGTCGCTACAGAGATATGTAAAGACACTATAATTGTTGAATCGGTGGATTTTCCTTTGTGACAAGAGTATTTTTGAAATATATACGTACCTAAATTTACGTACCTTCTTTGGGTAATCATTTGTTGTTCTTTTCCTGCTTAAAAGCAATTTTTGACATTTTTCCATTATTAATACTGTTTATTTGGCATTTAGAAATGCAAATTTTGCGGTTTTCACAGCGTTTTTTTAATTACATAATAAGAGTATTTCTATTCGAAAAAAGCAAAATCGTATCCTTCAATACAAAACATGTTTACATCAATCATTTTTTAAATAGACAAAATTTAATTACAGCAAACAATAATTTAGCTTTTATATAATGAGCTATTGCAAAAATTTGTTTTAAAATTAATTGAAGTTTTGTTATTTTTGCAATAACTTCGTTCAAAAATGTGTAAACAATCTCTGCATTGCATATGAAAAGTGAAAGTATTTGCCAAAATTTAATACTTAATTAATATTATATAAATTTTTGAAAACATTATTTGAAAAACGTACAATATCTCGAGAACGGCTCATCCTAGCATTCTAAAGTTTATGTCAATTACTTTCTAATTAAATATGTATGAAATGATTATATATTTTACAGTACTGAAATTCCTGAACTTTTAATGATTTTTTAACTTATATAAAAAGAAATAGCACAATATCTCAAGAACGATTCTAAAATTCTAAAACATTCTAAGGTTTATATCATTCGTTTTCTAATAAAAATTACGTCTGAAATTATTATGTTTTATCATTATTGAAAGTGTTGACGTTTTAAGGATTTTTTTCTTTTAATGCATTTGAAAATTGGAAGTCTTCCAAATATTAAATCGCGTTTTAGTAAAGTCCCAGTGTTTACTATGTGCAATAATCGTACTAAATTATATTCGAAACGATTAATTCATCTGTAAGATATTGAAATAAGATTGATGAAAGCAGCAAACAGTTGGCGAATAATTCTAAAATTTGAAATTTGAAACTCTTGGAAAGAAACAATCCCTTCCTTACACCCTGAGACCATTTTCTCAATGTTACGAAGTATTTGAAGTTTTAGAAAAACGTGAGGCAATTTGTCATTAAGAAGACAATAACAATAAAGAAAATAGCAACATATAAGCGTGTTTGTATGAAAACCGAGTGTTGACCATACGAGCGTCTTTTCTTCAACAAATGCAGTGCAAATTGTTTTAATTTATATCATTAAACTACATCAGATTACACCATGCACTGTAAAGAAAAAATCCTCCTCAAATCACGTATCTAATCACAACAACCGTTGCCATTTCTAGCACAGAAATATCAGGATTCCACGAACAATGTAGAAGACCTCGAGAGAGTGTATAACCCTATCTTTATCAAATGCCACTTCATCACCACCTTCACCATTGGAGTCGTGACTGCGGAAATACAAAATTGGGCAATCCGAGGGAAAATTCCTATCATCGACAATCTAACGAGAAAATAAAAATACTTATCAAGACATATTTTGTGCACATCATAGGGAAGGAAAAGCACCATATACCGCCTAATACTTTTTTTTCCCTTCTCCTGATCTATTGTGATAGAAATCTCTCTTGATTCTGATAGCCAAGTGTTGATTTTTCAGCCGTTTTCTGCCTGATGGTCGCATTATTTTTCTTTTATTAAATTTCACCAAGACCGGCTATTGACACACTTTTCAGAGCCAACAATAGTCAGTTATTACATGGTTTTCGCTCTCAAAGAAAGATGTTATCGTTGAAAGGGCTCGTCAGGTACGGTGAAGATTGACATATTCTAGATCCTTGTCATTTGGCTCAAACGAACAGGAAAATGCATTTTGTAACTGTTCACTTAACTGCAAATCTAATGTTGAACAGCAAAGGGCTTTTCTAATATGATTAATTGATCTTTTAAAGAATTTCGCAAATTAATTAAACATCTGATATGGACAACATAGGATTTACCTATATGATATGATTACATTGTCCCTTAGTTTCGCATGGATTAAATATGATGTGGACACTACGAGATTTTCCTACTTGCTATACATAGGTTATTTCTTTAGAGTCTCGTTTCGTAAATTAATTAAATGCACAACCCGACACAGAAAATGCAACACCATGAAAGAGAGAATAGAATGTGATGATAAAGAGCACACAGACAGAGATGACTTATATAAATAAGAGATGTTAATTCCAGAAGGATAATCGAATACAGTAATAACATTCACAGGGTGATCAGTAGGCAGTAGGACCACCTTTTGCGGTGATACGAGTAGCAACCCTTCGACGAACAGATGCATTGAGCGTGCGGATAGTTTCCTGAAGGATGGATGACCATATGCCTTCAACCATCCTTCAGGTCTTCCTCTCCGACAGAAACATTGCACCTGCTGCAGCAGATACAATGTTTCTGTCGGCGATTTCCCCAAACGCTGGCAGAATTTGATATTCGTACGTTGTTCTTCAAACGCCATATCCGTTTTCGACGATCGCGAACGATTACAGTTCACTGACACGCATTGTCTGGAAAAACCCTGCACTGCGGACCTGCTTCTTCCTTTTCACATCTCGCGTCACAAGTGCCTCTACGCCACGGTAAAGTAATTCCCGTCTCCTCCAATCAGGGTTGGAGGTATCAGCACAGTCTATGAACTTTTTGATCCTACCTTATATAAGTTGAAAGAAAGGAGCGATCATAAGGCCGTGATCAGGCGGGTTTGCGCTGAATTGTGTTGCAAATCACGTGACCTATGAAGTTCAGCAGAGTTTTAATGCATTTTTCCATCCCCATTCCCCTGAGAAATGCAGAAAGTGCACTTTTACAATGCATATATAATCGTTAAAAAGCTGAATAACCAATAGATGGCTTTGGACGTATTGTTCTCGTCCAAAGTCACCAATGTAGCGTGAAGACGAAATCCTCAAAACTCAACAGTACGGGGTTTAATCCCAGAACTAAAGCATGGTAGACCAACATCATAGCGTTCAGCTAAAGACATCTCCAGCTCAAGTCATTTCATATTTCCTTATGATGCTTTAGCTACATAATGCATATTTTCAGTGGAATTTATCAATTTCTCAATGCTTTATGATGTGTCTACAGACTCTCTCTACACGAATCTCCCAACTGGCATTCAATAACTGTGTTAAAAACCTTTAAATCTATAAATCGAATTATCTATCTTGTCATAACCAGTGCCTGACGAAGTTCAATTATATGCCCAGGGACTGCATAACAATAGTTTCTGGAATTAAAATTAAAAAATATATTGTAGACAGTACATGACATACATTAAATTCCCAGTTTTCTTTCTTTATATATATATATATATATATATATATATATACATTAATATAAATTTTATCCCACAACATAATATATGAAATGAATAGTTTAAAAAAAAATAATAATTTCAACGTAAAATAAAAGTATGACCTTAATCTATTCTAATCTATTCTATTTCAAAACTGAGCCGCAATAATTAATAAAAATGGAATTAAATAATAAATACGGTATAAAATTATTTAAAATATACTTTTCACGCAGTTTCAAGGACCGAATTCACATTTTAAAAATATTTTTCTTTTTTAATTAATGACATAGCGCATTTTTTAATTCTCTAACTCGCTAAAATTCTAAAACATAAAAGAAATATGGTAAAATAAAGTTTTATCTAGCAGAATGAGAGTATTTTATTTTGCTTTGTCATCAATAACAAATTAAAAATATTTTTTAATAATGTAAAGCCAATGTATTCTTTAATTTTAATTTTATTGATTAATGCAAATCAGTTTTAGCATAGAGCAGATTAAAATCATGAATTTTTTTCTTTTGGTAACAAAATATAAACACTACCACGATGAGCGCATGCGCATAAATTTCCTAACTCAAAAAGATTGATATTTTTGAGCTAGTGCAGATAAAAACTTTTGTATACACACACAAAAAATGTCACAATAAAACAGTTTATTTGTGTTCAGAGATTCTCAAAATGTAAATATTATCCAAAAACTCAACTTTCAATATTCTATTCTATTGCTATACTTTTCATAACACATATACAGTACCATCTACTTGTTCTTCAGCTCTTAATAGAGAAAAAGATGGAGTTTTACCAACAGTAATTTTCTTCAAAGAGCCCTTTAGAAACCCATAAGTACTTGCAACATAATATATTGAAGGAAAGTAAAAAAAAAAGTTGGCATTAACACAGTAAAGAAAACTGTTGAGCCATAACCTATCCGATAAAGGCCTGACTTCTGTAATAGGACTATATCTAAATAGTTAGTTACATATTTAGACATATTCCTAGAATGAATTGTAACATCTCTGTAACCGTCTCCACCCATATTGTAGGTCCATTCAATTGATATAGTCACAGAAAGCATGATCACACACTTTTCCTTTTGTATGTACGTTTTTCCCTATTCATTACTACAGTAGCTACGTCAGCCGTGACGTCACGTGAAGACCATCTCAAGCACGTGACAACTCATCAATGTTGGAAAAAATACGAGAGCAGATAGAGATTTTTGCGGTGTACGAGATTAAAAAATGAGCTATCTCTTGTATCAGCTTAGAGGTGTCATTTATCATATGATTTAGTTCACTGACCAGCCTCCTGCCTAAGGTTGCTTTGGGAAAGAGCATTTTCGCCAAATAAACGCCAAGCATCTAATAACATACACCAAATAATTTTTGTGTTACATTTAATCCACATATTATATAACGTTTAAGACACTGAATGAAAATAAAGTTCAGTGTTTCTAAGACACATTATGTGGTAGATTAGGAAACCAAACACAATTTTAATATAAAAATTCACTCAAACTGCTGTTTGAAATAAAATGAAATAAAAATACCGCGTTGGTAATAGCATAAGCAGTCGATTAAAAATGTGAACTGATTTAGAACGTAAGAATCAGTCTCTCTATCAAGACAGAAAAATAGAACAACACTACCATAGGCAGAAGGTCTCTGTTAAGCAGTTGCCTTTCGTGATCTAGAGAGGTTATCGTTGCCAAAAGACTAATTGCTAAAACAAACACAATTTTATTTTATTTATGCAGTCAATCAGCAAGAAGTTGATATTCAGAGTATACAACCTGGCAAACTAGCGCGATTTTTCTTTTTATGAAACATTGATATTTGCTTACAATTACAATTAAACATCTGCGCGCGTCTAACAGTCTATACTCGCGACACCTCATAACCTAAATTTAATATTAATGTAGAATTCAGACTTGCTGGGTGTCATGAGAAAAAATGAACAAGAAATTGAAGTTAATACAGTTAAGACAAATTTCATGAAATAGCAGTGTACTGACAACAACGTTCCCAGGTCATATTCAAATTTCGAGAAGCGTTTATTGAAAGTATTCCCAATCTCACCTTTTAATTCGAAGGAAATACAGACCTGGAAAAATGCTATACTTTGAAGTGGTAAAATAATTAGAAACTAACTCTATAGGCGATCTAGAATAACCATAACCTCTCCAGTGATTATAGACACATGGTCATTTTTAACAGGCATTTGAAGGGAATTTGAGGGTTATTATGGAAGAGATTTTGGGGGATATTTGTCTAATATTCACTAAAAATGAATGCCATCCTTGAGAGATTTGCCCTTGAGCAGAAAATTTTCAGGTAAATCTCAAGAAAATAATACTTTAAATCTGCATTTTTAATAATTTTAGGTGGTCAAACCCACCCACATAAAGAAATAATTTTCGGAATATCCCGTTCACAGAGAATTTTCAAACTGGTATTTGGTCCGTATTGAAATTCACCTGGGCAAGCCATAAACAGGAAAATACAGGATTGAAGAAAGGGTAGGAAGATTAAAATATATTCCTCCTTCAAAGCAGATAAAAAAGGTGTAGAAAAATGAATATTTTCCAAAAATCATACACTCGTGGAGTGAAATTCTAAGGTATTGTCATAAAACATGACGATACCTCGTGTATGTATTCCGTCTAAAGATTGCTACACTCTGCTAAGTAATTTATTTATAGTGATTTGTACAGATTATTTCCAGTCCAAATGTACTTATAAAATGATGGTGTAAAAACTATTTCCCTTAGCTTAGAGCAACAGCATGATAAACCATACTTTTGCCTAAATTATTTTTTTTTCATCTAATCATGCCTTAGTACTATATCTAGCTATTTCTGGTTTTATTTCAAAGAATTTTTACCAGAATGACAGCACTTTGCAATAATTATTTTATTGCTTAATTCTACTGATTTTGAGGCTATGCCATTGCACTTAAATTAAACACAAATATTTTTTCCAACTGACAGAGAAAATAAATAGCATATCTATGTACTTTTACAATATATACTGACTAACATCAATTTTATAATAATAGTTACTGAATATTTTAAAACTTAAAAATTTCCCTACTGAACACTGTGGCTTGACATGTTGTTGGTTCAAGCCTTTTAATTGTACTTTATCAATACACATCTAAATAATTAAAAAGCCAAATATATATTAATTCTAAAATTAAAACATGGTAGCTATTCACAAAAAGTAAATCTTCCAATTATTTTTTACTGTCTATATACTTTGAGTTTTAAACCGCCTCACTTTTCTAGCCAAGTCTTCTTAATAATATCTAAGTAGCAGAAACGGCGCCAAAAATGACAGCCCCGTCATCGTTGGCGATGCTTTTTATCACTTTCTCTTCCTCTATTGATGAATATTGAAAGGTGAGTGCAACCAAAAAAATCGACCCCGGCCATTAGGGTAGGTATGACTTGATCACCTGAATCACTCAAAACTCACCCAACCGAAAGAATGCCGGGTAAAAAAAAATGAGCAGAGGCCGATGAAAGGTTTTGGAATAAAAAAAAAAAAGATAAGAATAGAAATGAAAAGTTGAAACTTGTAAATGGAGAAACATTACAAAAGATAAAATTAATTACATCGGTATAAATGAAAAATTTGTAACCATTTTATGTTCAGAAATGAAAATGCAGTTGAATTGTATGCCATTTTAGTTAATGAAGGATTGTTGATGTAAGATGGAATGCTGTTGTTGTATGAATAGGATGAAGAAATATTTTCATTGCAAGGTTGCAATAGCATTTCATACTATTGCAAGTTGTTTAATTTTTGTTTCCATCGTAAATTTCAGAAAAAAAAGTGCATGTTTATTTTAGTTTCCATTTTTAATTATATCACGAACTGATTTTGCATTCCACTTGAAATTCCATATGTATGATATTGTTTTCTGTGATTCATACTTTTCGTGGTTCGTGTTGACATGGTTCGACTGTTGTTGTTATTGAGGTCCAGACCGTCTAAAAGAAAGGTGTAAGGTAACTGTTTGGACGGCTGGGAAGTGCTTCCCAATTTAGACCGGAACCCAGTGGGGGAGGCATCCACAGCGACCGTACCCTCCTTTCCCTACCACCAACTTCTCGGATGACTTACGGACCCACATGTTTAATGTGATCGTACTCCGCGTGAACACGGCGACAGTTTTGGCAGTGGCGAGAATTGAACCCAGGGCCTAATTCCCGTGCACTCACCACTGGGCTACCGCGCCCTAATGGTTCGACAGTGTAATTTTTTTTCAGAGAAAATAATAAATGAACTTCAGTTTTATTCCTGAAAAAAAGGAACATTCTTAAAGATATCTGAAGAAACCACTCGCATTAAGGATGAAAATACATGACTGAAAACTAGTTCACCGGTGAAAAACCGGAATTTTTCAAACTATGCTGTACCATGCTTAAAATAGGACGTGGACATAAACAATATTCTTAACTGTTTCATTTGAAAAAAGAAGCGCTTAATATTCTTAAATACTTAGGCTAGAAAGTTAATGCCTGTTCAATTTTAATAAAAGAAAATTTTGAAGGAATTTTCTCCTAAAAATTAACGATTACAGCAAAATTATTTCTCACAGAAACAAAAAAAAAAATTTCTTTCTCCGAGCAACTTGCAGCCTTCACACGTTAGAAACAATCCTGAAAATAGTTTTACAGTACACCGTGATATTCCTCGTCATGCTAAAACCTATATCATAGTTAAAAACATGGGTTATCCATTCGCCAAATTGAACAAAGAAACTGAGCAAAATAAATAAGAATAAAGACTCCCAAAGGTAAAATAAGAATAAAGACAAAGTCGAGCATCCTCAACACTGCTACTCTGAATGCATTTAAAAGGCAGGTGGTATGTTAATCCATAAATTGCCTGACATGTTGTTGCCTCAAGTCTTTTAAATATACTATCAAGCATTTTAGATATACTATCATAAAAATTTTATTATGCTTATAAAATTTACGAGATGAATTATTCGTAAACCGTATTCTCCATTGTACTTTAATAATATTCTTCATTCAATAGTAACTCATCATCAAAATAAACGAAACTGCTGCTTATGATAATACAATTCCTCTCCTGAAAAAAACAAGCATAAGCAGATTAGATTATTACAATTATTTCGACATCGTTCTAAGCCTACAGTGTATTCTTAACGAACCCTGATATACAACTGCCTATACGACAGTTGTAACTCAGCGTTTGTTAAGAGGAAGGATACTGACAACAATCTTTACACCAGTTGTAGTTTGTGTTTGTTAAGAGCACATTGTTTCCAACCTGAAGAAGAGGATTCAGAACGCATTCGAAAGAAGTGTAGCCGCCTGATTTCTTCAAGGAAATACTAGAAAGTTGTATACCTCATTATATTACTTCAAGTTCCCTGACACTTCCTCCTATTCATGGATAGTGCTTATCCCAGTCACGCTACTTATAGTAATGTGAGTGGGAAATTTCATTGCTGGAGTTGAACTCGTCATAGTAGCAGACCGGGACCAACAAATTTGCTTGTTAAATCATGAAGCTCGCTACACCAAATTATATATTATTTGAAGAATAATCAATAGCAGTGTACCCAGGAGCATATGGGAATCATGCTCCTAGATGACTTTAAATATGCTGTGTAAAGAGCCCTGCTGCTCCAACCGGGAATCGAATCCTGAATCTCCGAAAGGGCCAGCCGATGCTCTACCGTTGAGCTACTAGGACGAAATTGCAAGCTCTTATCGTCGAAGTGGACTCTACACTCTCCACCCTCTAATGTCAGATTGGCGAGGAACTGACAATCTGACTGACCACCTCCTGCTATTTTTACCTCAGGTTAGTGTCCTGCTACTACTATTTTTACCCAGGTTATCCTGCGTGGTCATTATCCTCTCAATTTTTAAAATTGGCACGCCATATACCAGAGTCCACTAAATCGATGCTAGTCGTACTAGGGTCACTTCCAGACCTCCGAGATCTTTGCACTAATTAACAGGGTTGATTTGTTCGGGCGCCATTGTAAAGAGCCTTGCTACCCCAACCGGGAATCAAACCCTGGATCTCTGAACTGGCTATCGTTGAACTACTTGAACGAAATTGCAAGCTCTTATTGTGGAATCTGTAACTGTGAAGCAGCATAATGGACACAAATCTAGCCACTTTTACAAACCCATTTGCAAGAAGAAATGTCGTTTCAGGAATGGTCCAAGTACCCCATTCTAATAAATTTTATATTCTATTTCGTTTGAGATATATTCTTTTCTTGGGAGCATAATTCCCATTTCATTTCATCAAGAGCATTTACCCTACACCTTTGTTTTAATATTTGAAGATATCATAACCAAAGACTTTTATGAGTCAGGTTTGTAGGTAAAAGACATTTCGCCAGTGTATCTGATTCTCATATTTTCTAATGCACCCCTGATTCTTGGAGTCAAGATTATTTTTTCTTTCCCTGGTTTCTGTCATATTTATTATTTTTAAGTTTAGCAATTCCGCATGCTCGTTAAATTCAGGGAACTAAAAAATAAAAAAAATCTTGTTAATAGCGAGACTATCAGGATTAATTTAACATTACACCATTAAATGGACATAGTTTCCACATTAAATCCAGAATCTCATTAAAGGCGGGATCTTTATGAACAAGTGCTACTGCAGATTTCTTGAAAAATCACTACTGAAATCTAATACGTGAAATACATTCCCAAAAAGCAATATCATTGTCAAATTTCATCGTCACAGGATAATACCAACCACATCGCTATGAATTTTCTAATCGATAAATACCCCAAACACCACTGAAAATGCACAATCCATACGAGGCACAACCAACCCAACAAAAAAAGAAACATGAAAAAGACCGAGAGTAACCGCTAACCTCAACAATCGGAGCGGTTGACAATCGAGTCAACTCATCCATTAAATGAGCTACACGAGCGTCTGCAGTGTTGTGGTGCAACAATACCGTTCAGCTTCACTAGCACTCTCTCCCATAGATACTGCTGTGCTCTATCTGCTTGCTGCTCCAGGTAACGATGTAGCATTGGTGCTGTTTAATTTACCTGATGCACTCTGGGAATCCCCTGGGTGCATGTGTCTTGTGTGGTTTGTGGAAAGGGCATTAAGTATATTAGCGGTCTCGTTGGCTTTGTAAGGGGGGAGGAGGTGGGTATGCGCGTATATAATAAGGGTAGATTTTTATGAGCTAGAGGTCTGATAGTTGATATGGGGGATGGAAGATAATAAAAACGGGAAATGTTATGCTTCATGATAATTTTCAATAAGGATTTTATTTCTTTTTCGGGAATAGGATTTGCTCGTTAAATACTTTGTTTCTAAAATATTGATGGATTTAGGCATAATAAAGTATTCTTTGATATGAAATAAGCATTAAAATATATTCTCGAATCATTTATTTATCCTGTTGTAGCAATGCAGTACAATCTAAAATATATAAATTTGAATAACTTTTAACAAATTAAAATAAATGACATAGAATACGGATATATTAATGTTTCAAAGTATTTCCTCGCGTAGCAATAAACGAAAAAATATATTGCAGAATATACTGTCATTTATAAAATTCACTTTTTTAATCATTTTATTATAATTTGGTCAGATAAATTAAATTAAAATCATTTCTCTGTATCAACACGCAAAGGTTGAATCATAACCAAATTTGTTTTTCTTAAGTGTAGGGCAGTTTTGTTTGTGGACATTTTTTAATGACATTTGTGGCATTTTTGACATTGCCGTATACTCTAAAAGTAGAATATCCCATCCTATTCTTTCAAAAGATATACAGAAAGTCGATTTATGACCACTATATTATCTCCAGGCATAGAACTACGCCACAGATGACCCCCTATCCTATTTCTCCCCAAAAGGTGATAGGATGGTTGGTTGGCAGTCCCTATTGAATTATTCTACTCGGGGTCAATGCCATAACCCTTAAGTAGGATCTTAACGGATTTTTTTTTCTTCAAAATATATAAGGAAAGTCATAGGGAAGTAAAATTTCTTGCCCATACCATTAGAAGTTTAATTCAGTTTTTTACGTTAAAATTATTAAAAGCGTATGTGATACGTCAGATGTCGTCCAAGGCCCTACATGCATGCCTACGTCCATGAATACGTTAAGAGCGAAACTTATGGCGAACGACCTTTTGGAATGAAACTCATTTTTCAAATACTGTAATTTTATCATCAGAAAAGCATTATAAGATTAACTAAGAAAGCATTAAATTTATACTATGTAAATATATACAAAATGATGCTTTCTTGATATCGTGATAGAAATCGAAAACTGCCTAGACATTTGGAAATTATTTTTAAATATTTAAAAAATTCATATAAAAATAAATTTATATATGGGTATCAATTTATATATAAGATATTTGTGGATATTTATATACCCTAATCTTATATTTATATATCCATGAGGTTAAAATATAGATAAATACTGTAATTTTGTTATCAGAAAAGTATTATAAGATTTGCTAAGAAAACATAAAATTTATACTATGTAAATATATAAAAAATGATGCTCGCTTGATATCGTAATAGATAATTAATAATCAGAAAAAAAAATATTTCACACTGAAATATATGTACTAAAACTTTTAGGAAACAAATGAGAAACAAGGATAACAAGTTTTAGGAAAGGAATATACTCGAAACAAAACCATTTCAATTGGCATTTCTTGAAAAAATATAAATTTAAATAATCCATTAGCTTCAAATTAGATTCTTACAATTAGTTCCTAACCTCCCAAAGCATCATGACGTCAATTTTCCATGGACATAAAATTTCGGGATAGTTCAGTGTCAGTTCATGCCATCTAGCGACAACTTTTTGAACTATTTCTCACCTTGAGGCGCATTTGACATCTTTTACGGATGATGCAGACTAAGACTGAGCTCAGTGACATTCATTGTTTTGAAACAAGAATAGTTTGCTCGAAGTAAAACATTTTTCTGGAATGGCAACTGTTTTAGTACAGCCGAAATTATTATGATTCGTTAATAGGACTGTGTGGCTTGCCGTTGTCAGAGTTCCAAAATTAATTAGAGCAACCACAAATTTTATGATTAAATATTCGTGCTCTAGAAGGGCATCTCTGGGTCAACTATTACTTTCTTACATACATAGTATAATATATAGGGAAAGTATTGTGACCGAGTCGAAAATCAGAGTTTGAATTTTCGACGGAGAAACACGCTTCAATCATACCTGAACTGGAATCGAATATTTTAGAGGTGATTTATATATGTGTGTGTGAATACATATGTTACTGTGTGTATGTATGTTAGTATATGTGCATGTATACATATGTTACTGTGTGTATGTATGTTAGTATGTGTGCATGTATATTAGTGTTGTTGTTGTTGAGACCCAGACCGTCCGACCTACCAGAAAAGTGTAAGGTAACCGTTTGGACGGCTGTGAAGTGCCACCCAATTTAGACCGGAACCCAGTGGGGAAGGCATCCACAGGGACCGTGCCCTTCTTTCCCTACCACCAACCTCTCGGAAGGACTTACGGACCCACATGTTTAACGTGATCGTACTCCGCATAAACACGGCGGCAGTTGTGGCAGCATGCAAATCCAGCGCCCAAGCAACCGGGCTACCGCGCCCGAAATATGCCAACAGCACGCGGTGTTCCCAAGTGGTCACCCACCCAAGTACTAATCGCGCCCGATGCTGTTTGACTTCGGTGATCTAACGAGAACCGGTGTTTTCAGCACGGTAGGGCCGTTGGCATGTATATTAGTGTGTATATGTATGTTAGTGTGTGTATACATATGTTACTGTGTGTAAGTATGTTACTATGTGTGTATATATATTAGTGTGTATATGTATGTTAGTGTGTGTGTGTATGTAATGTTAGTGCGTATGTATGTTAGTGTGTGTAGGTGTCTGTGTGTCCGTCCGTGAGTCTGAGGACATGATATCTCAGGAACGAATGAAGTGTAGAAATATTTATTAAAATTATTTCAATTAGTAAATAAAAGAACCCTAGTAATCGAACATTCAAAAGACCTCCAAATTTTCGAGTGAATTTTTGAAAAAAAAAAATCATATCCTTCAATAATGTTAAATAAATAATCATTTCATATTTAATTTTTAGTTAGAAAATGAATGAAACAAACTTTAGAATGGTCAGTTAAACCGTTCTCAAGACATCTATATATAATGTAAGAATCTATAATAAATAGAAAAGCAAAATGACAGTTAGCCATTTATCTATTTGGCCGAGGTAGTCTAACGCTTACTTGTTTCCAAGCTTGTTCGCACTGAAGAAAGAAATCCAAAGATTTCTGAAACGAACGCCTGCTTACTTAACTTCATTTGAGCTGCATTTTACGTTGTAATTAGTTTATTATAAATACTTGAAATATTCGTGAAAATGTTTAATTCGAAAATTTTTGTGGAAACACTACCTTATACAACTACAGCAGTACATTATATGGTATCAAAAAGCATAAAATCTGACTTTGACTTTGATAGCGACATGCCCTTTGTTTGACACAGGAATGTTGGTTTACAAGTTCGATTACTTCTTTTATGCAGCGTCAGCCAACAGCTCAACCTTGTTTTTGTTGACAGCATTCCAAATCAGTTAGCCCAGCCACACAATAAATGATCCAGAATGGACATAAAGAACAAAATGACTGTAATGAAAAACGTGACAGATATAAATAAATTTGGGAAGAAAACTCTTTCCATCAACAATAGATGATTGACAGCATTTAAAAGAGAGTTTGACAGTCACTTGCAAGGTGCTTATGAAATGAGGAAATGAAGCATTATAAAAACAGTGACAACGAATTGATGGATTATACAGCAGTTGATTTACTTTTCACGGTAATAAGAGTTATTACTTTTTTTTACGTTATATCAGAATCTATTGTTCTTAAAAATATTGAATCCGTAATTTTAATTGAAATGTGTGTTTAAAGACCACTTGAAATGATTTCACAATTTTTTGACAAATATGTGTTATATGCATCTGTCTAAACGATTGTAGGGTCTACTGATTGTAGTTGAATACAAACAAAAAAAAATGTGAAATGTCCAACACATGAATTTCCCTACAAAATAATCGGCAAAACGGAAGTCTTTTTGTAATTTGACCTGACTGAAAATTAATAGGCTTCTTAAAATTGCAATTAGTAAAATCACACAAAATTGCAGTTCATTTGACCAAGGGTCTAGTGATTAGCGTGCGGGGATTACACTCGAATGGCCAGAGTTCGATTCCCGTCACTACCCAAACTGTAGACGTGTGCCCGCAGAGTATGATCACGTTAGACATGTGGGTCAGTAAGTTCTTCCGTGAGGTTAGTGGTAAGGGAAGGAGGGACACACCCACCCAATTTAGAATGCCTCCCCACTGGGTTGCATTCTAAATTGGGTGGCACTTCCTTGCGCGGTAGCCCATTGGTTAGCGCGCTGGAGTTGCACTCGGTAGGCCCGGGTTCGACTCCAGCCACTGCCAAAACTGCCGCCGTGTTCATGCGGAGTACGATCACGTTAAGCATGTGGGTCCGAAAGTCCTTCCGAGAGGTTGGTGGTAGGGGAAGGAGGGTACGGTTCCTGTGGATGCCTCCCCCACTGGGTTCCGGTCTAAATTGGGTGGCACTTCCCGACCGTCCAAACAGTTACCTTACACCTTTCTGGTAGGTCGGACGGTCTGGGTTTCAACAACAACACCTTCGGGTAGGTCGAACGATCTGGATCAAAAGTAAAAAAGCCCATTTAACAAATTTTCCCCAAAACTATTGCGCTCTTTGTGGAAAAATGCAACTTCTAGTATCAGGAAAAAGGCTCGTGATAACATAAACACAGGTGTCAAACAGTATCTAGTGGAAAGTACTCATAAACTGTTCACTCATTTGATGATATAAAGACCATTCTGTTTTTAAATTATTTATATCAAAAACAGGAAATATTTCGAAAGCGATAAATGTTGTCGTATTAAAGATATTATTCACTTTTAAATAAAATATTTATATTTATGATATATTTTAAACTATTATTTATATACAGATTTATTTTAAACTATTTGTTCAAATCAATTATCAAATTTCTAGAATAAGAAGTGATTCTTTGGCCTATTAAAAATCAATAGTTTAATAGATTCGTTTACATCACTTATAAGTGAAGAAGTGAAGAATATAAATCTGTGCACAATCAATACTCTACTAGATCACAACGTAACATTTTCGAGCAAATAAGGCCAAGTAAATAAACGCACATTTCAGAAACCTTTGTATTTCCTTCTTCAATTCTGGTCCTAAACGCTTAAATGAGACACATTGCCTTCAATTTTTCTTGTGGGCTTCCCAACTTCTTTTCATCAGCCTTTTATTTTATTTCTTGTTTTATTTCTATTTCATCCCACCAGATGGCGTTATCTAATTGGGTTACATCGTTTAAACAGTTTCTGTTTAACCTTATTAGCCAATCCTAATATAGGCGTCCAGGTCCAAGTTTGTTCGCAGCGGAGAAGGAAATCCAAATACATTTCCAAAACGTATGTCTTAGTTTCGTGCATTTTCAAACGTACGTCTTCGTGCGCAACATTTAACGTTGTGATCTTGTACATCATCATTTACATTATGCTTATCAATAAGAATAATCAAACCAAATTTCATTTGAACCGTTCAAGTTATTTTAAATATGTTCGCGTATGAATAACAATTAATAAAAACAATTTGTTTTCATGCAAAATCATTAAAATCTTAAATTTTGATTTTTATCTGATTTGTATATACAAAGTGCATTAAAGATTTAAGCAAAACAGCCTAAATTCTTCTTTATCTCAGACCTTAAATTTGGGCTCATGCACGACTTTTATTCCTTTTTCACTATTTCGCAGATTTCTCAATAAGTGGTATAGTCCGAGATCACCATAACTCCCAATAAGTTAGATGAGCGCATTGACACTCAAATTACTGCACATTGCTTGAACGATACCTACAAATTCCCATTCCAGGGGTGGGACAGCCCAGTGATTATCACACTTGGATTGCACTCGAACGACCCCAATTTGATTCCCGGATCTGCCCAAATTGCCCCCGTGTTCACGCGGAGTACGGACGAGTAAAGTATATAGGTCTTTTAAATCCTTCCGAGAAGTTGTTGGTAGGGGAAGTAGGGTACTGTCCCTGTGAATTCCACCCCTACTGGATTCTGATTTAAATTGGGTGGCACTATCCAAGCCGTCCAAGCAAATACCTCACAGCTTCGGGTAGGTCGAGCGGTCTGGGTCGAACAAACAAACTCCCGTTCGAGCTTCGATTGTCCCCTTTGAGAGTTTTCGGCTACGCCTATGCACAAAAGACATCACCCCCCCCCCCCCTGTATTGTAATCAATCGCTGCAGGTATCGATGTTACACCACTGAGAAAAAACAAAAAATAAAAACATCCTTTTGCCTTTGTCAGATGTTATCGTTTCGTTTACGTCTCTGACGCAAGAATGATGGGCGATTTGACTGTTTCAACCCCTTTTAAGCATTCATCTATCACAGATTAACCTTGTTTTTATGGACGGTATTGAAAATCAGTTTGCCCAGTCGGGTAATGAATGATCCAGAACAGACATAAATAAAGAAAAAGAGGGCTGCAGTGACAGAACAGGATAGGTGTAAATAAATTTTGTAAAGAAACCCTTTTTGATTTATATTAGATGATGAGCTGGATTTTAAAAATAGCCTGACAGTTTGCTTACTGTGTGCTTATGAAACAAGGATATGAAGTCTTAAAGCATTAGAAGGGGTGACGGCTCGGTAGGTTATGTAGGAATTAGATTACTTTTAACCATAATACAGAAAGTTATTTTTTTAGTAGAAAATGTAGTAGATTGCGAATAAATCCAACTATATATTCTCCTAAACGTTAAAGATATGTAAATTTTCATACTTTAATATTTATAAATCACGCTACCAGTGCAGCTACGGCAATCGGGAGACCATTAGAATACTCATTAAAGCGATTCAAATTATTTTCGCAGATAACTACAATTTTAAGAACCTCTGCAACAACCGACGATGTCTATCATGTTAAGCAGACGGTTGTTGTTGAGACCCAGACCGTCCGACTTACCAGAAAGGTGTAACGTAACCGTTTGGACGGCCGGGAAGTGCCACCCAATTTAGACCGGAACCTAGTGGGGGAGGCATCCACAGGGACCGTACCCTCCTTTCCCTACCGCCAACCTCTCGGAAGGACTTACGGACCCACATGTTTAACGTGATCGTACTCCGCATGCAAATTCAGCGCGCAAACCACGGGGCTACCGCGCCCGAAATGTGCCAACAGCACACAGTGTTCCCAGGTGGTCACCCATCCAAGTACTAACCGCACCCGATGCTGCTTGACTTCGGTGATCTAACGAGAACCGGTGTTTTTAGCACGGTAGGCCGTTGGCCGTTAAGCAGACGGTATAAAATTCGAAGAAAATTGAGTTCATACTGCTCGAGTTTATTTTGCGACTATGATTCTAGCTATTGCAGCCTTATATAATTCGAGTTCAATCTACAAACTTATAGCTAGCCGCCATCTGCTTCGTATACCCTACTAAGTCGCTCATGCATACAAGTTTGCAAAATTTTGAAACATAATGTGCTTTCTTGATGCCCATGCAGTAATTAGATATTGGGTACTGAAGACTGGAAAGAAATGTGAAACAGATCAATCATTAATGCTGGCCGCTATAGAAAAAACTTGATTTCAAGCTTTGATAGCGCCAGATTTATGGCATAAATTTAAAATGTTTATTTCATTAACGAATCATATAGAACAGTTTTTGAATGGCCCATGCATCAAAATACTATTAAAAGAATAGATTTATTCTTTACTTTTAAAGGGAAAATGCATTATATTCAAATGGCAGGCAATAAAGTCATCCACACTAAACTTGAGCCACCAGTTTTATAAACAATATCCGTAGGTCCCGAATTTACAAGGGTCCAAACTGATATTTTTGATCACAATTAATTTATTATCAAACAAGAAAGATCAATCATGCATAAAACCTTGATTATGAAACACTTTCCAACATTAATGTAATTTTATTTAAACATCTCTAAAATGCGATATATTCCTCGGTAATATTTTTAAAATTATCACAATACTACATTAATTTATTATACTATTTGAAAACTTAAAACTAAACTAACGTTAAAGAAATGCAGCAAATCTTATACAACTCATTCTACATCTTTTGGTGTTTACATTTTCCATAAGTGAAAATTAGGCTTCGTTGTAGAAATAATCAAAGTTTGATAATCATTTAAACTCAAATATATTGTAATTGCGTTATTTCAGTATGTAGATGTACAGAATTTAAGCAAAAATAAAGCGGTTTTAGGACGGATACAAAACTAAATATGAATTAAAAAGAACTTTAAAAACTCACGATTTTGAGACAACATAGATGCCATATTTTGTTTTGAAGTGGGTCACGTGATCTCTTCATATAATGGTCACATGATCTCTTCATATAAAGGGTGTAATTATTATTTTAATTTTTATTTCAAAAACTACTGAATATATTTTGCTGATTTTTTTTTATATATTCTATGGGATGATTTGAATATTCCCTAAAACTTTCGAAGCAATTTGAGAATTTTAAATCCGCTTCAAAAATGTTTGAAAAATTAGGTCCGATAGGGTTCAATGTATTTCATTTTTTCAACCCGGGTTCAATCCAAAACTAATTGGGTGATATTATTCATTTATATTCCCATAAGTCCCACAGACCGTCTGAACAACATACTAAAATTTCATTCTGAGAAAGTTATTTTTTACGGCAGTTATCGTGCTAACGGACAGACAGATAGACAGAATAACCAGAGTCATAAATACTTTTCAACTATGCTGTAAAGTGTTAAAAACGTATAATGATGTCGATGTGGGTACTTGACGCGAATATAAAATTTGTTGAGACCCCCAACAACTTATGCCCTGACATCACCGTGTTTTCATGTGAAGTCATGTTTGGTATATCCGTTATACAAATATATACGTGAATATTTACAAAAGCAAATTGACGATCTTACCTTCTGTAATATGTACAGAAACTTTTCACGTGACATATATCGCGTCTAATGTATGGTGCATAATAAAAAAAAAGAACCTAATGTGGGCAGCACATGACTTTCCTTATACAATGCAATGAATTTACTTCTTTTACAGTAAAAAAATAATGTATAAGCCTGTAGAGACGATATCTCATGAACAAATGGAGCGAAATTTGGTACAGAAATTACAATCCATGATTACTGGAAACCTATTGTTTATAAATGCAGTCGAATATTTAGAACTCCCCTAAATTTTCGAGTGAAATTTTTTAAAAAATCAGAAAAAATCAAAACCTTTAATAACGTTACGTAAATAGTCATTTCTTATGCAATTTTTTATTTGAAAATGATTGACATAAATTTTAGAACGCTAGCTTGAATCGTTCTCGAGATATTGCCCATTTTTCAAAAAAAAAGTATCAAAAATCATATAAAATTTAAAAAAATATTAACTATTGGGAAATGTGTTCGCTTTTCATAAATAATATCATGCGATAAATTCGGTGACATCATTCTGGTGGATCTAGCTCGTTCCATTCATGACAAAAGGTAATGCTATTGTATTTGGACGCCAATAGTCATTTATCTGCTATAAGAATAACTTATTTCTCGGTCCATAACGCTTGGTGAGCTTTTGGCGAAACATCGCCAACTTGGCGAATTTTTTTTAATGTTGCCAAATTAAAGAAAATGCTGCCAAATTAATGAAAATGACGCTTAATCAATGAAAATGACGACTAATTGATGAAAGTTCAATATCTTGAAAGAACATAAGAGTAGATTATAAGAATAACCCATTTCTCCGTCCGTCCATAACGCTTGGCGAGAAATTTAGAGGGACGTCGTCAACTTGGCGACTATTTTAAATGTTGCCAAAGTGACAAAAACGTCTCAAATTTGATAAAAATGACGCCATATGGGAAATAATGTTTCGCAAATTCTGATTTTCTTCATATGAGTGGCATACCTTCTAATATATAAGAAATGCTCTTCTCTCCGTTGTTTGTAACACTTGCTGATGCATTTGACAAACTTGGCGAATAATCTAGCGACGTATCGCCAATTTGGCGATATTTCATCCAGATTGACGAAAATATTGTCAAAATTGCAAAAATAAAGCTAAATTAAGGAAAATGCTGCTTTATTGATGAATTAATAGTTAAAATATTTTAATATATGAACTATGTCGCTTATCGAGGATGCTATCAATATTTATAATTGTGTATTTAGAGTTGCGCGAAATATAAGTTAATTGGGTACTTTGAAATAGTTTTAAATGTTGCCATCAGAAAAATAGCCAAATGTACAATTCAACGATTAAAACACAGTACCGTGAATCTTATGCATTATTGTTTTACTGTAAAAGTAGTAAATTCATTGCATTATATAAGGAATGTCATGTTCTGCTCATATCAGATTTTTTATATTGTCCTGTTTTACAGGATAAACGCCTATGTGGCAATGGATCCAGCCACGATAGCGTTGTCAGATACTATCGAGATATTTTCCTGGCGGGGTTGTATACCTGAACCGCTGTCAATTTAGAAAGAGACTTAGACATGGACAGTACAAAGTGGTTTACTCCATGGGTGAATTCCGTGAATTGTGTAAATATGAGATATTTTTTTGAAGACAAGCGCTTCCACTAGGAGGACACGAAAACCACCATAGAAAACGTTGCATAAGGTTCTAACCAGAATAATTTGGCCAGCAAGGCTGCAACATTAGAAATAAGCTTACAACAGCGCCAAAGAGCAAGAATAGTGACAAGGGCTCCAACAGATATGGATGTACGCCTTCAAGAGAGGTATATTGAAAAACTGCGTGTAGGAGCTTTGGATATAAATTCATATTTGCTTCCTAGAAGTAGAAAACACAGTAAAAAAAGCATACTCTAACATGTAATGGCAAAACGATTTTTCCGTCACATGAGACTAACAAGAAATAAGTGTACCAGTAGTGACGTCATGTGAAAATGATCAATAGAATATTTTATTGTGATGTGTATGAAAATCATTGGAATTCTCTTCAACATATGTGATGAATGTGAAGTGTATGGAAACCATAAAGAGCAGAAGTTGCCTCACTGTTACAGAACGATGACCTATATAAAAGATTTATAAATTCGCAACATTCCCCTTTTCGTCTGCTGGCGCCTCTTCTAATATCCCGCGTTGATTTTTCAACAGCCTCCAAACACCTCAACCATTTGGAACAGATGAAAAAGCGGGGGTGATGGCGTGGCGTTCGAAATGCTGTGTTTACGGCGCAGCATACGCCACTTATTCTAATCACTCGCGGTAAAATGAGCCACGAGTAGGCCCACTCCTGTAATGTGTTCCGACATTAATAGATGAGTGCGGTCGTACCACGGAATAAAATAACGAAAAAAAGAACATTTTTAAATGGCAAGAGAGCGAGGCATATGCATTTTTATTTTCCGAAATGTAATGAGCATTTTTGTGAAGAAGGTAGGGATCCATTTTGAAGGATGTCATCCCTGGAAGATCTAATTTTCATCATTGGAAATAGTTAAAAATTCATAAAGCGTTTATTTCTGAAATGAGCCCTTCCAATGGAAAATAACGGTTCGATTACAGCGCTATAAAGATATAATGGTGACAATATGTTAGAATTATAGAATCTTTCGTTTCTAGACGTTTCAGAAAAATAATCAAAACATAAAGAAAAATCTTTACTAAAAGGGTCATAATTGAAGCATCTTTGTTTAGAGTCTTCTGTAAGCTTTTTTAACTGCCGAAACTTAACCAAACCTAACAGGGTTAGGTTTGGTTAAGTTTAGCTTAGCTTCAAAGTTTAACTTTAGCTTCAAAACGTGCTAAAGTTGATTTCTTTAGATATATTGGTTCAAATTTTTGATATCAGTATTTTTGTATCTTAGATTTTTCTCTTTTCGGTTTCTACATTACCTTATGTATAATACAAATTTAAATGCAAATCCTTTGAATGGTGTATTATAAATTCGTTTTTTTTCTTTCTTTTAGTCGATAGTTTGTTTTTTACCTGTCGAAACGGGTACTAATATTATTATGTTATAAAAGATTTTTTCACTCTGCTGTTAAAAATAATCTAAAAAAATGAATGCTTCATTTAACAGCAGTATATAAAAGTCGATTATAATAAAAGGTAAAAAGGAAGTTCGGGTAAGTTGACGAACTTAAGCAATACTTACGTTTAAGTGTTACAGCTTGCAATTAGAGCTGCAGTTTTTCTGTATTTAATACACTGTTAGTTAGCTTTAACCACGAATTGTTAGATTATTTTTAAACAAGAAGAAAACTGAACAAATAAACTTTATTGCGTGAGGGACAGTTTCGTCATCTTACCCTCACTGGCGGGTAAGATGACTTTTAAGGTGGAGTAAGATGACGAACAATTAAATTGTACAAAAATTGAAGTTAATTTAGGGATTATTTTCAAGTATTTCAGGCTATACAAAAATCACATATATAACGCTTAATCTTAGCTTCTTTTGGATCGATATCAGAGCATTTGGGCACATGCCCATTCTCTGCAGAGAGAGAGAGAGCATCAGAGCAAATAATGAGTTCTTTCTTTTCTTTAGAGAGACTGCCATCACTTCTTGATAATCAATGTGGATTGATAAGTCGGATGATGCTTCATCTAAAGCTTTTTTTAAAGTTTTTTTAAATTTCTTGCTCATTGAGAATTTACGTTTAATGCCTGATTTTTTTTGCTTATTAATATCTTCCTTACTGTAATGTCGTAAATTATCATTCCACTCTCCGTACATCGTCGTTGTTGATACTATTTGCGTAGCATTGGTCCTCCGGAGCATATGGGATGGGGATACACCGACGCGATGCGCGACCGTTCCTCTCCGAGTATCGTGCGTTATCGAATCCGTGAGTTGTGATAAAAACGTAGAGAAATAGTTCTCAAGACCTTGAAAAGATCAGGCATTTTAGTTGAAAATATAAACACAAACTTTTATTAAAGTATGGCATTGTATGTTAAATTACAATCCAATAGTCTACTGGCAGAGGCATGTGAGTCGACGCACCCAAAGTGTGCGTCCTTACTCCTCGAAAATTGTCAGGGGTCTCCCAGATGCGCGTCTCTTTCGTGTATATATTCTGGTCCAAAATTTGAGGACCACCCGGACCAAGCTCTTTGGAATGTTTTTCAGGCTCTTCATATCAGAGACCACCTAACGCTCCCCTCTGGGGTTAGTTAGTTCTCCCTTCTCTGATGACGGCTCAAAATGGGTGCATTTCTCCGAAATCAGACTATGATGACAGAGCTTTATAGCCTTGTTTTCCAAAAACTGCAATGCGGGCGGTCTTAATGTGTACGAACTCTGAAACTGTTCTGAAACTGGCTGAAAATACGCTAAAAAAATGACGGGTTCCTTACACTTACTTTTCGCATTTTTTTTTCTTTTCTTTTCTCTTTCTTTTCCTTTTCTGTTTTTCAATCTTTTAGAACTTTTTTAACAGGAGAACTTGTAATATGGAAAGAAAACAATTTTTTATTCTTTGTTTCCGCTGTTGTGGAGTTGCATGAGGCAGAGGAGGAAAACCTTATGTTCTCTGTATTTCTTCAGTAGCAGCAGGAGTGGATGATGTTCCAACTATGGGATATGGTGGCATTGGTGTGATGGAAATAACTTGTGAATTTGTGGCCTCATCGCCTCTTTCATAGCATCTTCACAATAATTTTGTCGGTTAGACTTTCTGTTGTACGGTTTTACCATCTCTGCAATGAACAAAAAGTATTCATGAGTTGTCTATTAGCCTACTTATTTTGAAAGAAAAAGGTTTTCTAAATTTCGGGTAAGATGACGAATTCGCCATCTTGCCCACTGTATGAATTCGTCATCTTACCCGAAAGAGCCGTCTCCGTCAGATGACTTCAAATAAAAGTATCAATAAATTTATCAAAAAGAAGCTAGTTTATCATGATTTACCATGAAGTTCAACTTATTGATAAAGCAATTTAATTTCCAGAAGATTAATTTTAATGCCAGTTTAAAACCTATTTTAAATACGTGAAAAATTATAACAAAACGTATCTGTAGCTTCTTTGTTCCGTGCCATCAAAACAATGCAGCCGATTCTTTTCACATTCACGATGGACGCTTTGGGGGATATTCTGAAGCTCTTACTTGTTGATGAGTGCTGCCATTTGCAGGGTTTCAGAGAAACCTCGATTTCGTCATCTTACCGTCTTCGTCAACTTACCCGAATCTCCCCTACATTTGATTTATACTGATGAAGAAGGCTTTTTATTGCCTTGAAACCTGCCTGATACAATTCAACCATTATTTGCTGATGTATTATGAACTATTATTATCTTATTTCTTTAAAATGTTTAATTTCATTGTTGCATTTACAGGTAAGCGTTGTTATTTTTTTTTAAGTCCGGGTCGCTTGACCTTTAGTGTCGAATTCAGCGAAATACCGCAAAATTAGTGACCTTTGCAGAGTTTAATAAACTTAGTTTTGTATATTGGCTCGAAATTTTTCGAGTTACGTCTGTATTTTTCTAGAAAAATCCACTAAGAGTCTATAAGCTAGTTAGAATTCAGTTAGAATGATTTGGTATAATTCGCATAAAACTGAATTGAAAATAGATCAGAACCTGAAGAATAATTTTCTGTTTTGTCACTGAGTTGAATATTTAATAGCTATTTTATTGTACCAGACAATTTTGTTTTCGTTTTGTAACGTAGTAAAATAGGTAGAAAGTAATTAGCTGTATTGTTCCTGTTTAATCTTACTGGTGATTTTAATGAAGATTCCTCCTCATAACTTAAAAATACTATTCTAAAGGATTCGTCGTGTGCTCCTGCTCAATCAGATATTCAGGAAAGAAAGTATGTTTCAAATTAAGGTTATTTAAAAACAAACAAAAGCTTATTTTTTAACAAAATAAGCTTTGTTTTTCTTGAATTTTCTCCAATTTTTTCCTCATGAGCAAAGTGTTAATATTTGAAAATCCAGGAATATCAGTATCAGTACCGGTATCATTACCGGTATCCAGGTTTCAAAAGTGAAAAATACCGGGTTTTTTTATTTTGTCCTGCTGCTAAATTCCCTGTCTACTTCATTTTTGAAATGGGATGGATCTTCTATTGAAGATTGAGAATCCCTTTTGAATGATGTAGTTTTGAATCGTATCGCGTGTAATCGAAAATCATTACAAAAGGCATAAACAATTGCTTTGGACACCGCTAATGAGAATGGGCTATGCAGATGAGAAATGTAATTTTTATCAGGGCAATGAAGTCATGCAAAAGTAAGAATATATTAGTATCCTTGCTTTGAGGAATTATGTAGGCAATATAGATGTGTAAGAAAAATATATGTAGTTTATATACGTGGTATATCTTAATAATACGTGGTAATATCTTAATTTTCTATTATTAAAAGCAGAAAAGTATTGATTTTTGAAATTTTTTGTAACTGGAATTTTGATATATAATATACGTTTTAAATAAACAAGTTGATCATATTTAAAGTATACCTATTCAAAGTCTTATACAGAAATATCTAGCTGTCAAATATCAGCCAATCTTGGTGAAACAACCATCAAAAGGAATGATTTCGCCATAATATGGATTAAAAAATCCTGACTTGAGGGAATTTAGCGGTGAAGACGGGAAAAACAGCTAAAAAATGTGTAACCTTTAAGAGCTTATTTTACAGTATAACAAACAGAAATGGAGCTGCAAGATATGATTAATGAATTTTATTAATTTTTCGACAGTTATATGCATTAATAAAATGAACAATGCTTCTATACAACAACTTCCCAAGCACAGCTCGTTTTGCAGTACGGGAACCGCTATGCATATTTTACACCGAATAAAATATAATATGTATCAAGTATTTGCTTATTCATACATTTTCCCCAGTAGAAATTATGGTGTGGGTATAATTGCCATATTTTTACCACTCAGCATGCTAAATTGACCGATGTGTATAGTGAAAATTCATTACATCAAGTTACTCTTCATGGAAATCACTACCACATAATCTGGTGAGACTTTCTACTAAACTTGGTTGAGGTTTAGCCTCTATATATCCCCGAAGAATGTCTTGAACAACAACCAGTACTTTGACTATCATCAACCTACTATATGATATACTGGAGGATTATGTACTCCTGATCATGCTTAGGATGAATATAAACAATATAATAAAAAATATGCACTCAGCTGCTCTGTAAAACACATAAATCCAGCTGCTCTGTAAAACACACAAATCCAGCTGTCCTGTAGTAAACAAAAATCCATTTACCCCATAGGAAACAAAAATGCAACTGCCTTATAGGGAGTAGAAATTTGTTTGTTACATAAAGAATTTAACAAGTAAAATATCATTAGTTGATACTCTTAGCGTTCATGGTTGAATTGGGTTTTTTTCGCTATTATAATACTTTTATGCGTAGAAAATTGTTGAATAAATTGGATTGTGTACTAAAATGAGCACGGTTGGTATATATACATACTTCTGCACACTTAATCGAGGTTCAAACCCGGCTCCTATGGATCTGAAGGCTAAAGATTCGGCCCCAAAAGTGAACCTTGCAGCTCACAAATAATCCCCTATTTGTGAAATGTTCTAATCTCTGACTATGATTTCTTTTTTTAAAAGTTTTCTTGAACAGGAAATAACTTTTTCGACCTTCTCCTTTTTATTAAATAAATCTCAAAATGCTTTACAGTGTAGTATACACCTAATATATCAAAGGTGCATTTTTTTTACATTTTTGTGGCGATCTGAGTCTATGAATGCGTCTGATTTATGAACACGATAGTTCAAGAAAGAATACACACATCACACCATCGTATCACATCATAAACACATATTCTATTTCTCAAGAAAATAAAATTAAACTATATGAATCTTTCACACGGGTACATTATAATTTTCATAAAGCGCAATCCATTGTAAACGCAGAACTATAAATTCGCAACCCTCTCCCTCAAATTGAACGAACTCTGAATCTCAGTAGGTTTCACTGTATGAAAACGTTCACTAAAGCTATAGGTAATAATCCATAATTAACCTTTTACCAATTCCTGAATTACATGTCTTTAAATATTAACTGCAACGTGGGAACTTCTGGCTGTTATAGTTAAAGTTTACTGATAAGCACATACTAATGGGCTTTTTGTATTTGCGTTAATTGCTCGATTGCAATTATTGTAAGTGCGCATTGTTTTAAACAATTCATATTGGTTTAAAATATATTAACGTTTTTATTGCGAAAAGTTTAAAAGCAAATGTAATTAAAACCAGGTCGAATGAGCCCATGGACTGTAAAAGTCACTAAACAACTTAAACTTGATGCTTAATTTGCTTTTGTTGATGTTTAATCGCTTAATTTGCTTTTAGTATTATGGATGGAAGTGGAAATGAAAAATATTCTACTAACAAGGGAAGGCTTTGCAATAGTTCTCTCGGATTGCAATCTTTCATGTCCTATCTTGTAAAGGACCATGAATAATGATAAAACGTCACGGCTTTCATCTGCTAAGTGATAGGGGGCGCCACAATAACAATCTGAAGTTGTCATGCAAACGTGCTCTACTGACGTGTATTATTTACATTTTAGTGTGAAAATATTATCGAAGAGGCCAACAGAAAGTTAAATGACAGATTATTTATTTTAAAAATGCATTCATTTGTGTACAATTAACTTGGCGCTGTTATATTTCAAGATATGGTAATATATTCTTGGAAAAAAGCTGGATATTCTGTTGAAAAACACATTACAAAATTTAACAAGGTAATGGCAACTGTATTTAATATTGGTTCAGCAACTTGTTTCATTGTAAATTGCAATGATTATGCATTTGCTAAATGTAACGATTATGCATTGTAACGTTTTCATTTGTATTGATCATACATTTAATCATTCCCATTCATAATTTCAAACTTACAAAGAATTTAAATCATTCATTATTTTACAAATTTTATTTGCTTTGACTTTCATTGTAATACAGTCAATAGTTTTGTTGATTAGTTCAGTTTTGGTTTCCAAGTTCAGTTTGGGTTCCATGACGTTTTATCATTATTCATGGTCCTTTACAAGATAGGACATGAAAGATTGCAATCCGAGAGAACTATTGCAAAGCCTTCCCTTGTAAGGATCACGACTCTACTCTTAGGAGATTAAAAGAGAAGGCAGCTCTAACTTTATTTTCTTAGAAAAGTCGGGCATATCAGATTTGTGACTGTATTTAATGTTTTTTTATACAAATTTTGAAAGATTGAAGAACATTGTAAAAAATCTCTCTCTGTGACTCTATTGCTGTCTGTAAACAAGCTTTTCGATACCTTCTATGCCACAATGTACACTATGGATCCACCTGAGCAGATAATAATTTAGTTACTGATTTTGAATGTGAATGCTGGGAACTTGAAGATTGTTGGTCAATAACCGAAGGGGAGATGGTAGCAAGTTGTATTACATCTAGTATTGACAACGATTCATCACAAGGGTGAGTCGTGGTACATTACATCCGAGATTTTAATTGTATCAATAATGAACTATATTACTAGCAGTGGCTTACAATATTCTTCGTATGTTCTCAAGTTCGCTTTGCGTGTATACATAATATTTGCAGACATATTTAGATTACCCCAATAGAGCGATTAGTCATTTGATTGATTAGTCACTTAGTGATTTGCTCCACTTGAATGGTAATTCTGCTCAATCAGAATTCAAGTGGAGCAAACAGCAAATTAAGAAGAAAATTCAAGTGGAGTCAACTGGGAAATGGCAAGAAAGATGGGACCAGAGTCGAGAAGGCAAGAGGTTGCACAATGATATCAAGAAAGTCTCCATGAGGAAGTTATACGGAGACTTTTATTTATATCAGGTGCTAACTGAACATGGTGCATTTACAGCTTATCAGCACAGATTCTTTGGCAAAGAAAAGACATGTTATTGTGGAAAATCGGATGTTACCGTTGATCATACCATCTATGATTGTGAATTATGAAACAATATTAGAAATGTATATTTTCCTTTTAACTATAAAAAGGTTAGTATGTTCAATTTGTGATTATCTTTCAAAAGTAGAGTTCCAGTGAAAGATATCATTAAAAATGTTTTGGCGTTGGAAATGGATTAAATCGGATGGTTTTGAAAGTTTATGATGTAATTACAGGATTGTATGTATATAAATGCAGGATTGTATGATTGTATATATTGACAATGTTGTAAATAGTTGTAAAAATATGTTCTGTTTTATGTAATACAAGTTATATATTGAATATTTTAATTTATTTTAAGTTATTATATTCTTTTCATAAGCAAGTGGGTTATGGTTGGATGCATTTTGTAACTGTGTGTTACTTTTACATATAATTTGGAAAATGGATTGTTATTTGTAGAGCGAAAATTTGCTGTATATTTTGTTCTTGATTATTGTATAAATTTTACGTTGAAATTGCAGCATAGTTTTGAAGTATCTAGTTGGAAGAATCAAGATGAAATTTAGAAGAAGCCCTAAATGAAGGGTTATGTATCGTAATGTAAAACTTTTGGGAATAAAGTGTTAAGGGATCAGTCAGAGGATGACCCTCATCAGATGGTGGTGCGTGTTTGGCCAGCGTTGCTTGTTGTTTTGGTGCCCTCAATCCACTTGGTCTGCCGAATGGTTTCGGAAGGTGGATGGTGTGGGTTGTTGTGGCTATTTGACCCCGACCAGCTGCCCCAGGAACGCTGTCGCAGCGGCTTTGATTCTTTCCCGTATACCTTCAGGTAGGTCGGTGTTCTTCTTAGAGTTACACCAATAGATATGCTAACAGAAAAGACCACATGATTTGCGTTTGTTGATATATATACCTATCATTAGCAGAGTTAGAGCTCCTATAATACAGGCTGGCCTATGGCCGCCATGTTTTATCACACACGGAAAAACGCCTTGGCGACAAGGAGTGAGAACCAGCGACAGTCTCTTTTGAACGCACAGTGAAACGCGGCTGTTTTGGCACCATAGTAGTGAAGTCGTATATCGGAGAGGGCGGTGGTTCTTTATAGTCTTTGACCCATCTCACCTAAGGGATAAACTAATCTGTAGATTGTTCAAGGAAGTTAGCACTCGGAATCATGAAGCCCTCTCCTCCAAGTTGCGTGGAAGGGCTGGCCATAATGACCAGCTCTAAAATCCGTAGGCGACTGGGACTCGAGACTCTACGTGATCATCTTCCGACTCCAGTTCGATAAATGATTCCGCTGACATCGCTCGGCTGATTACGATCTCACTTGGTGGAAGATATCACCCCGTTGGCCCAACTTCTCCATCAGCATAAACCACTAGGTTGCCATGGGGTTCGGCTTGAATATGTTTAGACACCATTATCCTCTACTGCGACGAAAAACAATATTCTACACTTTATTAACTCAGGTATTTTTCTTCTTATCTCTTTTTCATTCAGGAACCGTGCTCATTTGTATCACTTTTCCGTAATTATTAGAACAATTTACGACCGAACATCATCCCACTTTATAGCAAATTTATTCCACAGTACTCAATATCTAGTCACTGTGCAAGCAATAAAAGCCAATGGGAAAGTATGATATAAAATGACGAATGCGCACTATCACTATATAGCAACCTTAAGCAGTAGTGGACGTTACATGAAAATCATCTATTAACTACACCAACAGCGCTTTGCTTATCACTTTTGTGTGTAAACCAGGCCTTATTCTTCACCCAGAGTTCAATGTTTATTTTATTTGATAGAACAGCTATATAGCAAAGGTCACGTCGTTTTTGTAATCGATAATATATAATCGATAAAGTCTAATGCTTCTATTTAACAAAGGCATCCCTCCGTAAAATACACACAGTAGACACTTTCTATTCATCATACCTACGGCTGGCAATAAATAAGAAGATCAATTTCACAGATGAAACTTAAAATACTCCAACACCGGAAAAATGGGCGAAGAGAAAAAGATTCCTGGTTCTAATGGACCTCCACAGGGAAAGCCTACATAATCAATTATTGAAAAAAAAAAGAACTTTATCTTTGAATGTAATTTCATTACAATAAGTAAAGAATTTATTAGAAGATAGAGAAGTGGAACTTTTTAGGGGGTGAGGCGAATCGAAATATATGGAAATGCGTTTAAAATGGGGCCCTGGGGACTGCCAGCCCGAGGATCGAAACTCCATTGTGTATGATGAATGGTGGGGGCTCGTCGCTTATTTTAGCAGTCCAATTCCTGGCAAGGTGCATCTTTTACGTATTAATAACGGAGATAAATTACGAATGGAAAAAGTTTCATTTGACGAATGCGTTTTTAATTTTGCTCGATGGAGTGGAATGGAAATGAGGAGGGTTGGAAAATTCGAGCAGTATTTGAATACTGGAGACTTGCTATTGATTATGAGGAATCTATATTATTAGGCTATTCAAACCTTAGAAGTTTTCCAAGAGAAGGACTCGAACCTCGGACCTTTTGAAAAGAAGACAAGTTATACCTGCAGAGCTTTTCGAACTCTCCAGAGAACCTTAAAGTTTTCTCTTGGTTTCTAGCATTCCGCGGATAGCCTACTTCTTCAAAATTTAACTAAATGCCAAATAAACCAAGTAAACCTTCTAACTAAATTAAAGGCATCCCTCCTATGACAGTATGACTATATCTGTACTTTCCTGATAAAAAAATCGCCCTCCCTCTGTAGATATGAGACTGGGGATTCTTGACCTCGACGAATTCTTTAATTTCTTTTATTCTCTTATTTATTTTATTCTCCAGTTATACAATATTCATATTATATCATGGTTGACAACATTTCTTAGAAATGGTTTGAAGAAGCAGTAGAAGTAATACCCAGAAGAACTCAAAACGGCTAAAATTTTAATCTGGAGACAATTGGTGTATTCACTAATATATCTGCGTTTTTAAGAAAACGTCACAAAAATATAAGCAAATATATTAATCTGTATTACTTTCGAGGGATTAAAGTTACTGCAGAAGCTAATTAGACATCAAAATGAAAAGAAACTCTCAATCAACTATTAAGAATTTAAAAATATATTAAGTAAATGCTTTAGTTATAGATACTAATGACAATTTTTTAGCTGCTACTATTATGAGATGAAATTAGCATTTAACATATAGCATTTGACCAAACTGCTATTTTGTCACACTGACATTTGACGAAAATAATATTGTTCAGTTCCATCGGACAAAATGGCAAGATGTTTGAAAATGACGAAAGAACTTATATGACGAACTTGCAGTCGATGTTTCGTATTCGATGATATGGTAATCGACGAAGATGTAATAAATAAGCACGTTTTTTTATAAATCGAACTGCTATTAAATTTTTTTACAGTTACAGAAACAAGCAGTATTTATACCATGTAACTTAGAACTACACATAGCCTAATCTCTACTTCCCGGCCGCCCAAACAGTTACCTTACAACTTTCTGGTAGGTCGGACGGTCTGGGTCTCAACAACAACAGCATAGCCTAATCTCTTGATTGAAAGAAGAGTTTCAAGTTATTCGTCAGGTCTTTGAAGTCACAATACTTATCTTCATTTCAATTTATGGCCTACAATTGACTTGCATTTCAGTATCTTAACATCTTCACGAATTCACAGCGCATAAAAAGTATCTTCCCTAATTTCCCAACGACTATCGTCAGACATTATCTATCAGTACTCACAATATCTGCTGGCCATCGCATAATAAGATGTCACATCTTTCCCCGCTACTGGTATTTCTACTGGGGTGGCGACACAGCTCAACTCACGATAAAGCGGCATCACAGACAACTGCTTTCAAACGGACGGGAAAAAGACGATCACTCAGCTTTGTTTTTCCTGCATGGAGTTTGGTATTCAGAGTAGAAACTCCCCTTATCGTTGTCCCCTGATGAATGGTAAGCGACGGGACAGAAATTTGAACCCTGCTGCGATGACTTAATGTAAATTGCGGCTTGTTTGAATATCATTGTGATAAGTGGCTCTGAGATAGGCCTTTGTCTTCAGTCTACCTTGAGGCGTCAATGCTCATGCATATATTAGGTTCGAAAATAAATAACTTCTATCAGACATGTTAGGCTAACGTCGTAGTATCATAAATTAATTTGTTTGACTGGAAAAGTTCGTTGAGCATATCGTCGAAACCTTGAAGTGAGTAAATTTTTTCTTATGCAGACCAATTTTACCTTCTGCATAATATTCGATAAAACAAGTGTAAAACCAGAGATTTTAATTTTTGGTAAGGATGCACAAGGTCCAGACGCCAACCATTCTGGCTCATTAAAAATGGCTTAATAAACCATTATTAATAAATTATTCTGTCTTATTGATAAATCAAAAAGCGCATAGTAAAATATATGGCCGCACCTCTGAAACATTAAATTAAACAAGAAAGATCAATCATGCATAAAGCATTGATTATGAAACACTTTCCAACTGTAATGCAATTTCATTTAAAAATCTCTAAAATGCGATACATTCAGCAGTGATATTTTTAAAATTATCACAATACTACATTCATTTATTACATTTGAAAATTTCATCGAAAACAAATGAAATTTATTCAAATGGCGTCATCGAAATATAAATCGCCTGGCTCTGTATATAAAAGCAGTGAATATTTCAATCATAAACTTTTTTCCATTCCTTTCATTCAGCGACGATATAATAATTTATTATATTTGAAAACTTCATCGAAAACAAATGAACTTTATTCAAACGGCGTCATTGAAACATAAACAGCCTGGCTCTATATAAAAGCAGTGAATATTTCATTCATAAACTTTCATCCTTTCCATTCCTTTCATTCAGCGGCGATATTTCTAAAAGTACCACTGTACTACAATAATTTATTTTACTTCAAAACTTAAAACCACGGAGGAAACTTTCTAACTCCATACTTAAAATTTCATCGACAAAGGCAATTCTATAGAATCGTCTGCTTCTCTATATAAAATCAATGAATGTTTCATTCTTATCAGCTATATTTCAGAGCTAAATGATTTTGCGTTAAATAAATTCAGTAATTCTTATACAACTCACCTTACAGCTTGGTGTGTTTACATTCTCCATACATGAAAACTAGGCTTCGTTGTAGAAATAATCAAAGTCTGATGATCATTTAAATTCCAAAATATTGTAATGAGGTTGGCGCAATATATAGATGCACAGAAAAAAAAAAAAAATAAAGTGATTTTAGAACCGATGCAACACTAAATATAAATTAAAAAGAACTTTAAAAAATCACAATTTTGACACAAGATGGATGGCATTGATCATTTAAACTCAAATATATTGTAATTGCATTGTTTCAGAATACAGATGCACAGAAATTAAGCAAAAACAAAACGGTTTTAGGACGGATACAATCCTAAATATAAATTAAAAAAGAACTTTAAAAACACGATTTTAACACAAGATGGATGTCATATTTTATTTTGAAGTGGGTCGCGTGATCTCTTTATATGATATGGGTGTAATTATTATTTTAATTTGTATTTGAAAAACTACCGAATATATTTTGCTGAAATTTTTTTTCATATTTTTATGGGATAATTTGAATATTTCCTAAAACTTTCGAAGCAATTTGTGAATTTTAAATTCGCTTTAAAAATATTTGAAAAATGAGGTCCCATAGGGTTCAGTGTATTTCATTTTTTCATCCTGAGTTCAATCCAAAACTAATTGGGTGATATTATTCAATTACATTCCCATATGTCCCACAAACTGTCTCAATAACATACTAAAATTTAATTTTGATAACGTCATTTTTACGGCAGTTGTCGTGCGAACGGCAGACAGAATGAACAAAGTCGTTCTGCTGCCGTTTATTCCTAATACAGTAAGCTATCGTTCTTAATAGCAGGCGGCTCGAAAGGATTCGCGATACAGACTCAGCGAGCGCCAGGAAGTAGAAGACGAAGCCTCCCAACTCACGAAGCGGTATTCGTATTTGCGAATCGTAGGAAGTTTATGGGATGAGTTTGGTGACATTGTTCGCGATGTTTAAGGAGTTGGTGAGCGTCAACTAATAATGGAAGAAGCCCCCACGGGAACATCACGCCTGCGACGAGCTGCGATTAATGAGTGGCTGTCAATGGAGGGCGGAGTCTAGGAGTTTTGCTAACTTCAACGAGCATGGAACACGTAGGCGATCGTTTTTCGCCGTCCGAATTAAAAGAGCTCGCGAAACGAGCTCTAGGGCCAGTGAATGTCAGTTAACAAGGAACTATCCCCAACGGATGCATTATGCCTACGTAACAATCGACACGAGAATGCTTGAGAAGCGAGCGTCAGTGAGTAGGAAGCAAAGCTCCCGACTCACGAATCCAGTTACGGGGTGAATGAGCGGCAGTCAATGGAGGGCTGAACCCCGGGGTTCTATGAGAGTCACTTAGCGTAAGCGATTAGGAGGCGAAGCCTCCCTACTTGTGAATCGAGTTACTTGGTTAATGAGCGGCAGCCAATGGAAGGTGGATCCCCGGGATTCTTCAAGCGTCAGCGAGTATGGGACACGTAGGCAGTCGTATGCGTCGTCCAGATTAGAAGAGTTAGCGAAGATAGTTCTAGGGCTGGTGAATGTCAGTTAATATGGACGGTACCCATTTGCGTATTACGCCTGCGTAGCAGGCGGCATGAAAGTGCTTGCGAAGCGAGCTCAGTAAGCATCAGCGAGTAGGAGGCGAAGCCTCTTGACTCGAGCAGGAGGCGGAGCCCTTTAGTTATATAAAAAGAGACATCAATTGGTACTTATGATTTCATATTCATGGTTTTTGTTAAATTAAATATCGCAAATCCTCATGCTTTATATAGCTTTCTCCTTATTCAGAAAATAATACTTGGACAATTTAACTTGATTTTTATTGACGTTGTGTCCTTGCATGACATAAAATCTACACCATTCCTCCAAGCACATGATATGTAAAAAAACACTTTTACGGTGTTAAAAATTAGACTATGTAAAATATCATCGCATTTACGTTTCAGGCGATCTGAAAAGCAAAATGGCACTTCAAATGTATATTTCTCTGTCTGTCAATGAATGATTAGACCTTTGCGCAATTGTTGCAATCAGTAAACTCAAGAGCCCTATTAATTTGAGGCGATACCCAGCCATAAACAGATAGTTGTTATGTATAATGTTTATTTTAAAATACTATGAAAGTAAAATTTAATTAACATTGTCTATATAAATTTTCTTAGAAAATAAATAGTTTTTAGGACATTGGCACATATTGCTCTCATTATTTTGCATGTTTTTTTAAGTTTCGTCCTTAATTATGTATAATTTTATATGTAAAAAATAAACATAATTTTAAACATGTAAAATCATCGTCTTAGCGTAGACACCAACATGAGTGAACCAGATTCTCCCCCGTTACAGATTACAAAATTAAATAAGCGTTAATATACAGAAAGGAAACCTAATATGTTCTTCAAGTTCAATCTCTCTCTATTCTGCTCTAAAGAGTAGTAACGAGACGTGTCAATCAAGTGCTCCTAGTGCATCAATTGATGCACTATGAGTCTGATTTCAACATTTGGAAGTCTAACATCGGCATATTTTGTGATCTTGGCGATGATCTTGAAAACTTAAACCAGTTTGAGATAAACATTCTATAAATATGTTGACAGCTGCTTTTGTACGAATGACTTTGTAGCCACTAGAGAGTCACAAATTTGTAGATGTTTACAAACGTTCTTGTGCTAGGGACAGGTTAATTTCCACTGGCAGGGACGACATGGGGGTTTGTTTACACCCATAATCTGCTTGGGAATACCAGGGACTATTCTGTACTGAGAGTTCTAATAGTATGAAAACCGATCCACCAATCTTGGTAAATCTGCTGGTACAATTCCAAAATGTATCCTAGTGTCAATCATTATAATGCGTACTCGTTTTTCTGTGAATTTTGCGGACAGATATAAATTTGTCTAGAATGATTTCTTAAACTGCTTAATAAAAATTAATTTACAATACGTACGAAATATTTTACTGCTCTCATCAGCGAATAAATATACCGGATTTTTTTTTTTTTTTTTTAAATACAGAAGCTAATATCTGAAATTGATAAACTATTTTCTTAAGGCAGTTGTAAGAAAAAAGAATGAAACAGACAACTGATAATTATAGAGCCGCCAAACGAATATGACGTATCCAGTCCGAAAACAATCAAACAGAATGCAAATTGTCTTTCAGACATTGAAAACAATATAAAAGGAATTTGTCCTTCGCCGCACTATGCTATCTCTCACTTAAGAAGGCATCCAGGAATACTTCCTACTACTAAATCTCAGAGACTGCAGGCGAGGCGTGGCTTTATCCAAAAGAGGAATAACAAAAGGTTAGAACAAAAGTAATAAAAAGTACTCTCTGGGGCACTTCACGAAGTGTCCCTGACATTTTAAAAGTCATCTGGAAGGGGAAAAATAGTTTCCCAACGTTCGTATATCTGATGAAGATTATTGATTGATTTTTCAAGCCTATTGTAAATGGATCCCTGACAAGCACCAGAGAACAAATAGCTGTGTAATTACAATAGAAAGCACAACTTATTACAATGCTTCAGAGGCAGTCGCCTTCAGAAATTGGAAGAAATCGGAGAGCTGCGATTTCTCCTCTTTTGTTTTCCCCTCTTTTTCACCTTGATATCTCTATTCTTGGCAGCATTTACATACCTTCCTCTGAGGTTGGCGATTCTAATTATCGCCTTTGCCCAATAAAACGTGATTTAAATGTAAACGGCTTCATTCTGAGCACTTATGTCACGTTTTCTCGTGAGGGCTACCTGAAACAAGAATCGTGAGATTTCGGAATAAATTGGACTGCGCTTTAAAGTAATCATCGTTCGTAAAAACGCGCTTCATCGGAAGTATTTTAATAACTTCGAGAACAATCATCCATTGATTTGTTCTCATAACCATGACATTTTGATCTCTTAAGGGTCGAATTCTGAGGAAGAACTGTATTTCAGTTTTACTTTCCAAATAATGCACAGTGTATATTGCACACAGGAAATTATATTGCAGATAACACAGAATTCTTATATATAAAAAATCGAACCACAGATATTCAACAGACCAGTCCTCTTTATCTTATGAGTTAATAGACGATTACTGCCCATTCAATATTTTGACTGTAGCCAACATTCTCCTCCTTCAAATTTAAATTCGAAATACACTTCCTGATGCATGACTACCTCGTTCCTGTTTTTTTAATGCAAGACGGTTTTATATTCGATGTAACTATCAGGGACTTGAATCCGCTATCATAAATCTAGCTTTAAGAAACTTTCAATTTTAGTATTAATATGATGTCAGTTATTCATTTGATCTAACCTGCAGTGTTAATTTGTGCATTGTAAAGAACTGTTATCTCAGCGAAGTGAATAACCAATCTCTGGCTAAAAACAGACCCTCTATTCATTCAACTACTGCGATAAATAATGTATCTTCTATATTTAATGTTGTTGTTGTTGTTGAGACTCAGACCGTCCGACCTACCAGAAAGGTGTAAGGTAACTGTTTGAACGGCCGGGAAGTGCCACCCAATTTAGACCGGAACCCAGTGGAGGAGGCATCCACAGGGACCGCACCCACCTTCCCCTACCACCAACCTCTCGGAAGGACTTACGGACCCACATGTTTAACGTGGTCGTACTCCGCATGAAGACGGCGGCAGTTGTGGCAGCGTGCAAATCCAGCGCGCAAACCACCGGGCTACCGCGCCCGAAATGTGCCAACAGCACGCGATGTTCCCAGGTGGTCACCCACCCAAGTACTAACCGCGCCCGATGCTGCCTGACTTCGGTGATCTAACGAGAACCGGTGTTTTCAGCACGGTACGGCCGTTGGCCTCTATATTTAATGTGAAAGAGCTTTTCACAAAAAAGGATTCGAACTTGTAACGTCTTGATTTCTGTCATGTTTGAACCTCCTAATAGAGGTTCATGTCTTTTATATGAAATTAAATTATTCAATCTTTTTCTTAGCCAATACACCACGGATTATTCCATTCCTTCAATTTTCCTAACTACGAATAATAGTATCTCCAATAACGTTCCGGTCATAATAAGAAGCATTTTTTCGCAGAACCAGATAGAAACAACGAACGTACATGCGAACCTAACCTTTTGAAAAAAAAATTGAATTTTGAAATCGCGCCCTTAGTACAGCAACCAGCATCGGCTGAAAGATTAAAATCAATTTTTAACACTTAATAGCGAATAACTATATTGGCAAGAAAGTCTAATATTTTTTATCTCAGCATATATACTATGGTTTTATTTTTCTTTTCATAGGATAAACTTCTGTTAAAAATTGAGAATGTTACATAAATAAATAGATGTAAACGACAATTTTTGATTTCGATCAAATTATAAATATTTTCCGGATATTTTATTGTAGCAAAAATTATTTTTATAAGATTTAGGACTGCTTTTATCCATCTAGTATTAAGACTCAGGTACTTGTATATCACAACCATCCGGAAAAAAAATGGCTCAAATTTATTTGAGATAAATTCGAAATAAATTCGTGGCTACACCATTGGATCCAAGGTTTTATTGTAGGAAAATTGATAACCTTGCTCAAATAAGAAAAATGCCGTATGTATATCAGTTATATTTTCTATATCTATTCTGCTAAATTTATGCAATTTCTATAATCATAGAACCCGTCTAAACATTTTTCTTTTTCAAAGTTAATAATCGCGCTAATTATATGCAATTTCTACAGTCACAGAACTTTCCTAAACTTGTGGATTTTCGTATTCTTTTGCACAGAATAACTAATAACTGTTATGACCGCAAGATATATTACTATACTAGCCGCCTTTGGCGACCAGCCTGTTCGCTACCCTTGAAAATTCTGACCGTGGCAAATTCCGACCGTGGCAAACTCGTTGGCGCGACCTACCAGAAAGGTGTAAGGTAACTGTTTGGACGGCCAGGAAGTGTCACCCAATTTAGACCGGTATCCAGTGGGGGAGGCATCCACAGGGACCGTACCCTCCTTCCTCTACCATCAACCTCTCGGAAAGACTTACGGTCGCACATGTTTAACGTGATCGTACTCCGCGTGAACACGGCTGCAGTTTTGGCAGTGGCGGGAATCGAACCCGGGCCTACCGAGTGAAATTCCCGCGCGCTAACCACTGGGCTACCGCGCCCTCCGCGACAATCTCCATACCTTTATTTTTAATCGGCCAATTGAGACAGGAACCCAGTGGGGGAGGCATCCACAGGGACCGTACCCTCCTTCCTCTACCACCAACCTCTCGGAAGGACTTACGGACCCACATGTTTAACGTGATCCTACTATCCGCGTGAACACGGAAGCAGTTTTGGCAGTGGCGGGAATCGAACCTGGGCCTATCGAGTGAAATTTCCGCACGCTAACCACTGGGTTACCGCGCCCTCCGCGACAATTTCCATAACTTTCTTTTTATTCACCCAATTTGAACCAGAGCCCAGTGGGGGAGGCATCCATAGGGACCGTACTCTCCTTCCCCTACCACCAACCTCTCGGTAGGACTCATCGACCCATATGTTTAACGTGATCGCACTCTGCGTCAGTGGCGGGAATCGAACCCAGGCCTACCGAGTGCAATTCTCGCGAGCTAACTTCCCGGGGGCTAATTTAAATTTTATAATGACCATATGCTAAGCTCTTAATTCCCCCCCCCCCCCCGGCAATGGCTGCAAGCTGAAAGGTTGTGTTTTTGGAGGCTCGTGTTTATTTGAAGTTTATTTATGTTAGATTGTGTATTGGAATTAGTTTTTAGTGATAAAAGATGCTCTGATATTCAAGGAATCGAATGATATAGGATGTATAAAGTTTTTGATTATGGCCAAGAAGATTAAGAGTAATTTATATTTGAAGTGTGCCCTGTGTTAAGTGAATTTGCATCCTAATGTTAAAGATTTAAAATAGCGATCCCTATCGACTTGAAATTTTGCTTCGTTTTTGTGAAGGTTTGAATTGATGATATCTTTAAATATATATGGTGATCAAGTTACATGTTTATGGTTAAAAATCAGAAAAATCATATTCTCTCTGTAAGTGTTGAGAAAATTATGTATATTGTACTGGTTTCGTAGGAATTCAACGTTATCCATCTTTCTGCGGGACATGTTTTTGCTTAACTTAAGTTCTGTCTAAGTTTAAATTATAGAGTTAAGTTGTATAGTATTCTACTGTCATCTGGACCTTATATACTGAGTTTGATGCTTATATGTGTTATGGTTTAATTATGAACAATTATTAAATTGTTTGTGACGTATTGTCTCTGCTCCTTGAAAACTATGCTGAAGTTCCATACTTTGGGGCGGTATGTGACCTGCACTGGTTCTATTTGTATTATTCTTATGTGGTGCTTACATATTGATGACATTGCAAGTTACGTTTGATGACGTATTGATTGGCTCCAGAACGGGATTACTGCAAGTTCTTCTTGGACTTTGAATTTTTCTACTGTTTGCTGCGTCATTAAAAATTGTTATTATTCATTAACTATACAGTTATCAAGTTATGTGTTTATGGTGAAAAATCGGAGAAATTGTAATCACTTTGTTAGTGTAGAGAGAATTATATATATTATGCTGGTTTCGAAGAAATACAGCAGTGTCCATCTTTCTGCGGGACAGGTTTTTGAGTATTTTAATATCTGGCTAGGTTAAAAATATACAATTAGATTATTTAGTATCTTACAGTCATCTGGAACATATATATATCAAGTTTAATGGTCATATGTGTTATAGTTTTGTTATGGATAACTATTGAATATTGTGTGACGCATTGTTCCCATCCCTTGAAAACTATGTTGAAACTCCATACTTTGGGGTCGTCTTGCTCTGACTCTATGCGTATTAGTTTTACTAGGTACTTACATATTGAAGACGTTGTAAGTTACGTTAGATGACGTATTGATTGTCCCCAGAATGGGTTTTTACTACAAGTTGATTTTGGACTTTGAATTTTTCTACTGTTTACTAAGACATTAAAAATTGCTAATATTTTTAAACTATTTGTATATTACATTAAGTTGTTTTGTAAAATAGAGAAAAATTATAATACTTCTATTGCGAAAGTTTTGGAGATAATTATATACCCCGTACTTTTGTTATTAACCATTTTTGTTTTATCGCGGGACAGTCTTTTTATAGATCAGGGTTGTTTGTTTGTTGTGATTGTTTTAAAGGCAACTATTTTACTTTATTGAATGTATCATGTCGTTATTCTATGCCCCAGAAATTGATGTATTGAGGACGTTTTATTAGAGACTCCAGGGATTTTTCGTTTCAGGTGGAGACTGGGAACGGAGATATTAACTGGTTCCCTGTTAAAGAGCTTGCTGGCGTCACTGATACCTTTAGGATATTTTGTCATGAGAAACGGAGCTCCCATTTTGCTAGGCCCCTCCAGGGTCAATTGTCTAATTCTATCATTCGTCCCTTGGTTGAGATGGTAATTAAATGTTGTAGGGGTTTGTATAGGAGTACTTCAGAGCATGGTAAAAGTTTAATGAAGTTATCGAGGTCACAAGAAGAAGTCGGTACTTTGAGGAAACAAGTTAGATCACAGGGACTTACTCTGTCGTTTTGTGAAGAAGCGCTTGGAGGAACTGTGTCTTCGCAGAGTGAGCAGGTTATTGAAGATTTGAAGGATAAGTTAAGGGTCAAAGGAGGAATTTTGGAGGAAAGGGAATCTGAAATTAAAGGGTTAAAATCAAAAATCGGTAGACTGGAATTGTATGGCTCCTCGCTAAGTGTGGAGAAAATTAATGTAGCTGTAGGAATGGATGGAGCCTTTTCTTCTCCTGCCGATGAAATTGTTGCTCTGCGAGAAAGAATGGATACTAGAGAAAGAGATTTGAGAGTGGTTAAGGCTGAGTTGGTTAAGATGGTTGAAATTATGAAGGAAAAAGATCACCTGTTGGGGGAGACGAGTGATAGGCTTTCGGAGGCAGGTGTTCTTGTGATTAAGCTTGAAACTGCTCTTCAGGTGAAAGTGACCGAGGTTGGTGCCCTGAAGGAATAACTTCAGAGAAAAGCCGAGTTACTAAATGAAACTAATGACCTTATTGTTGAACTTAAAAGAAAAATAGAAAGGCTTAGTGTGGAAGGAGACCCTGGTAACAGTGCCCTTGCCCTTAAGGAATTTCGTATATCCAATGATCTTCTGCGGACCAGTATTAGGGAGCAAGAGGAAAGAATGAAGGAGTTAATGGGAGAGGTACAAAAATCTCTTTCGGGATTTGAAAAAGTTACTGGTGTTCGTTTGGAGGCTTGCGAACCTCCTGTTCCTTCTGGGATGCTGTCTACCTGCTGCCCCATTGTTGTGAAACCCCTCCTTCCTTCTTCGGCTGATGATGCCAGGAAACTTATGGGTAACTCTTCTGTCTCTCCCATTTCAATGGGGCTTGCTGTTGAGAAATTCTTTTCTCTGCCGGATGGAAGGGTTGTGCTGACGGTTAAAGACGAAGAGGCTGCTAAGAAAATTGTTACTGGCATTGTTGGTGACCCGGAGCTTGGACGAAAATTTGTGGTGCAGAGGCCCCCCCGGCGATTGCCAAAGGTAATACTCTTTGATGTGCCCGAAGGGATAACTGTTGAGCAGTTTCAGGAGGATGTCTTTGCCCAAAACCCTTCTTTGGTTTCGGTGGCTGACTCCTTTTCTTTTAAGTTTGCTATCAAAGCAAAGTTCGGAAACCACTGGATCTTTGAAGTTAATCCTAGGTTATTTAGGGTCTTGATGGGACAAAGGCATGCCTTCTTTGAATGGTACCGGTTTAAATGTCGATAATTCTATGGTATTCTTCATTGCTTTAAATGTGGGCGGTTGGGTCACACCACTGGGAGATGCCCCAACCCCTATGCTTGCCTTAGGTGTGCTCGGCCTCACAATGGGAGTGATTGTACGGAGTCTCTTAGGTGTGTCTCTTAGGTATGATATATAATGAAAAGTTTAAGGCTAAAAGGGATTTGGGCCATTTTTGTCGGGATTTGAATTGTAGGACTCTTAATCTTGAAATTGAAAGATATAGGAAACATGTTAATTATGATTTGGGTGTTGCTTAAATATTTTGAAATATTGGAATATTTTTAATGTGGATTGGTATGGATGGTATATTGGATTTCTGTGAGCTTTGTTATTTTAAATTTTTGGTTGTGGGCTTTGTTGATGTTGGTGTAATTTGGGTCTCACATCGGTAGATTTTGGGTTACATTGGATTATTAGGATTTCATTTCATTTTTTTTTTAATTAAATTGGTTATTTGATATATAAATATATATATATGTATATATTTTTTGTTAGATGAATTTGGTTGGTTTTGCTTTTGGGGTTTTGATTGGCTTTTGGGATAGGTGCCTTGTTTGTTTTTCCCCTGGCCGTTGTTCGGTTGTTGTTTTCGTTGTTTGCTTTGGCTACTTTTGGTCATTCCCCCTGGTATTTTCTTAGCCTGGGCTTCTGTTTTAGCGGGAAGCAGGAGCCGTTGGGACCCCTGTGTGTTTTTGCTTGGCCTCTAGGGAATCTTTGGCTGGTATTTCATATAAAAGGGTTGGTTGATCTTTATTGTTGATTATGTTGTTTACTGTTTGGTAGGTGTGTAATCTATCTAGGTGTGTTTTTAATTAGGTTTCTGATGGTGGATTTTGTATCTATGAGATAATCTGATGTGAAAATCCCTTTTGTTTTACTGGAGTTGGCTGTATTTAAAAAGTTGTATTTAAAAGGAATTGTATATAAGAATAGAATTGTTTGGGATCATTTTTGTTTCTAGTTTGGGGTTGTCTCTTTTCGTTTGGGGTGCCGGCCTTTTTTGTTTAGATTTTTGACTGTTATTATTTTGCCCGCAAAATAATGCGGAGGCTTTGTAGGCCTTTTGTAACATGCCTTGGCCAGGCACCTCTTTTAGTTATAATAAATTTTGGACCCTTGGGGTGGGGGTGATGGATTTTCTTTCTCGGCCGTGGGGTAAACTGCTTTACGCCACGGTCCGAGTTTTTCAAGCTCTTAATTCCACCATCCTCGTTCCATCGTTCCATCATTTAAAATATCCATAAAATAAAAATATTCATTTAAAATATCTATAAATTAAGACATCCATTTAAAATATCCATAAATTAAAACATCCATTTAAAATCAAAAAATCATCCATTTAATTTCAAATACATCACCACAATTCAAACCACCATAATTCAATCATTTAAATTATTTAAAATAGCCATTTAAAAATATCCATTTAAAATATCATATAAATATAATAATTTCGCACGATGTATACAACACTTTTGCTAGGCTCTTAATTCATTTAAAACCGAAAGCGCGGTCTCTATGGAGACGGGGAAGAAATAACTGTGGATGGGGGAGAAATGCCGTTGAAGAACTGAGCGGAATGCCGAGAAATTTAAAATCATGACGTCTTTAAAATTGCGATCCTGAGGGCAATTTTCATTATTTCTGGACCAGATTGGACTTGTAAGAATGCCAGATATTTCAACTTTCTGAAAATTTAAATTATTAGTTGAAATTATGAGTACTTTTCACTATGCGAGAATTTAAAAACCAAAAATCGTTTTTTTGAGCCAAAAGTCACTTTTGTTTTAAAATCCTTAAAAAATATTAGAAATCGAAATTGAGAGTTGAAATTGATATATTTTTGCTTGCAATTGTCTGTTCTTTCCGGTGATGTGATTTGTTTTTTCTACGATGTCCAGATCGTGGAGAAAAAAGGGCAAAAAGCGGTCGAAATCGCGTAAAACATTAGATAACAAAAAAATAATTAAAATTTTAAAAATCGGTTTTCACGTGTCCCCTTCCCACCCCTCCCCGTGTCTCCGATTGCCAAATTTCGTAGCTCTCCGACGCGCGGTCGCTGAACGTATAGTGTATAAGACAGACAGACAGACACACATACATTGCCTTTTATTATTTAAGATGTCCTAAATTTACAAGGTCCAGTGGTGAGCAATGGCAGTCCTAACTATTCAGACATTATTCCCTGTGACTATAAATTCCTGACACAATCGCAGCCTGAGCTCAATTTTCTTTACATTTGAAGCCTGATACATGATATAATTGTGGCATGAAATTGAGAACTGTCATTGAAATTGCGAACTTTCATAATCAATGGATGAATCAGCAGGGGAGCAGAAGCACGTCGACAGCCAAACGGAAGAGGTTACACTATAGTATTTAACAAAACAAACTTTATTGCCAAATTTATGGAGGGCTGGAACGGTGGTCTTCGTACACAGGCTAGACCTCAACAGACGAAGGTAGAGTTTCCTCAAACTAATCCTCTAAATCATCACGGATATTTTCAGAATTGCAACACATAGCACGTTTCTTGTTGCCATTGCAGTTATCAGAAATGCTGTGCTAAAATGCACTAAAAACCCCAAATCAATCCACAGATGTCGTTATCCGCAATAGGAGTGCGATACCATAAATTTCATTTCAGCAGCCCCAAAAGGAAGGTCACAGAAATGCATTTACACTTCCATGCCATATTTATCACTGAAACCAAGGGTTAGATATTTTGCCAGTAAAAAAAGAAAGCCTAGTTTTTCTGAGGATAATTTGTGTTTGAACTGCCATCAATTTGTTCAGCCCACACGCCTACATGAGCAGACTCTCGCCCACTCAAACCCGTCATCAGTCATCCAGACATTATCTCCATATATATGTCTTTACGCTAAAGGAGGGTCAAGCTGTAGTGGACTTAACTGCCTCAGCGCCTTTTTTGGACACTTCCTAATTCGACAACAATGTTCGATAAATAAACCTGTTTCCCATCGATTGTACTTTGATAGGCATACCTTAAAGGTTTTATATTGATTGACTGTTCAAAAAGAAATAACAATGAGTACGATAAATGTTTATAATATAGCAGGTTATGGAGCTGGTAAGAGATTGATTTTAATAAAACCAAAAACTCAGTTTTCCGTTATCCTTGGAATTAAGAACGAAATCAATTCAAATGCAAATGAGGTGTTGTTTTGATGATTGCTCGGAATAAAAGTTTTCTTGGCCCTTTCCGTCGATGTATATTCTAAGAGTGCCCAGTTTAGCTGTTTTGTGAAACTACTGTCGTTTTTTTTTCTTTCTTAACGAGTTCAATCCGAATAAAAATTTCAAAGGTACTTGCAGTTTGAAATACAGGATGTCCGAAAAAGTCCTTTAACGCCCACAACATTTTACCAATTCGAACATTTCAGACACCCTATATATATATATATATATATATATATATATATATATATATATATATATATATATATATAACAAAAGAGAATGAAGAAAGAACGACAATGTATCAAAATTTCGCCGGAGGGATTGTGACCCCCACTTCCCGGTTAAGCCAGCTTGATGTCATGACGATACTCCCGGAAGCGGATACACTGTCGTAAAGCAAGTACACTGTACTAAAACTAAAAATGTAAAGTCAAAAAGGTGAAAGACCCATACTAACTATACCACAAAAACTGTATCTTCAAGTTTCATTACAACAAAACATTAACACATATGACTATTTAAAAATCAAATATATAACAAGACAAACAAACCTCGTACACACGTCACCATCCCTTCCCGGCCGTCCAAATAGTTGCTCTTAGTCCTCTGGACGAGTCGGACGGTCTGGGTCTTCAACACGTCACCATCCATGCATCAAAATTGTAACTGACGCTACCTGTATTGGTATGAAACACCTTTTAACTGTTCAACTATTACGTCCGTGGTAGCATCATATATCCTGCTCAAACTGCAAGTGTACCTTTATATAAATATAAGCTGTAACTTTCTGTTACGGTTATGTTGTAGAATTTTCGTATAATGTTACTTAGAAAACGCAAAGGGTAACCCTTTGCAATAGCCTCATTCAGGTAACTTAGATCGCTTCCATATCGATTTTCCTCACTGGTATTTAATCGTTTGCTTCTGATCAAAAAGTTTAATATAATGTTTCTGAATACATTACGATGTAAACATGAATTCCATTGAATTACGTAATTTATTTTAAAATTGAAATCTTTTCTTTTATCATAAAGTTTAAATTCAACGTAACCATTAGATTGCTGGTATATAGGGGAGTGTCGTCATGACATCAAGCTGGCTTAACCGGGAAGTGGGGGTCACAATACCCCCCGGCGAAATTTTGATACATTGTAGTTCTTTCTTCATTCTCTTTTGTTTTATCTAAATGTACTTGATTGAACAGCATTGCGCCTAAAGGTATATTTTCAGTTGGTTGATTTCGATGTGGTTGATAGATTTACTTATTTGTGTATATATATATATATATATATATATATATATAGGGTCCGATTTGGTATAACATATATCAAGTGCTTGCTAGAAAGTTTTGAAGTCTGTAAGGAATTGCGGGTGGTAAAATGTTGTGGGCGTTTGTTGTTTGTTGTGGGCGTTAAAGGACTTTTTGGGACACCCTGTATGTTCCAAACCACTGCAAACATCCATACATGTCTCTTTCCTCTTACTAGGGTGTAAATCTGACAACTGTAGCCTGAACCATTCAGACATTGTGGGAGAATTTAAAAGAAGAAAAGAGGAAAATGAAATTAATAATTAGCTAAAAATCACATGTTCACAAAGGAATGAGATGACTTTCGTAGAGTACTTTCTTAAACATACCCTGCCATATTTGCGTTATATGCAAAAAAATGTACAGAAACCTACAATAGCGCCTAATTTGCAATCGCATCACGTGACAACTTTCGCATTTTGACGATTACATTAAGTACATTTCAAAATTTTAATGTTATCGTTTGGGAATGATGCAACATATAACATTCACGTTACAATGCATCCAACTGAATATATACATTTATTATATCACGCTATCTTGGTATGTTTAACTTGGCACAAATCAGAATGATATTAGGTTGGAACATATAAATTCTCGTACTATGTAAAACACGATAAAATTTGAAAAAGACGAGATTCTTCGTATATACATGCGATATTCTATATTTAAACTAAATTTAATTTCAATCAATTGAGTCATTTCGAAAAAATTGCACAATAATGTAAAATGCGCATGCGCGTATCATGCACGAACGAATTTCCAAAATCAAATTCAACTTGTCTTTTAACATTAATGTAAAAATCTATCTTCTAACATTGACGTAAAAACCTATCTTTTGACATTAATGGAACAACCTATCTTTTAACATTAGTGGAACAACCTATCTTTTAACATTAATCAACGACCTATCTTCATACAGAATTTGATTTTAATCCGATAAGTAATTTCAGCGGCATTCCTTGATATTGTGTAACGCGTGTGACATGAATAACATTTTTACTTTCCTTATATACATAATGTATAAGGAAAGTATTGTGACGGGGTCGAAAATTCGAATTCGAGTTTTCGACGGGAAAGCACGTTTCAAGCATGCCTGATCACGAATCAAACATTTTTGAAGTGATGTTTGTGTGTGTGTGTGTGTGTGAAAGTATGTTCGTGTGTGTGTGTGTGTGTGTCAGCGAGTCTGTGTAGACGATAACTGACGAACGAATGGACCGACTCGAACCAAATTTGGTACAAAAATCACAATCCGTAAACACTGGAAGCCTATTGTTTTTATACGCAATCGAATGTTCAGAACCCCCTAAATTTTCGAATGAAATTTTGAAAAAATCGTCAAAAAATCAAAACCACTAATAAAGTTACTCAAATAGACATTTCCTATGTAATTTTTCATTAGAAAACGATTGGCATAAATTTTAGAACGCTAACATAAGCCGTGCTCGAGATATTGCACATTTTTCAAAAAAATTATCTAAAAGTCATATAAAATAAAAAAAATATTTCCTATTGAGAAACATGTTCACTTTTCATATGTAGTACCACACGATAAATTGGGTGACATCATTCTCGTGGATCTAGCTCGTTCCATTCATGAAAAAAGATACTTTGAGTAATACTTTTATATTTGAATGCCAATAGCCATTTTTCTGCTGTAAGAATAACTTATTTCTCCGGCCATAACGCTTGGCGAGATTTTGGCGACGAATTTGGCGGAATGTCGCCAACTTGGCGACTTTTTGAAATGTTGCCAAATTAACGAAAATCTCGCCAAATGGATACAAATGACTCTAAATCAATGAAAATGACGACTAATTGTCGAAAATTCAATATTTTAGAACGAATATTAGTATTCACTATAAGAAAAACCTATTTTTGTTACTGTAAAAGTAGTAAATTCATTACATTATATAAGGAAAGTCATGTGTTGCCCACATCAGATTTTTAAAAAATATTGCCACGTTTTCATAGTTGTGAAATAAACTATATTTAACATCCGATTTCAATCGGTTGAACAGTTTCTAAGACATATCTGTTGCATAAATTCAAACAGACAAATTGGAAGAAAGGGGGACAGGGTGCTCTGAAAAGTGACATATATCGATGCCTCCGAAAACGAGATTTTTCATTTGGCCTAAATGCGCTTCTACGCGAAAACAGTAAAGACAATATCAATTTGTAAAACAAACTATGTAAAACTGAAATATAATTTTCAATGTAGTCCTAAAGCGAACTTCATGCAGTTAATTAAATGCAAACAGCAGTCACTAGATTTGCGCTCATAGCTCTAATGACTACTTTGGCTTTATTGAATTCAGATATGAATACTTCTTTCGCATGGATTATACTTCTTAATCTTATTATCGTATCTTATTATCTACTTAAATATCCATATACTAGTGTTCCTGCTGTAAAATTTCGCAAAAATTTATCTCTTACTTCTTTGTTTTATTTTCAGCTATTTTCTCTTGTTTCTATTTCTAAGATATTTTCATGTTATGAAATGAAAACACTCGAAGATATTATACTCACATTTTTTTTCAGTTAAAACTACATAACTGCTACACGATTGATTTAACATAGATAAAAAATCCCTAAATTTTAGAGGAATTTCGTTGGATTACAAATCTCCTATTAAAATACAACAGTTTTAAGGTGCATTTTGAATAGTTCAGTTAAAAATGACCGTAATAGTATAATTTACAATTACATTTTCACAATTTCAATTATGCTGTGCTAAATGCTTTTATACATGTAATTGCACTAGAATGAAAACAAAATATGGAAACATATTTCTGATTTTGTTAATTCGTTGATTCATCAATATTTTCGTTATTTCATTTCTTTTGAGAAGTCATTAAACATTTAATTGAATTACCTTGCTTATTGATGCAAGTTCCAGAAAAATATATAAATAAATTATTATATTATGTATTTATAAATTTTACACTTAATTTATAAATTGGTTTGTAAATATTCAAGAAACATGACGATGTAATTTAGTCGTCATGTAATGAGTAAAATGAATAGTTGCTAGAGCAGGGGTCAGTAATCACTGACCCACGGGTCACATGCGGCCCTTATCAAAATTCTATGCAACTCGAGACTGAATTCTTGCGCTTACATTTTATGTTACCCAAAATGCCAATAAAATTTAAATTACATTTTGACAATATTTTTTAAATAAATTTTTATCGCATTTTACAGTTTTTCGTACTTTTATTTAAATGTTTTTCTACTTTAAAAATGAAACAAAATGTTTATAATGTTGTTTTACTTAATTGTATTATTTTGTGAAACTAAGGAATCATTAGAGACTTTCCCTTTTGGAAATATGGCTAGCATTGTTATTATTTGTAAAAACATTCTTGCTCATTAGATGTCGAACTATAGCTATCTGTTTAGTTTCTACATTGTGTTCATTAAATAATGTACTCAAGGATCACCATCATATAGAATTGATATATTGCTAAAATATTTACTGATAATGTCGTTAATATAAATATTAAGTAAACGTGGCCTTTAAAATTAGCCTCATTTATGTTATGTTTATATCAACGAAAATACTATTTTTTAAACGTTTCAGCTGAAATACCATTTCTCCTTTTGTGACTTAGAAATTTTGAGAAAAACACGATCAACAATTCCAGCTTTCCACGAATAGACATCGTTTTACTGCAGATTCAAAAGATATTGTCAGAATTTAAAACGAGTGATTCGTTCTTGTTTCGTCCAGCATTCGAACCCAGACGAAATTTCAAGAATAAAACAGTCGAATTGCGCTGTATTTGCATTTCTTGATTCTATTATGCGTTTCATTTCAAAATTTTTGCCTGAAGTAGTCACACGAATATCGTGACACCGCGTAATCCAAAAGACATTCTGCTCACGTCTTCTTACCTAACTTATCTAAATAGAAGCTGATTAAGGGCAAGTTATGCAGTTTTTTGCTCTTTTTCTCTCCTCTGCAAGATTAGAAGTCTCTCTCTAAATGGGGAGATATATGTACGCCTGTCCTTTTACATCAAAGTATTTTTTTCTCCTCCCATTGGTTATGCAAAGACGTTACTGGTCCCCACGTAAACAAGCAGTCGCTGGAGAAAAATTCGACAATCTGTGAATCAGTTGTTGTTGAAGTTTGGGGGTATTGATTCAGAGGCTTCAGCAATGATGGATTGGTTGAATATTTCATGAGAAATTAAGAACGCTGAATTTGCTCAAATATCAAGATATTGTGCTCTACGAAATGATGGATTATGATGTAAGGGCCAAAAACTCACCAAATTCAGGGTTAAACAATACGTTGGTAAATTAGCTGACATTTATAAATCTAGTATGTACCGCAAATGTTTATTTATTAAAAACCTGTTTATCGATAATCTACAGTAAAACGTTTAAGTCTTTATTATACAGTTAGACATGTAATAAAAATAATGAAAATTAAATGACAGAATGGTTAAATTCGTATTTTTACTTTCTCTACAATAGATGGTAATGTATAAGGAAATTATTGGAATCGTGTCGAAAATCGCAACTCGAGTTTTTGGCAAATCTACACGTTTTGGGACCTCTAGAACACTAAAATGCCATTTTTAGCCTAACGTCGATGTGTGTGTATACATATGTCTATGTGTCTTCCTGTTCAATGTATGTATCCGAATTGTATGTGTGCAATGTATGTATTTATCTCAAAGTTCTTCAACGAAATTTTACAAAATTTGTAGATAAGTTACTCGTAGATTATTCTGGCATTGATTAGATTTCAATACTATTCGGCGAAAAAGAACCTGTCCTTTTTTGCGAAATAGCCGGCAGAAATCGTATGTATCCACTCTAGATGAAAAACCAATAGATCAAATTTCACAAAATTTAGTAGTCGCTTTAGGGTTACTCTGATGCTGATTAGATTTTGGTATGATTCGTAAAAATATAACCTGCTATTTTTACGAGATTGTTCGCAAAAATTGTCAAATACTAAAATAAAAGACGTATGTTGAAATGTGTCAATTAAATGATTGTTCTATGCGTAATTTTTGAGGATGAAAAAAATAACTCTAGAACTAATCGTTCTCAAGATATTTCAGATTTTTTTCCTTTCTTATTTATTTATTTATTTAAAAAAACTGCAAGCTACAGACAATAGACTCAGTAACAGCGTGCAAGATAAAAAATACATTAAAAATATACAGATTAAAATATAACAAAATACATTAAAATGCAAACTATTGACAACAAATGATTTTCCGTAAACAAATGCAAATTAATAAATACAATAAAATATAAAATATTTACAAAAAATGTTTTTTAAAATTCATTTTCGATGAATAAAAAACATGTAGGTTAACAGGGAAATTGTTGTATGATTTACAAAAACTACTTATTGCACAATTACAACCAATATTCGAACTAAAATTCCTTACAGCAAATAGATTCAGGCTCCAGGTTGATTACTGGGGAACATGAAACTCGATCCCACTCAAGACAGGGGAACAATCAATTCCGAAATTGAACAGATTCCTGAAGAATGAAAATAAAATGTAATCCCTTCTGTTCTATAACCGTTTAACATTAAATATATTACGTAGAAAAACAGCGGATAAGGCATAACAAAAAATACGAGTTTTCTTATAACATGGATATCTCAAGAAGTTATTTTGAATAATCTCGATCTTGTTTGAATGAACAGCATGAAAAAGCCTCCACGCCACAGACGCGTACTCAAGCCCAGACTTGACCAAGGCATTAAAGAGAATCACATTGCCTTACGTCCAGTCGCCAAATGAAAACCAAAATTGAATTCAAACTATGAATTTAGTGTAATTCTAAATAATTAGCCATGTTATTTTGTGCAAATAAACTCAATTTAATGGACTGTTAAAGATAGAAAAAGAAAATGATTTTGTATCTGTTGGGAAAGTCATGCGCTGCCCACATCAGAATTTTAATATTATAACCGTCGTTTTAATATTTATTTATTCAACTATTTAATAATTTAATTTAACCGACTATATAAGACCCAATTAATCGCTGAAGTAAAATCTAATGTGTCCAACACGTGACTTCCCCTATAGATTATCAAATTTTTGATATTGCGGGAAAACGACGCAAGTTAGATCTTCAAATTCACTTTTGTTGGATATGAACATGTTCATGGCAATGACTGATTAAAATAAACATGTCCACTTTCAAGAAATTCGCTTAGTTCTGTCCAGAGATATTACGCTGCTTATGGAAAAATTAAATTTCTAATATCTCGGGAAAGGCTCGCGATAACTCTTGAACAATCTATACTATTGAAAAAATCTGATGTGGACAACACATGACTTTCCTTATATAATGTAATGAATTTACTACTTTTACAGTAAAAAAATAGGTTTTTCTTATAGTAGATACTAATATTCTTTCCAAGATATTGAATTTTCGACAATTAGTCGTCATTTTCATTGATTTAGCATCATTTTTATTCATTTGGCGAGATTTTCATTAATTTGGCAACATTTCAAAAAGTCGCCAAGTTGGCGACATTCCGCCAAATTCGTCGCCAAAATCTCGCCAAGCGTTATGCACTAAGAAAAAAGTTATTCTTACAGCAGATAAATGACTATTGGCGTTTAAATACAAAAGTATTATTCAAAGTATATTTTTTCATAAATGGAACGAGCTAGATCCACGAGAATGATGTCACTCAATTTATCGCATGGTATTACATATGAAAAGTGAACATGTTTCTCAATAGGAATTTTTTTTTTTTATGTGACTTTTTCATATTTTTTTGAAAAATGAACAATATCTCGAGAACGGTTCATGTTAGCGTTCTAAAATTTATGTCAATCGTTTTCTAATGAAAAATTACATAAGAAATGTCTATTTGCGTAACTTTATTAGCGGTTTTGATTTTTTGACGATTTTTTCAAAATTTTATTCAAAAATTTAGGGGGGTTCTGAACATTCGATTACGTATAAAAACAATAGGCTTCCAGTGTTTACGGATTGAGATTTTTGTACCAAATTTGGTTCGAATCGGTCCATTCGTTCGTCAGTTATCGTCTCCACAGGCTCACTGACACACACACACACAGACATCACTTCAAAAATGTTTGATTCGTGATCAGGGATGCTTGAAACGTGCTCTCCCGTCGAAAACTCGAATTCGAATTTTCGACCCCGTCACAATACTTTCCTTATACATTATGTATATAAGGAAAGTAAAAATTGTACTCTAATTTCTGGTTAAAATTATTTACAAATGATTTACTCACTTGATGATAGTGAACCTATTTAATGTTTTACTATTTTTTTTTTCATTTTTGATCAAAAACGTGGTATATCAAGAACGGATAATCTTAGCGTCCTCTAAATATTACCGTTCGATTTTAAATAATAAATTGTGTATAAAAATGATCTTTTCTACAAATGTTTTGAAATAATTATTTTGTTTTACTTCTATTTTTAAATAATAATGTTCTTATGATAGTAAAAGTTTTCCTGGTTTGATCTCCCTTGAAATCCGCAGGCATCTTACTGTAAGGAAGAAGAGATTCGAATAATCATACCAAATTTCATTTGAATCCATACATTTGCTCGTAAAGTATCCAGCACGCAAACATATAGAGAATTGAAGAAACATCATTAACATTTTGGTTTATTTGCGCTAAGGATTGCTACTAAATCCATTAAAATCCGAGTCGATTTTTTAATGCCATTGCATTGATTTCCCTTTATTTGTAAGTTAGAGTCAGGCAAAACCGAGTATGCGTATCAAATAGGATACCACTGTTGTAGGTTAAAGTAGTGCTGACTTAAAGTAGTGTTACTTTTAGCTTGCTTTATTAGTCAATGTTTTTCCTCCTGCTTATTCCGAAACAGGTTTATTCCTAAATGTTCATCATACGATATTTACTCATAGTTTTGTTCATCGAAGAAGTTTTTTTACCCTTTTACTGTTCCTTATCCTCCGACTTATTTTCCTAACATTCTTTTTCGAATTTTCGTTGCCAACAATTACTTTCCAGGGTCCTGTGATACAACTATTTTTTGACAGTCGCGTACTTGATCTCGTTGCTACTGGTGCCTTGTCTGATTTAGCCTGAAGTAGAAGGCTCTTTTTTGCCTTTGAATCCGGTTGATTCGACCTTGTTATGCTGTTTACTAACAAAGTTTTTTTTTTTTAAATTCTATCAGCAGTCGTAGCGAAAAAATTGTTTATGTGTTTAGTTGTCGGGTGGCGACCCTATTCTAAAATATTTAATTCTTTTTCTTTGGTACATAAACACTTCATTGGAATTATATTATCTAAAAACCGTTTTGCAAAGTTTGTTGACATTATTTTATATTGTGAATATTAATTTTTAAGGTAGAAAATACTAATATTATTTAATTTGTGATCGGATTGTGTAACATCAAACAGTTTATTCATAACTACTACTAGGTTTTACATTATCAGAACACCATTTGCACTATCTATTAAAGCAATTTCTTTTTTTACTTTTTCTGAAGTTAGGTTATTTTAGTGTTTACCCAATCGCATAAAAACAACTTTTTTTTTTCGTTATTGCAAATCGGTTGTGTCTTGGTTATTTGGTTTCCGTAAAGTAGAATTTTTTAATATTATATCTTAAACAAAAATGTGTTGTATTCCTTTCAGTATATGTCTTTTTTTTTAACTGCATGTCGTTAAAGCATAAATGAGGCTAGGAATTCTGTTGACAGCCATGTTGGTATTATGAAATTTATTTACTTTTATCTTTATTTTATTATCAGCTTATTTATTTCCTGCCGAAAAATATAAAATTTAACATCGAAAGATTCCATATATAATTTTTTTTTGCATGTATTGAATGTAGAATACATTTTCTGTTCTGTTCTATGATATGTTGGGTTACAGATGGATATGTTGGCCCATTACATAACATATGTTAGCCCATTACCTTCAACAGCATTCATAGACCGGATTTTCATTTTTCTCCACACTTCAGCTTGGAATACCTACAATGTCAGCAAGAAAATTTACTATATACCACAACTTTACGATCCTCTAAGGAAACATGTAAAATCAGTCCTGCCATGCAGCTCACATCAAACTGCATAAAGGTTGAGTACGCCTGTTTCAATGGCCAAGTTTATACTCACAGAACTCTCCTAAAAAGGCGAATAGATAAGAAATGGGAGTTGAGGACCAAAGCGGGGCAGCGGTGCAGAAGACTCACTGAGAAGGAGTGTACTTATCGGAGGAGGAAGTGTTGTGAAATGAGTGTGGATGGTATTATCAGCATGGAAAGTCAACTTGACCTTTGTACTCAGGAGGTAATGGCCTTGAATAGATGTCGCAATGAGGTGTAATATTTGGACATTGATAATCTGGGTGAGGAAGTTTGGGCGATGTCGCAATGTGTTGAAATATTTGAATAGTTTATCTATCTCATAATCTGGGAGAGGGTGGTGACCTTGAACGGATAACAGGAGCTCTATGGACGACGACCTTCTCCCTCGGTGGTCAGTGACCTGCCAGTGCACAGTACTTCACAGCGTTTTTCACTTCTTCCTTCCAAGCGGGCATCAATTCATCCTTGGGCAGAGTATCACAATATTCAATCATGGCATCCATGAGTGGCCGCAGTCCATCTTCGTCTAGCTCACCAGCAAGTCCGCGAGTAGCTTCCGTGTCGAATGCATCGAAATCCATGTCGTCAGCGTAGAAACGATCAAAGCAATAGCACTAACACGTGGGAAAAACACACGTGGCACTCCAAAGTTGAAAAAGCACGAATCCAAAATGGCGAGAAATCCGTACACAAAGCTGTAATTGCTTAGCCCGACGTGATTTTCACCATTGCTGAAGATCCTTATCAGTGGCGACGTACTTAAAGTGACGTGGCGCCCCCTGGCGTCAGTTTGCATGGCTCAGGGAGAGTGGTGCCATCTAGTGGCATATTTTTATTTTCTGAATGCGAAAGATATATTTCCACTTGGAGAGCTCGGGAATCGAACCAGAGGCCAGGAGATTACTAGCGCGACACACTGACCGTTGTGCTATCGTGACTTGGCTTGAACAAAGGTTTGAACAATAAGATATAGGTTTCGCATTACGAATGAATGAGTGATGGGATGTCTTGGGGATTCGAATGTAAATATGAAAGAGAGTTATTAAAAGGAATTATATTTTGTAAAATGGAACCATATTTTGTAAAAATGATATTTATTAAGAGGTGCAAGTGGGTAGCGAGTTAAATTTTTGGACGCTTAATGAATTTTAGATATGTAGAAGCGTGTGTGCACTAATAGTTTTTAATTTTAATAGTTATTAATTTTAATATTTATTAATAATTAATTAATTTTTGTATGCTAACGGGTTTAATTAGTGAATGTTCAGGGAATACAAGAATTTTGTGTGTGAATGCGGTAAATATGGGAGAAGGTTATTAAAAGGAACCATATTTTGTAAAAATTATATTTTTTATAGATATAAATAAATACGGAGTTAAATTCTTGGATTCTTAATGACTTTTCGATGTGTACAAACGTGTGTGCACTAATGGTTATTAATTTTATTAGTTATTAATAACTAATTAATTTTTTTCTATGCTAACGGGGTTTAATAAATGAATGCTCAGGGAATACAAGAATTTTGTGTGTGAATGCGGTAAATATGGGAGAGGGTTATTAAAAGGAACCATATTTTGTAAAAATTATATTTTTTATAGATATAAATAAATACGGAGTTAAATTCTGGGATTCTTAATGAATTTTCGATGTGTACAAACGTGTGTGCCCTAATGGTTATTAATTTTAATAGTTATTAATAGTTAATTAATTTTTTTTCTATGCTAACGGGGTTTAATAAATGAATGTTCAGGGGATACAAGAGTTTTGAATGTGAATGGGTTGCGTGATTTTAACAATGCGTTTTAGAATCTACTGAATACATTTCGACTATTTTTTAAATTGATTTTAGTTTTGTATACCGTGCGAGATTTTAACTTCGATGCATACTAATACGAACATGTGTACATGATTAGACAGTGTTAATGCTGTTAATTAATTTATCTAAGCTAATGGCTTTAATGAATGATTAAAATGAATCTACTAATAAAAATGATAATTATTCTTATGAATGGTTAGAGAACATGAAAATGTGTTAAGTGGATTTACGGGATTTTAACACCCTGTTTATGTATCTACAGAATGCGATTCGACTATTATTTTCAGAGCGATCTTAGTTTTGTATACTATGGGAAAACTTTACACCACGGCTTAACACTTCCTGAATACGAATCGACTATTTTCAGAGTGATTTTGTGTGCCATGCGAGTATTAATGTAACGTTTTAATGCCCGCTGAATCCGTTTCAACTATTTGTCTAGCTAAGAAAAATGTTGGTAGCGAATTTCCTTAGCAAATATTTTTGGGAAAAGGAGAATCCAAGACTTTGCTATATTTAGCGAAATAATTAAAATTAATAGGTGCTCTGAATCACCAAAGAACGAAATACTTGGTAGATATTTTTAAAATGCGAACTACTGAATCTCTTACAAGCTAATCACTGCGTAGGCCCACTCAATCTGTTCTTACCAAAGAATGCAAAACTTGGTGAATATTTAAGATTGGGAAAATGCTTGGTACCGAGAACCCTACAAGCTAACCACTGCTTTGCCCAATCTGTTCATAGGAAAGAACTCGATACTTGATGAATATTTAAAAATGGGAAAATGTTTACATTAGAAATAGCGAGTAGTATATATTTAGAATTGTACATATCGTGGCTCCCTGTATACACATACACTATACGAAAAATAACTAAAAAAATATAATGAATTTATTTTAATCTAAAACATTGCAAGGACATTTTCAGTGAAAACAAGACAACATTGTATCCATGGTTTAACGACGACGAGGTTAAAATTAATTTTTTAGGTAACAAAAACATTAAATAAACAAGAAGATGCATTTTTTAAACTTGGTACAAGCGGATATTCCATGCGGCTTCTAAAATTTAAATTGTAGTCCTGAAAAAACATTAGAGATGTGTTTTAGGTCTGATTTCATTCAAGTGGAAATCAAGCGATTGCAAATACATTAATGAAATCTCATATTTCCATAGACACCACTGAAGTGTGTGGATCTTATTTTGAAAAATCTGCTCTGAAAAAATATATATATTTAAATATGTACATAAATACATATGATGTGTTTATCCAAACCATATGAACGAATAATTAAATAATATTATTGAACCTATGAGACTATATTTTCCCTCAAACTTACAGTATACGATTTAATGCCAGAGCCACGTTATCAGCTTTGAATAAATACACTAATAATACTAAATGCATACTTGAATATAATTCCTTTTAGTAACTTTCTGTCATATTTAGATTCGAATTCCCAAGACATCCCATCACTCATTCATTCGTAATATAAAACATATTTCCTATTGCTCAAACCTTTCCAAGTCACGATAGCACAACGGTCAGTGCGCCGCGCTAATAATCTCCTGGCCTCGGGTTCGATTCCCGAGCTCTCCATGTGGAAATATATCTTTTGCATTCAGAAAATAAAAAATGCCACTAGATGGCACCCCTCTCCCTTAGCCATCCAAATCTTGCGGCAGGGGGCGCCACGTCACTTTAAGTATGTCGCAACTGATAAGGATCTTCAGTAGGTCACTGCCCACCGAGGGAAAAGGTCGTCGCCCATAGAGCTCCTGTTATCCGTTCAAGGTCATCTCCCTCGCCCAGATTGTCAGATAGATAAACTATTCAAATATTTCAACACATTGCGACATCGCCCAAACTTCCTCACCCAGATTATAAATGTCCAAATATTACACCTCATTGCGACATCTATTAAAGGCCATTATCTCCTCAGTATAAAGGTCAAGTTGTCTTTCCATGCTGATAACACCATCTAAACTCATTTCACAACACTTCCTCCTCCTAAGCACACTCCTCCTTAATGAGTCTTCTGCTCCGCTGCACCGCCTTGGCCCTCAACCCCCCATTTCTTACCTACTAAGGCGTTCCCGAAGGTGGAACCGTGCTCCCATTTCATATAACAGCATCCGTTCACCGATATCAAATTATCCATGGATAGATAACTGGCAGCGTGGTAAGACTGAATGTGTCCATCTTGATAGAGGTTCATAAATATATGGCACATAAAATTTTTCTTGCCGATATTGAAGGTATAAGCTATTTCATGCTAAGAATTGCATAAGAAATGTGAAATTAGTGTATGGATGCTGTTATCTGCAACGCTTGCGCGATCCAAGTTTTCGGAACGTTCTCTTTGGGTGAATTCTGCGAGTATGGTAATCATTGGGCTTTACGGCAAATAGTCATAGCTGTTTAATATAGATTAAATCTCAGGATAAATTATTTTATGTTTTACTGGATGTTACAGAACGATATTTACAGTATTCACTATTACTTTTACCTTATATAGATTAATAGTAATATTTCATATCGTAATTTGGCTTGACGTAGATCTTGGGTAGCTCAAATAGAACAAAAACCTTCAAGATGAGTGGATACTATTTTGAAGTATATTAAAGACAACAGAAGTAAAATATTATCATTTTCTCTAACTTATAATGTATCTACATTTAAAGCTACAATAATTCATTCTTATAATACTTATGAAAGTTCTTGAATGTTTATTTGTATTTTATCAATCAAACTCCCTTGTTAACCATCATTGTCCCTTCTACTAGAAAATATTTGGTATAATTTTCCATTTCGATCTACTTCCTTCATTTTTTGGTTATTTGTCTTCCTTTTTCCGAATTTCAGTTACTTTTACGGAATTTTATTTGACGAGGTTAGCCCACATAGCCCTGAAAAAGTAGGATTCTTAATATTTATATTTTACATATATAAAATCTGTTTTTTTTTTAATTTTCTTTTTGAATGATTTTCTACTTGTTTTTTTGCTTGTATTTTTATCTAGCTGGTTCAGACATTTCATGCTTTTCCTTTAGAGTAGATTTATTCGCTATTCAATCGTCTTTATTTGCTCTGCTATCCATTCACCTTACCGCATTGGTTTCTTTCCGTTCATTATTTATTTTCTGTTATACTTTCTTCCCTCCATGGTTTTTACCTTTCATTTTCCACCACCGCGATGGCCACTTTTCTCCTACCTTTAGCAATAACGTGTGCTGTTATTCTATACGGAAGGTGAAGAACGTGCTTAAATGAGTAGGATCTTGCTTGTCTTGTAGAAGAATAATATTTTATTCTTCGAAACTGCTTGACTACTAAATTTTATTATATCCTGCATTCATGCGAAGAGTTATATTAATTTAGTCTTTTCAACAGCAAATTTGAGTGTTTAGATTTTGATCACTTTAGATTTTTACATCATCACAAGATAAAAGGTGACTTCATTTGGTTGAGTTTGACTTCATGTTTATATAAAATTGTCACAAAATAACAGTAAAGTACAGTGAAACCAAAGAATGAGAATTCAGTCGATTTTCTCAGACATGCATATTGCATATATTGTTTAAGTCTTCAATCACTAAGAATGACTCTCACAGCAAAGATCGTCACATGTGTGCAGTGACGTTGAAGTCACGTGACACCTGGGTCACAATGTGACATTATATTTGTGACTTTTATGCGACGTTACGTAATAGTAACTTTGTGACTTCATTGTGACTATATTCTGTGACGTTTCCACAATTTAATTAACACGTAACAATGTGACGACATTACAATGGCAATTACAATGGGACGGCACAAACAAGTTAATATGCGACGTCACAAACGACCATGAAAATGACCAAAATGACTTCGCTCTGACCTCAATATGACATTACCGAGACGTACTGTGACGTCCCAAAGTCACAGTGTGACGTAAATCTTACGTCACTGTGAAAAAAAAATGCTGTTAGCGAAAGGACTTGTATATTTTATGAGAAAATATTAGTTTAACGCTTTCTTGAAAATTTTCTTTAAAAGTACCTTAAAAGTTTCTTCTTTAAAATTGGCAAAAGCTTAATAAATGCGGTGATTTGAATATCCATGGCCGATAGTTATACTACTATATACGGTTTTAATATAATTTTCATCCATAGTATAGTTAATTTTCCTACAAGTCCTGTATTACCACCATTATTACATGCATTATGTTTCTCGATTATATATTTCATCATTGAAAGTAAAGTGATGAAAAACTTACATTTTGAATAATTTGCTAACCATGCCATTTACAAAACATTTTAAACAGTTGATATTTTTCATAATTCATCTATGCGTCAAATTTAATAGAAATATGTGCATTCATCCTTGAGTTACCTTATCCACACATCACCATCTCTCAGACATACATGCACATACACACACGCACATATTTCCAAAAGACTTTGAACTTTAGTCAAATTTTGTAACGTGTTTTCCCTTCAAAGGTCGAATTGAAAAACTTTAGATACACAATACTACATCTATACGATAATATAAAACAGTAATAACGCTGATGATAAATTTAACGAAATTTCTCTAAATTCTAGTTTATATCACTATAAACAAAATACACAAACCCCATTTCGACATCCCTTCGTGGTGAAACACCTTGAAACGTATCCACTTTTCAAACTTCAGCAATATATTCCCACAACAATAACCCATTAATGATCCACTTTTGCGTCTCACGTAATCCGACCGCATAGTCCAATATGACCATTAAAAACCCTAATGACCAAATAAAAAAGAAGGTATTTTTTACCAGTAAAAAATTCAAACTTTGTTGAATAAAATATATCGACCTTTCCGTGAAAACCTTTTGTTCTCATTGCACTTTTTCACCTTTTAATGCTCAGTTCTACTGGACCGAACAAGAAATGTGAAGGACAACTTTGCTTTTCTACCTGAGTGGGTTTGCTGGATTGGCTACCTTGATTCTTCAACATTTGGACAGGGAATTAATATTCAAACTTCTGCTATCGCATCTTGGTGGAAAGTTTTGAGTCGTAATTATAGGGTATCGGAAGAATCGCTATTATGCGCTGAAGATTTTTGATTCCTTTCGTAGCCATGAACTATATTTCGCACCAACAGCTGTTGAAACTCGTGACCATCGGATCACCGGCTGACCTCCATGACCCCATCAGCCGTGGTCAAAATTTTTAAATAGCGTGTTGCCAACTTGAGATAAAATATACTTCCATTGTTTAGTTTTTAAATTTCTTGCCTAATGTCATTGTAAGCTGTTTTTATGGACTGGCGTTTGTTTTTAAAGCAATTTTTCAGATTTAATTTCATAAAACTTTCGACATTATAATAAAATAAAATGAAATATTGTGGTAAGTCGAGTTTACTATGCTATAATATTCCGTAGAGTAGATAATAGATAAGTAGATTTTTTTTCGGATAATGTAGATAAATATATAAATTTCACAATTTCATATACAGATAATTTTATACCATAAGAGCATTTCTTTGTGTTTAGAAGAAATTAAAACATGATTTTACTTCAACATATTAAATTTGAAAACGTCCTAGAAAACAGAAATGATGTCTATAAATTAATTTGATTTTTAAAATTTCTTATCACTAACAATTCCTTACATAAAAGTCTCTATATTTCAATAGCATAAGATCCATCCCAAAACTGTTACTTCCGGACCTCGTTTCTCAAAATACTCCATTTTTAACGAATTTTAAAATTTGGAGTGATATCCTTTTGACTGTTTGTTCTCGACTTATTGCGTACATGATGGCGGCCATAAATATAAATAGATTTTCACGAAATTTTATATCTGGCTTTGTTATAAAAAATCTAGAACTAGAAAGAATTTTTTGAAATTCGAGAGAAAACTTCGAAATGTATTCGAAATTTTATATTTTGTTAACATAGCGGCACCGTAGGACAAATTTTGACATAGTCATGCATAAACGGGTTTATCTATGGCTTAATGATCATGATACTTCATTGTTTTAATCACTGTTGTGAAAAATAGCCGCGATACACATTTATTTTATGATTGAGACGTTATTAGCTCCCTTTGGGGGATTAGTTACCACCCCGGGAGAAGGATACATTGTCAAATATGGCATCAATTGAAATACTTTTTCAATCCCTTTAAAGTGAAGGATAACACGTTACAGATGTAATCATTTAGACCCACAATACCGATTTTTTTAATTTTTTCTTGGGAAATTTGGGAATTTTGGTATGAGAAAGTCGAGTTGAGTCACATTTCAGTTCATTTTTTTTCTTTCCCTGCAATACATGGTAATGTATAGGGAAAGTATTGGAATCATGTCGAAAATCGCAACTCGAGTTTTCGACGGATCTACACGTTTCGAGACCTCTAGAGTACAGGAAAACTATTTTTAGCATGACGTCTGTCTGTGTGTCTGTCTATGTGTCTGTGTGTCTGTCTATGTGTCTGTGTGTCTGTCTGTGCAATGTATGTATCCACTCTAACTCAAAAACTAATGGACCGAATTTCATGAAATTTGGTAAGTAAATCTCTTGGGTGTAATCTTGGTGCTGATTAGTTTTTGTACGTAGAAACAGAACCCGCCTTTTTTTGCGAAATGGCCCGTAAAAATTTCATGTATCCACTCTAGCTAAAATACTAATTTACCAAATTTCACAAAATTTTGTAGATAAGTTGCTTATGGGACACTCTGGTGCTGATTCGATGTTGGTGCAATTCGGAAAATAACAACCTGCTTTTTTTTTTACGAAATAGCCCGCAAAATTCGCCAAAATCTAAAAAAAAAAAGACTACGTATGCTGAAATGTATCAATTAAATTCTTGTTTTATACGCAATTTTTGACGAGGAAAAGAATATAACACACTCCATTATACTTTAGGACTAACAGTTCTCAAGATATTTGAGATTTCTTGCTTTTTTGTTACGCCGCTATCGGGACAATGTGCAATTACCAAATAAAAACAGAAATTGAATTAAGAATGCAAATTTAGTGTTATTTGATGCAATTAAACTCAATCTAATGATTTATTAAAGAAATAAAGAAAATATGAATTTAAGTCTGCAGGGAAAGTCATGTGCTGCCCACATCAGATTTTTGTTATTATTTACTCTAAGAAATAGTTATTTTTGTGCGCTATTCTCTATCTTCACATAGAGTTTTTATTTATCATATGTGCATTGTGCAGCAAAAAGAAAAAACTACTAACAAACTACTATATTCCATCTCTATTGATATTATTGTCATGCAACAATGATAAGCAATGATGAAAATGAACTAACACCGATCGACCGAAGTTTAATATTTTACAAAAGTTTTTGTATAATTCAATATGAAGCGAGTGATATCACAATTTCACAAAATAGAAAGTACTTTTCATAGAATTTTAAAGCACATTCCGCAAAATCAAAATTTTCGTACACAATACTATGGTTTTCTTTGAGTTACTGTTGAAATTTGTTCTTAGAGAAGTTGTACAACTGTTACGTCTCACTTTGCGAAATCTATAATGTGTATTAATAAGGCGAATTTGACTCACACCAAATTTGGAAATTTCAGAAAAATTGTCTGTTTTTAGTATGAATTAAATCACATATTTCTCTCAATATTAAATTCCATTTTTTTATAATCCCTATCGCTTTATGGAAATTATTAATCTAATACTCCTTACCCAAAATATAGATTCGTGGAATGGTTACATGTTATTACTGGGGTCTAGAGGATTATAAAGTAATTGCGTTCTGTTACGGGGTCCTACAGTAATTATGTTCTGTCAGAGTGTCACATAGTAATGATTAGTATCGATCAGAATATGTGGGTGGTTCGCGTATGTCCGGATATTTTGAAGCGCAAGTGCTATTTTGAAAATTTATAAATATAGAAAAATACTACTGCTATTACTACTACAGGATACGTATAAAGGTTCATTTGTAGAGTAAAATTTCAATCACCAGATAGAATTGTCTAACGCGTTTAACGTGTTTTTATTTTAACAAAACCTGCAAAATACCCCCCTGTCACATAGAAAGCTAAATTTTTGCACATTTATAGTATGGACAACAGTACGAAATCTAACAGAGTCGGAATTTTTATGTACCCCCCCCCCCACACACACACACACAGCCCGGAGCTGAGAAAATAGAGAATTACGAACATTCTTTTCAGACCCTTCAGAGACCTCTTGGTGACCTAGCAAGCTGAATCTCTGCACACTTATAGTATCAACCATTAGTCCGAACCTAACAGAGCCGGATTTACGATTTAGCACCCCCTTCCAGAGGTCTTTATATATATATCTATATACAGGGTGTCCCAAAAATAGACCTCGGCTTTTATTCCTTAAATATTGATCTTAGACATATATAATAAATTACAAAGTTGCGTAAAAAAAGTTACAGAATTTTATGAAATCGGTTAACATTTTCAAGGGAATTAAATTTTAAGAAATACAAATTTAAATTTTTATACGGCCACCATGCAAAAACATTTCCAATGAGTAAAATGTGCCCCATATGCAAAATTTCAGATGACAAAATTTACAAAATTTGAGCATTTTATCATAAAAAGTCCCAGAGATATAATTAAACAAAATTGGTGAGGGATTAATCACAAATTAAAATGTAAATGTTTACAGCAAAAGTGCAAATGACGTAACGCAGAAATGCATCATAGGCAAATAATATCTGCCTCTTACCTTTAATGGATCTTTGCATGCATGGAAAACATTTTGAACAAGTTTTGTAAACTTTGTATAAAGTTATTATTTCTACACAGTGTAGATACTTTTGTACCAATAAATAGCAGAATTATTATATATTTATGTTGTTTTCTTTCGTAATTTGTGTATGACCCCTGAAACACGCTCTGCCGACATGATTTTTCCCCTTTGAGAACCCTTGTCGATGCATCGAAAAGTGGTTTACGTCAGCATTTTTGTCTTTTCATATCTCTGGGACATTTTATGATAAAATGCTGAAATTTTGTACATCACCTTATTAGGGTATGGGGCACATTTTACTCATTGGAAATGTTTTTGTACGGGGGGCCGTATAAAAATTTAAATTTTGTATTTCTTGAAATTTAATTCCCTTAGAAATGTTAATCGATTTCATAAAATTATATACCTTTTTATACGCAACTTTGCAATTTATTATGTATGTCTAAGATCAATATTTGAAGAATAAATTCTGAAGTTAATGTTTTTGGGACGCCCTGTATATATAATATTAAGTTACACACAGTCTTTTCAGACCTTCTAGAAGCCCCTCTGGTAACTTAGGCTGAATCTTAGCCCACTTATAGAGAAGACTACTGAACCGATCTTAACAGAACAGTATTTTCTATTTTCTCCGGGAGTGGACAAAATGTGAGCGGAGGGGTAAAGTCTCTTGGACCCTTCCCTAAGGGTCTATGAGGAACATAAAAAGCTGAAACTACACTACGGTGCAAATCTCATTTGGGCCATTTCTTAGTTTAGCCAATTATTTTTAGCCCTAAGCACCATACATTGTTAAACAAAATAACATTTATCAAAAAATAAGTTGCAGCTTTAATAAAAAGTGTTAGCTTCCCTGTTTTTAACAAGCTTAAATACCATTTCTTTTTTTAATTTCGTTTTAAATGAAGGATCATTTACAGTTTTATTTCTACAACCCTCAAATCCGATCCTGCACTTGCTGCACTCTTAAGACCAATTGAAGCGCAGACCTCATTATTAACATGGCGTTGGTCTGACAAAAAAATACTATTCCAAAGCTACACAGAATTTTTTTTAACTAAAAATATTAAACTCTAACAGGTACAATAATTAATTTGTGAAGAAAAAAGGTCAGACTGGTCTGTTATTTGACTGAAAGTTTTATCCATATTGGGTAAAACTTCAACAAAACGTGATCACAATTTCAGTAGCCGTTACTCCTCGCCCGACACTTCCGAAAATCATCAAAACTAAATTGGGGTCTCTTGATATTAAATGAACACAAAATCATTAAGCAGAAAACATGGCGTTTCGGCCCAGCGGCTTAGCGCTGCAACTGACGGAATCATATTTTAGAATTTTGTCTTCGTTAAATGCTATTTCGGAGACATTAAAATGAGTAGGGCTGTCCGTCCCGATTGCGTGCAGTTCTGCACTTCCGTCCCGTTCATTTTCCGTTTTCTACCGGACGGAAAAGGACGAACAGTGGCGACGCTAGCGGGGAATTGGCCAACGTGACGTTGCTATGGGTTACAAGTTGACTAACGTGAGATGTTTTCCAAAACTAAGATGCCATCCGGCCATTTTGGGTCCGGGTTTTATCTCATTATTTTAAACGTTCACTTAGTATTTATTTTGCATTAATTATTTTGTGAAATGCGAAAAGTCGTTTTTAAGGAAACAATTTTGTCTAAAATGTATACGAAAAGTTTATAGATTTAAAATCATCTTCACAAGAAAAAGAACAATTTAAAAACAAAAATTAATGAATATCTTGCGAACAAATGCTGATAAATATATAGAGGGCTTTTTATTCTACTACTGGTTGTGATGAAACCGGTATTGAACAAAATATGCAACATGAATGTAGCATAAAGCCCATTTCAGATATTTAGAACAAAAGATATTATGCTTCCATTACAGATAACAACATCCGTGGACAGGTCAACCGGCTCATTAATGCTGTTATCTACAATGGGAACGTAATCCAAACTTTAAGAGCTCCTCTTACCAATGATGTATTCATAGAGGGGTCCGGTGGGTCCCCCTCCCCCGAAATGAAATTTCTGGATACATCCTTGCTTGTGCTCTCGTATTTTCTCGTTCAATTGTACTCCAGTATCAATTTAGTCGAGTTTTAGTCAAGTTTAGTCAGTTTTTTCAAACATTTTTTTTGGATTGAAAGTTCACTATACTTTAGAACCCCCCCCCCCCCCCACACACACACACACACACCAAAATGAAATTTCTGGATACGTCCTTGCCCCTTACAGGCGAATTCTGTCACTATAAAACATGCTACATTGAATAGTAACTCTCTATTAATTTCAAATATAATATAAATTAACTGGAGTGTGGCTCCACTCGACTTTCCCATACCAGAATGCATTTTATTTTGTTTCAAATTTTACATGAAAAATTTTGAAAAATTGGTATCGTAGGTCTAAATGATTACAACTATAGCCTGTCGCCATTCACTTTAAATAGCTTGAAAAAATCTTTCGATTGATACCATTCTTGAAAATGTACCTCCCCGGGGGGGGGGTAACTTGCCTCCCAAGAGGACTAATGACGTCACGAAAAAAAGTTATATCGCGGCTATTTTTCACAACACATGATTGAAACTCGTAATCATTGAGTCACATTTGCCTCGTAATCATTCAACTACAAATAAAACCTTTTCTGCTTGATTATGTCGAATTTTGTCCTATACTGCCATGTTAAAAATATATAAAATTTAGACAAAAATTCAACGTTTTCCCTCATATTAAAAAAAAATTATATTTAGTTCTATCTTTTTTATAACAAAGCCGGATATAAAATTTCATGAAAATCCAACTAATATTTGTGGCTGCTATTGTGTACACAAGAAATCGACCACAGACATCAGACAGACAGACGGACATCACTCCAAAAACAGTCAAAACAGGTTCAGAAAGTCTTGAAATATATATTGGCATCAAAATCTCGAAATCGAAAATTTTCGGGAAAACAATACTTTCTCAATACTACGTACGAGAAAGTAAAAATAAATAGAATTTAAATTCCTAATAAATGTTCTAGAACAACGTGAAATCTTGATACAAAAGTAGAAGTTGCTTTGTAAAAAGTGACACCGAAACAAATAGACTTGAAAACAAACCAATCACCAACATAACACGTAACCAGAATTTTCAAAGAAATATTTCTATTTTATTCTTTTTGTATCAATTGCGAGACAATTGTGTCCAGGGCTTTAAATTTCTGACCTTCGACGAACATTCGATTAAAAACAGAAAAATAAAAAAAAAAGTGAAAGAACAACAAGCACCGATGCCATTGTCTTTTGACTCTGTCCTGTTGTTTTCGGGTTTCAATCAATCACCTTCAATGACCAGCTATCATCGAAGATGATGATTAGTTTCCACGAGAGTAAGGTTCAGAGATTGAAGGACCTTCAGAGTTTAAAACCTGTAATTTTCTTCTCTCTGAACCGAGTCTTTAAGTGAGAATTGTGTTACTGTGGTCGGAGTAATTTATTAGGGTTTCGGCTCCGTTACTCAAAGATTTGCGCAACCTAGAATTTCTGAAGTGAGCGGTTTCAATCGACTTTTCAAGATATTCATTTAATATGCAGCGTTCTTAAGAAAGTTCTTAAGTACCTTTATAAGGAAAGATAAATGACTGTGCACATTAGGTCTATGTACAGCAAATATAAATGACTGTGCACATTAGGTCTATGTACAGCAAAGATAAATGAATGTGCGTACACATTAGGTCTATGTACAGCAGTAACGTGCGGTAAGGAAAAGCAGCTCTCCATTACCGATAAATATCAATAAATTCATCAATTACAGAATTTTTTTATAATATCCACAATGTTTTACTGGAAATTCACCTTTAAATTTCAACTATTGGTACATTTATACCTCGGAACCAAACAGCTTTTCTATAAAAATGTTTTTGCCCTGAGATGATCAGGTGAAGGGTTTAAATTCTTGCTTGAGTTAGAGCATGCGTAAAGATTCTTTTTCTTCTTGCTATATATATGGCAATGTGTCAAGTACTTTATTGTTAGCGTTTAAGGGAAGCTAGCTTTTACTGCTTCATCTCACGACACGCCACTGATATACAGTAAAATCCCAATATACAGTAAATATATGCAGTGTACAGTAAAGCCGGGTAGAATAAAAGGGATTGCGGCTCCCCTTGTGGAGAATTTAAAAAGAACTCGGCATCAAAGCAGCTAAACGATAAAAACTAATTACTAAGTTGTAGAACATTGCCTAATTAGTAATGAACGAAACGCGTATATGGCAGGCAAAAAATGCCTGTAAAAAAGTCGTATTATCAGGGCCTGTAATACTTTGACACCTGCAAATTTGGTCAAAATATGCAACAATATTTTTCTGGAATTCAGATCTCCATTGCTGCTAATGGAGGGCATTTTGTATAGGCTGAATAGTTTCTTATGCATGTATACATTGCCTCTTTTACCATTCCTGAATTCGGCAATAACCGTATTGTGTCGAATAAATGCCTTCTATAGCAGTTTTAGGTCGATTCCTACTCCTTGCACAGTGCTCTAAAACTTTGTAATTATCTTCTTTTCTCGTCTATCTGGTTTTGTTTCCAAGTTCGTTTCCCAAATTTTTAAAATTCTATGCTAGAAGCGCTTCAATCATTTTTATTTAGCCTGAGTGCGGTCACTTTTCTCTAGATAGATCAAACGTATACACGTGTGAACCTTTTCTTACAAAGTTATTAGGGACGCTTAAAAACTTTCCTAGAAACCCCATGTACAAAAGATAAATTTCCAATACGCGATTCTACCTTTAATATCTACTGAACCACGTGATGAATTTTGATGAACTTTTCCAAGTAATGAAGCTGAATCTGAGAAATGTTTTAATATAAGCTTTATCCTCCTACGCCATTCTCCCGGGGCAACGAGAATTAAAATTAGAAAACGACTTATATACATTTTTGGCTAGTTCCTTATGCACAATAAAAAGCACATTCATGACTCAAATATTTAAGATTTTACAAGGTTATTTTTATTTTAGTACTATCTCGGGCACCGCCAATTATATCTGCTATTAAATTATAAATCTATTAGCTTTCTCCAGCTACATTACAAATCTACTGTCTCTTACTGCTCACAAGGCGTTTTATTCCATTATCAATAATACGATTCCAGTGACACATTCAATTTATCTCAGGCAAGACCAAATAAGCTGCTTGTGATTAAACAATGCAGTTTATTGTACTTTATGATTGCTCCGGGTATATTTGCTCAATTCAGGATTAAGATATCAAATTTCACTTTGTGCTGCCGAGCACCACGAAACGTGATTTAATGAGACGTAAGTCAATAAATTCGATTCGCTGATTAAAAGTTATGATGAGTAACCTGTGTAGCTGAAAGTGCCGGTATTTATTGCTCCTAATTAGTTGTTAAGCCGCTTTTATACGCGTAACAAAGTTAACCCTAAGCAACTGGATTCATGGTAATGTGACTGTTTAAGAATCATTTTTTTTTTACTTTCCTTATATACATAATGTATAAAGAAAGTATTGTGACGGGGTCGAAAATTCGAATTCGAGTTTTCGACGGGAAAGCACGTTTCAAGCATTCCTGATCACGAATCGAACATTTTTGAAGTGATGTCTGTGTGTGTGTGTGTGTGTGTCAGTGAGTCTGTGAAGACGATATCTCACGAACGAATGGAGCGATTCGAATGAAATTTGGTACAAAAATCACAATCCGTGAATACCGGAAGCCTATTGTTTTAAAACACAATCGAATGTTCAGTAACCCCTAAATTTTCGAGTGAAATTTTGAAAAAATCATCAAAAAATCAAAACCTTTAGTAAAGTTGCGCAAATAGACATTCCTTATGTAATTTTTCCTTAGGAAACGATTGACATAAACTTAGAACGCTAACATGAACCGTTCTCGAGATATTGCACATTTTTCAAATAAATTTATCAAAAAATCCCATAAATTAAAAAAATATTAACTCTTAAGAAACATGTTTACTTTTCATATGCAATATCATGCGATAAATTGGGTGACATCATTGTCGTAGATCTAATTCGTTCCATTCACGAGAAAAGATACTTTGAGCAATACTTTTGTAGTTGAAAGCCAATAGTCATTTATCCGATGTAAGAATAACTTATTTCTCCATCCATAACGCTTGGCGAGATTTTGGTGACGAATTCAGCGGAATGTCGCCACCTTGGCGATATTTTTAAATGTTGCTAAGTTAACGAAAATCTCGCCAAATGGATAAAAATGACGACTAATTGAAGAAAATTCAATATCTTGGAAAGAATATAAGTATCTACTATAAGAATAACATTTTTTTAAACAGCAGAATTAGTAAATTCGTTGCATTATAGTATAAGGAAAGTCATGTGCTGCCCACATCAGATTTTTTTTCAAATGCATTTTGAGACTAATTGGAATTTCAATATTACATTTACGCTTATAGTACTTGTAGGATGTAATGAATTCGAACAAATTCAATATTTCAGCTACATATTTGTAGCATCTGTGATAAATAGTGATTATTATCTGATTGCATATGATGTTGTATTTTTATATTTAATTTTTCATGGAAAAAAATTTTACACACATCCCGCTATATTTAGACACACTAAGTAAACTTATTAACGTAGAGAATACATATCAGATATCTTTGACATATGATAACATTTGCCTACTTGTTCGACACAAAATCCCTGTTTTTATCGGATAATTTATCACGTTAAAAGTTGTAGATATTTAGGTGTGTATACAGGGTGCCCACTTATATCCGTTACACCCCCTTTAACTTCTAAATGGTGACAGCTTAGGCCATAAAGTTGGTATCTAGGTATAGTAAAAAGGCTATACGCTACTCGATGAGACAACTTACAACGCCATCTATCGGCAAATTTTGGAATTAGCGGTCCTATCTCGTAAACGGTGAAAGATACGTGAAAAAAGTCAATTAGAAAGTTGTAGAGCACTCTCGATTTAACACGAAAAGATACCTTGCGCATATTAATACTCAAAACAGAATGCAAAAAATGAACATTTGTTTGATTGTGAAGCGAAGCGAGAAAAGATCACCTTACGGACTAAATACGAGCCTGTGTTGTGGCGTAGGGGAAACGCACGTGATTCGCATTCATGAGGACCATGGTTCTGTCCCCACCGGTTGCGTGTTTCACTGAATGTCTCTCCAAACCATGAAAACTTTCTGCTGATGTTGCAAAATCGTCTCTCCAAACGCACAGCTCAACTCAACCATGTCTGGTATAAAAATCACATGGATCTCAAGTATTACGCAAATGAGGATGGAACGTCATACATGTTCACCAGAGATTACTACTCTAAAAAGGATGTTTCTGCTGGGTTGTACGTTAAAGCGGAGAGTTATGGCAAAATTTGGCAGTAACGAGTATTGCGAGATGTTGTTAATTTAGGGTGAATGTGGGCGTAAGGCAAAATCCACTGCAAGGCTGTATGGTGAACGTTTCCCTCAAGGCTCGCATCCTACACGGCAGACCATCTTAAAAGTTGTAAAACGTTTAAAGAAGACGGGCTGCGTGACCAGCCGACCTCGAATTCGTACACCTCGTAATGTAGGACGCAAAGTGAAAACCTGAAGATGTGCTAGCATACGCTCTCGCCCACAGAGCAGCACAAGAATGATCAGTGAAAATTGTGGCCTCTCAAAAAGCTGAGTCTGGAAAATCCTGAATGAATTAGGTGCTCATCCATACCGATCCACACCTGTGCAGGGATCGCTGCCAAGAGATGCTGAGAGACGTTACACGTGGTGCAACTTCGTGATGAATAACTTAGAGGTCCACCCAACATTCCTGGCAGACATTATATGGACGGATGAGGCATGTTTTTCGAGGAGCGGAATGTTTAATAGACAGAAAGTTCATACCTGGTCGCTGGAAAATCCGAGATATGCCGTCGAAGTTCGACATCAACAACGCTGGTCGATTAATGTTTGGTGAGGAATTTTTAATGGCAGGCTCATTGGACCAGTATTTTACGAGGGCACGTTAACGGGACAACGGTACTTGCAGCTTCTGCAGGATGTAATAACCGACTTTGTTGAGAATCTACCGTTGCACCAACTCCTAAATGTATGGTTCCAACATGACGGCGCACCTCCGCATAAGATTTCAAACGTTCAGCAGTACCTAATAGAGACATTCCAGAGTCAAGTCATCGGGTATGGTGATTCCATCGAGTGGCCTCCGCGCTCACCTGACTTGACCCCATTGGACTTCTTCTTATGGGGACACATAAAAGGGCAGGTATATGCGACACCTCCGCCAACATTGCAGGATCTTCGACGACGCATTACTAATGCTTGTGCGTCCGTAACACCTGCCATGTTGCACAATGTGCAGCGCGAAATCCAGTCCAGAGTGTAAATGTGTATAGTGGCTAACGAAGAGCATTTTGAGCAATATACTATTGTAAATAAATGATCCTGAAGACAGGGAAGTGTCTCAGTTTCTTTCTTCCACTCTTTATGACATGACAATTTTCGAAATCGTGACCAAACAAATGTTCATTTTTTGCATTCTGTTTTGAGTATTAATGTGCGTATCTTTTCGTACTAAATCGAGAGTGCTCGACAACTTTCTAATTGACTTTTTTCACGTATCTTTCACCGTTTACGAGATAGGACCGTTAATTCCAAAATTTGCCGATAGAAAATTTCCAAAATTTGCCGATAGGCGTTGTAATTGTCTCATCGAGTAGCGCATAGCCTTTTTACTATACCTAGACACCAACTTTATGGCCTAACATGTCACCGTTTAGAAGTTAAGGGGGGTGTAACGTATATAAGTGGGCACCCTGTGTACCGATTGCAATCTTTAATGACGTTCCAGTATGGCTTATGTTGTGTCTAAACTACGTCATATTTTATTTAATCTTTATCATCTTAGGTCAACTGTATCACAGTCATTTAAAAAACTTTTATACAACTCATTTGCTCTACCCTACTTGATGTATAGGATCCTTATTTGGGGTGGTGATTATTTTTCTAATCTGTACCCTTTGATTAAAGTTCTGTCAGAGCTCCATCAATTGATTTTGCATGATAGTAATGATGACGCTCTTACTGGGTTAAGAAAGTGCTTATATTTTCAAATATTTTCAAATGTATTCTTATTTTATCCCAACTACCTAGACATCAATCGCAGCATCAGTTCCACTCGTTCTTACAACTACAGCTATGTTATTCCTAAAGCTAATCAGAAAATTTTGCACAAGAACTTCTTGTGGTTAGTTCCTAAAAATTTTAATGTTTTACCTAATGGACTGAAGTCTGTAAATTCACCTAACTCTTTTAAGTATAAGTTGAAAGATTCCTATAAGGATACGGAAGTACTTTTTCATTATTTTAAGTAATTAATTCAAGTATAACTTTTGTTAATTATCGTATTGCACCTCTTGTCGATCTCTTCTTATTATAGTTTTTCTTAGCGACTTGAATGGATTTGCTAGTCCTTAAGCCGCATTGAAACAGAATTTTATGTTTTATGTTCATTTATTGTTTCTGTGGCCTGTATTGCATTGTTTGTTGTATTAAAAAATTTGAATTTGAATTTGAATGGGAATTTGAAAATCAGATGAAATGATTATTGAATGTGTGCTTGCGAGCGGTAGGAAAATACATTATAAGTAATGAAAGACCCTCATATTTTTATTGCAAATACTTTGTCCAGAGTACGCATGCCGATTTCAGTAGCTACGTTATGTTTAAATTAGATACTTGTCAAATTCATCTGATATTCGGATTTACAGCGGAAAATTACTCAATTAATTGGTTTCTAATGAGTATATGTTTACATTATAATATAAAAAATCGTTTTGTATCTAGTAAGGAATTCTCATTTGTTTTTTAACCATATTTTATGCTTTGAAATTATTCTGCATGAAATAGAAAAAAAAATATTAATTGGTTTCTGACGAGATTTACTTATAATTCACTCAAAATAATCAATTTTTTATTGAGTAGGATTATTAATCTATTGCCGGACAAAAAAGAACGTTAACCGGTTTAACTGACTTTTCTGTCTCGTAAAAACCGGTATTTGAACTAAACCAGTTATTTGAAAATTTTTCGATATCAATATATCAATAATTTTTGTTTTCAATACTTTTTGAAACGATATTTTTAAGCATTTTAAGTATCGAAACTTTCTCATTCGATATATATCGACAATAAGTATAGATAATTTTATTCGATATTTATATCCCTAGATAGGATTAAACATATCTTTCTCCATAAAAGTTCGTAAAGTTGTGATAGCATTCTTTCGTGTGTCATTATAGGTATAACATTCTTTTTGTGTGTCATTATAAGTATAGCATTCTTTTTGTGTGTCATTATAGGTATAGCATTCTTTTTGTGTGTCATTATAGGTATAGCATTCTTTTTGTGTGTCATTATAAGTATAGCACTCTTTTTGTGTGTCATTACAGGTATAACATTCTTTCCATGTGTCATTATAGGTATAGCATTCTTGTATATCATTATAGGTATAGCATTCTTTTTTGTGTCATTATAGGTATAGCATTCTTTTTTTGTGTCATTATAAGTATAGCACTCTTTTTGTGTGTCATTATAGGTATAACATTCTTTCCATGTATCATTATAGGTATAGCATTCTTGTATATCATTATAGGTATAGCATTCTTTTTGTGTGTCATTATAGGTATAGCATTCTTTTTTTGATAGCATTCATTTTGTGGGTCATTATAGAGCATTCTTTTCGTGCGTCATTATATGTAGAGCATTATTTTTGTGATAGAATTCTTTTTGTGCATCATTACAGGTGTTGACGATTCCATACTGACGAAAGGATAATATATGCAAACCTGGTCCATGGATTCTATTATCTGTAATAGAGTTCGTTTAATTTAAAACACGTGTAAAAAGTAAAACATTAAACACGTTTGAAGATACTATTTTACCACCAACATTCCACTCGCATACATTCGAGAAATAAAACTCAAAATTAATAGCTCTCCTCTTAGTGGGCAATTAAAGCAGATACGCATCGAATCTGCTCCTGCGCTTTGCGGAATCGCAAGTGTTTATTATTATCAAATCCAACAGGAGCTCGAAATCGTGGCTCGGAATCACGCTTGGCCTGAATACGCCGCAGAAAAAAAAATATTTATTAAAAATCTCGACGGCGTATCGAGCTAAATCAAACAAGAATCATGCATTTATTTGTCAGCCTCAGATAATGCGCAACTTCCATTCCGTTATTTTCTTGTTCAATAATGAGCACGATGTTATGCCGCTAACAAAGGAGCCTTGTGACAAGTGGTGATTATTGCGCTGCGAACTGATATGTTATTCACCCAAATTAATATTATTTCCAATTTTTAAGCTTTATTCAGGATTTTTCCTCTTGGTCTCGGGATCTATTGTTTTATCTCCGGTTATTGTGTTCGAACTTCTTTTCTCCATTGTCTCGAATTTTTCTTCCCTTTTAGCGAGGAAGTAAGTAGTCCATCTTACTGCTATCTCAAAAATAAGACTTAATTCGGAGTGATACCATAGTCTATAATCCAGCATTAATGAATTTCTGATTTATCAGGAGGGAAGATCTTGTAAGAGTGTTAATTCCTTAGAAGGAAATATTTGAGATCAGAACAATGATTAGAATGTTCGATTGTTATTCTTCTTATACATATAGAATGTATATTTGGATATTTATACCTGCACTAGCAGAAGTACTCGTCGTTGCCCGAGATAATACTGAAATAAAATGAGCTGAATGAAATCGGAAATATTTTATCCATTAATAGGATCGCTATAAAACATAACTCACCAATAAAAAAATTCTGATGTGGGCAGCACATGACTTTCCCCGTAGACTCAAATTCATTTTTACTTTATTTTTTTAAGAAGTCATTAAATTGAGTTTAATTGCACAAAATGACACTACATTTATATTTTTAATTCAATTTCTGTTTTATTTGGTAATTGGGCATTTTTCCAAAGGCGGAATAAAAAAATGCGAAAAATCTCAAGTATCTCGGGAACGGTTAGTCCTAGAGTAATAGAGTTGTTCTTATTCTTTCCTCGTCAAAAATTACGTGTAAAACAAGCATTTAATTGATACATTTGAACATACGTAGTCTTTTTTTAGATATTGGCGATTTTTGAGGGTCATTTCGCAAAAAGAGGCAAGTTGTTCTTTTCTGAATCGTACCAAAATCTCATCAGCACCAGGGTATCCCACATGTGATATATCTACCAAATTTTGTAAAATTTGGTCAATTTATATTTCAGGTAGAGTGAATACATGAGATTTTTGCGAGCCATTTCGCAAAAAAAGGCGGGTTCTTTTTTTCCGAATTATACCAAAAACTAATCAGCACCAGGATCACACCCAAGGGTCTTACCTACCAAATTTTATGTAATTCGGTCCATTAGGTTTTGAGTTACAGTGTATACATACATTGCACAGATACACGGAGAGACAGACACAGAAACACACAGACAGACACACACACAGACGTCATGCTAAAAATAGTTTTTTAGTATACTAGAGGTCTCGAAACGCGTAGATCCATCGAAAACTCGAGTTGCAATTTTCGACATGATTCCAATACTTTCCCTATACATTACCATGTATTGCAGGGAAAGTAAAAAGGAATGTTAATCGATTGTAGCGATTGAGAGTTGTTGTTGAAACCCAGACCGTCCGACCTACCAGAAAGGTATCGAGCGTTGTAAGAGGTCACTACAAACGGTCAAAACAGACACGTTGATTCCCGTTGTTCCGCGGAAAGGTGTAGAAATATAAACTTATATTAAAACATTTCCTGAATCCAGTCGCATTTCTTCATAAAAGTTTCAGCTAATTAAATTGCGTGTTTCAAGGGATATTTTGCTCGAAAGCGTATATGGGGATTTTCACTTTTATATATGAAACTAGTACGAAATCTCAAATATTTTCGCCATAAAGTATTTTAGCTACTTATTAAGCTTAACAAACCATTGAAAAATGTATGCACATCCGTTGAGTCCTTTTCGAGTTACAAATGGTCATGACGGACATACAGACAGAAACAGAATTTTAACTATTGTTTTTCCACACTAAAATGACAAAACTTACATATAAACATTCCCTAGACTCAACCCCATTGCCTGAAAAATAAAAACTTTAATTAAAATCCATCGCGCAGTTTAGAAAATATTAAAATTAAAACCGTGTATTAACATTTTCCCTTTTATATATTCGATATAGAATGTAATTGCACACCCATTTCAATAAGTGTTCTTAGAAAAGTCCTTAGCACACACACACACTCCAACAACTTTGTAAGAAAAGTTTTATGAATGCACACATTAAGGCTATCTATATTAAAGAAACCATGGAATAAAAATAATTACACCATTCCTAGAGTGCAGTATTGAAAGTGAAGATAACGACCTCATCAACAAAGCGAGATAGACGAAAATAAGCCAATTACAAAGTTGTACAGCATCATCTAATGAGTAGTATACTACTCATTAGACATCATCATACATATATCATATTATATGTTGCACTTTATAATTTTATAATTATATAGAATTTGGTAAATAAATTATGATATTAATTACAATTATCATATAAATTATGACATAAAACTCCCCCAAATTAATAGTATTTGCGAAATTATTATTTAATGCGTTTTCATCTCGGGATCCTTTGTTTTACCGCTGGTATTGTTTTGGCTCTTTTTCGCCATTGTCTCGAATTTTACTTCTTTTTAAAACCTTTAACAGTTCATCGCGTTCCTATCTAGAAAATTGGGGCCTAATTCAAAGTGACTGCATTCTGCAATTCCCCCGTGTTAATGAATTTTCGATCTGTTTGAAGATTTCGTAATATATCTAATTAAAAAAAAATGTTTTGGAATTTTGTACTCGGAACAATGGTTAATAAAGCTGGATGGATGGAATTCTTGATTGTCCATGTCGGTGGTATAACTGGTGCTTCTACAATGGTGATATGGTATAAGTTTTCCCTTAAAAAGCACACATAATAATACACAGCTTGTGCAGCTTTGCCATAGCTAAATTGGCAAATAGAAGCTATAAGGAAAACTGTGAACTCCCTCTATAGTTTTTATATATATATATATATATATATATATATATATATATATATATATGTATATATATATATATATATGTATATATATATATATGTATATATATATATATATATATATATATATATATATATATATATATATATATATATATATATATATATATATATATATATATGTATATATATATATATATATATATACATATATATATATATATATATATATGCATATATATATATATATATAGTTTATAGCTATATAGTTTATATTTTAACCTAAATATAAAATCTGTATATAAAACAAAAAATATCAATTTCAAAATCTTAATTGAAAACTTATAAAATTTTCTGTATAACACCGATGGTTTCAGTTCTAATTTTTCGATTCTTAAAATTAAAATGCAAAATTATTCACATATTTTTATAATTTGAAAAAGAATATAATTTGAACAGCACATCCTATTAGACACATAATTAATTTATGTCATATATTCTGAAATGCGTTAATTTAAGTTTTTTTTATTTTTTTATTTGTAATTGTAAAAATAATTTCCTCTTTCATTTGGCAATTTTGCTCATTTTAAAATAACGCCAAGTGGCCAAAAATTCTCCCAAACCAAAATATCTTAACAATAGTTTATACTAAAGTAATGATATTCATTTTAATCGTTTAATCATCAAAATATACGTAAAAACAAGCATTTAATTCATACATTTGAATGTATTTATTGATTACCAAAGTAGATTTTTAAGAACCATTTAAACAAAGGCGAGTTTTTATCACCCAAAAAAGTTCTCTGATGAAAGTAACATGCGCGCACACACGGATATCGAGCTAAAAATAGTTTATTCGCATTCTAATGGCCAAACCGTGTAAATCCATCAAAAAATCATCGAAGTCTAATGCTTGATCTCATACCCATACTTTCTGATACATTACTATGTATTGTAAAAGTGTTAAATGTATTCTTAATGGATCAAAGCCATGTGTTACCATGGAAATCATCTTATCAATGTACGCATAATGAGCTTACGAAGTTAAGCGTCACAACTGAGTTAAAAGGCGATCATAGGTTTCACAGTGATTCAAATTAGTCTTACATGCATTATAGAGTATGAGGAAAATATTTTGCTAAATGTGTCGAATTTATCTAATTTTTCAGTTCCACGCTGGCATTTTCATATTTTTATTATTTCAGTTTCATTGCATATTCTGGTGTATCGCACATTTTGAATTTACTGAAAAATTTTATGTCACCAAAATATACAAGTGCATTTTAAGAACGTTTGAAGTTATCATTATTGCAATTAATTACAGATATTTGAGTATATATATTTTGTATGCGTCTCTGCGTGTGCAGACGTTTGTATACATTTCAGCTCACATAAATATACGTCGAATATTTTCTCAATTTTAGTCTACGGAGGCGGTATGTGCGGTATGCGGTATGTCCGCCATCTTGAATTCCGTAATCCTGGAGGAGAGGGTAAAAAAGGGGGAAATGAAATGGGGGGGTGAAAATATTTTAGAAACTTTTTTTTTCGGCTGGCAACGATTTCGTTCGTAATCTTCAATTCCTATTTACTAACATTTTGCCAAATGCGTCGAATTTACCTAATTTTTCAATTTCACGCTGGCATTTTCATATTTTTATTATTTCAGTTTCATTGCATATTCTGGTGTATCGCACATTTTGAATTTACTAAACAATTTTATATCACCGAAATATACAAGTGCATTTTAAGTGCGTTTGAAGTTATCATTATTGCAATTAATTACAGATATTTGTGTATATATATTTTGTATGCGTCTCCGCGTGTGCAGACGTTTGTATACATTTCAGCTCAAATATTTCCTTAATTTTAGTCAGTAAGAAAATTCATGTGCTGCCCCATCGGAGATTTTAACGTTCAAAGAATATGTATAAATTAGCATCGCGTGTTAATTCAAACGCCTATAAATATGCACGCGCACCTTTCCATATAAATGGGGGCAAACAAAATCAGAACTAGTTCAAAATAAAATTATCAAAGCAATCATAATTGCGCTATTTAGCTTTACGTATTTAAAGCAATTAGCTACCCTGCATTATCTAATGTAGACTAGTTTTAAACATCAAATTTGAACGTCATTAACAACATGCCGCACTGAATTTAAATTAAAAATACTTTTACAAATAAAATTACAATTTAAATTTTATCTTCGTTTCAGTTTACATTCAATGTTGGATAATTTATGGCTAAAGTGATTGTAAAAAGAGGGTAATTACTTTTAATATATCCAATAATATATTTGTTTTCCAATGAATATCACTTTTGAATACATTTGAATATACATTTAAAAAAACTTTTTTTAACTGAAATATAGAAAAATGTGAGTAGATTTCGAATATTTGTTTAGAAATCGACTGATTTGAAGTCAAACCATCAATTTTACGGAAGTATAGGCCTAGCTTTCGTAACGCCCCCTACAGCCTGGTTCCGTAGCTATACTACGTCTTTTTCTTACTTATTGAAAACTAGCCGCCTTCGGCGGCCAACCTGTTCGCTACCCTTGAAAATTCTGACCGTGTCGAACTCGCTGGAGCCATAACCCCGTGGAGTTGTTGTTGAGACCCAGACCATCCGACCTACCAGAAAGGTGTAAGGTAACTATTTGAACGGCCAGGAAGTGCCACCCAATTTAGACCGAAACCCAGTGGGGAAGGCATCCACAAGGACCGTACTCTCTTTTCCCTACCACCAACCTCTCCAAAGGACTTACGGACCTACAAGTTTAACGTGATCGTACTCCGCGTGAACACGACGGCAGTTTTGGCAATGGCAGGAATCGAACCCGGGCCTACCGAGTGCAATTCCCGCGCGGTAACCACTGGGCTACCGCGCCCTCAACCCCGTGGAATTAACAAAGTTTGGTTTTATTTTAATGACGTTAAAACTATTAATGCAATTTTAAGGCACCGCGACAATCTCCATAACTTTCCTTTTATTTATTTTTTTTATTTCTTCAGTGTTTAAGTTTTTTCTTTGTGGTCCCAACCACCACCCGATGTAAACAATACATCGCCACAATTCAATCTAGCCAAAAACCTTATAAAAAGCAAACACTGATGACATTTGCAAATATAATTTAATACCCATGCGATTATCCGCATCAGGATAAATATATCAGCCAGATACCACCAAACATCTGCTAGGCCAAAAACCGTTTCCATACCAACACCGTGAGTCTGCGCGCGCATGTGGATGAAAAATCGAACTACTGAGAAAAATCGTAATGCCGAGAAATTAAAAATCATGACTTTCTTAAAATTCGGATCCTGCGGCAATTTTTTCATATTTGCGGACCAAATTGGGCTTGTAAGAATGCCTGATTTTTGAGCTTTCTAAAAATATAAATTATTAGTCGAAATTGTCGGTACTTTTCCCAATGCGAAGATTTGAAAACGAAAGTTCGTTTTTTTTGAGCCGAAAGTGACTTTTGTTTTAAAATCTTAAAAAAATTATAGAATTTGTCCCTGAGATTTAAAATTGATATATTTTTACTCGCAATTATCTGCTCTTTCCGGTCGTGTGATTATTTATTTTCTACGATGTCTGGATGGTGGAGCAAAAAGGGGAGAAGGGGGAAAAAACGGTCGAAATCCCAAAAAACATTAAATAACAAAAAATAATAATTCAAATTTTAAAAATCGGTTTTCACGTGTCATCTCCCCCCCCCCCCCCGGAGTCTCCGATTGCCAAATTTCGTAGCTCTACGACGCGCGGTCGCTGAGCCTATAGTGTATAAGACAGACACACAGACACAGACATTGCCTTTTATTATATAGAAGTACTTTACCCATATTGTATTGCTGAAAAGACTTTGCATTAGAGGTCGTTCAAAGAGAACAACAAATAGAATGGCTATGCTTTAGAAATTATGTTTGAAAAATAAAATTATTCATTGATAAAATGCTAAATAAATTTTTGGTTGATATAATTAAAAAAATGCTTTTTGAAATTACTCACTATTCATTCGTTTTACAACCTGCAGTAGCAATATTCCCTGATGGTGATTTTGTAAACCATTCTTTCCAAAATTTACTTTCACAAATATTTCTAATTAGTTTATTGAATTTCAGCGAATGCATAGACGGAACCTATGCATAGAAGTAAATTTTATATTCTTTGCAGATTAACGGATTGCCATACGGTGATCAATAGTTCGAAACTCCTCTGAGACAAGACTTTTTTACAGTCGTCTATTAGGCGTCAACTATAATTCCTACTTCCTTGTTATAAGTTACTAGAGCACAATCAGCAGTTATTAGTCATCATTATTCACCTTTATTAAAACTGCTAGCTAGTAGTCCAGCTTGAAACGGCATTATTACTTAAAAAAAATCTGATGTGGGCAGCATATGACTTTCCTTATATAATGCAATGAATTTACTACTTTTACAGTAAAGAAAGGGTTATTTTTATAGTAGTTATTTATATTCTTTCCAAGATATTGAATTTTCGTCAATGAGTCGTCATTTTCCATGTCGTCATCATCAATGAGTCGTCATTGATTTAGCGTCATTTTTATCCATTTGGAGAGTTTTTCGTTAATTTAGCAACATTTAAAAAGTCGCCAAGTTGGCGGCAACATTCCACCAAATTCGTGGCCAAAATCTTGCCAAGCGTTATGAGCGGAGAAATAAGTTATTCTTACAGCAGATAAATGACTATTGGCGTTCTAATACAAAAGTATCACTCAAAATATCTTTTTTCATGAATGAAACGAGCTAGATCCACGAGAATGATGTCACAAATTTATCGCATGGTATTACATATGAAGAGTGAACATGTTTCTCAATAGGAATTTTTTTTTAATTTAAATGATTTTTTGGTAATTTTTTTTAAAAGTGTGCAATATCTCGAGAACGGTTCATGTTAACGTTCTAAAATTTATGTCAATCATTTTCTAATGAAAAATTACATAAGAAGTGTCTATTTGCGTAACTTTATTAGAGGTTTTGATTTCTTGACGATTTTTTCAAAACTTCACTCGAAAATTTAGGGGGGTTCTGAACATTCGATTACGTATAAAAACAATAGGCTTCCAGTGTTTATAGATTGTAATTTTTGTACCAAATTTCGTTCAAATCGGTCCATTCGTTCGTCAGTTATCGTCTCCACAGACTCACTGACACACACACACACATACTCTCACACATACACACAGACAGACATCACTTCAAATATGTTCGATTCGCGATCAGGAATGCTTTTCGACCCCGTCACAATACTTTCCTTATACATTATTGTATATAAGTAAAGTATAGTTATGCAGGAAAATAAAACATATTAGAAAGGATTGGTATAAGAATATGTATAACCATTGGGAAGAAAATCTTAGATTAAGGACACATAATGGCGAATAATTTGCATAGCTTGGATTCGCATGCAAACCCAAACGATGGTGAGTAACCAATGACAACGGCACGTATAGCAATATCCAAGTGTGTCCCAGTGGCCATTACATGGAAAGTAGAAACTCAAAAAACGAACCTATAAAAACACAAATAAGATGTTTTAATACATGACTATTAAGTACGGTAGATGTATATATACAGAATTTTCGTTCCGAATTTTATTTTGATGAATGCACGGATGTAAAAGTCGGGATCTCTTGAGCGTTCTGAGTTCTGATCGAAAGTTGGATTAACATTTGTAAAATAATTTTCTATCTATTATAAAAATTGTAAATAGTCCCGTGACTATCATCATTCCGGTTAGTTCCTAATCATCATCATAATGGTTTAATTCACTATGTTTTAACATTGCATTATGCTCTAATTTTTACATAATCAAAATTAATTTTACAATTTTTTAAAATGAAATATTGCTTACAAACAAGCTTCTATAGTGTTAAAGTCTTATATATTAATTATTGGTGTACACCTTACACGGTATTTTAAGGACACGCTCTATATGTTGCTATATTTAAAATCATGTCAGCTACTTTGTAACGAATAAATTCTAATAATACACTTTGCGCAAGGAAAAAGGGAAAACTCAAACAATGCAAGGAAGCCAATAAGTAAAATACACTTTGTGCAAAAGTTAAGAAAAACTTGGCAACGAGTATAAGCAACGTGTGCTGTATTATTGTGGTATTTGTGCTTAAGCACATTGCTCAAGTTTTCCTAATGCAAGTAAGCACAAATAAATAAAACAAAGGAGCATACAGCTGCTTCGAGGATTTGCAAGTTGGATAACCTTCTTCACTGCAAGATAGATCAACAAATCCATCTGCAAGATAGACCAACAACAAGTCATAAAGACAAAAAATCTGATGTAGGCAGCACATGACTTTCCCTGCAGACTCAAATTCATTTTTTTTTATTTCATTAAGAACTCGTTAAATTGAGTTTAATTGCACAAAATGACACTGAATTTGCATTTTAAATTCACTTTCTGCTTTTATTCGGTAATTGAACATTTTTCCAATAGCGGCATAAAAAAATGCGAAAAATCTCAAATATCTCGAAAACGGTTAGTCCTAGAGTAATAGAGTTGTTCTTATTCTTTTCCTCGTCAAAAATTACGTATAAAACAAGCATTTAATCGATACATTTGAACATACGTAGTCTTTTTTTAGATATTGGCGATAATTGCGGGCCATTTCGTAAAAAAAAGGCAGGTTGTTCTTTTCTGAATCGTACCAAAATCTAATCAGCACCAGAGTATCCCACATGTGATTTATCTACCAAATTTTGTGAAATTTGGTCAATTTGTATTTCAGCTAGAGTGAATACATGAGATCTTTGCGGGCCATTTCGCAAATAAAGACGGGTTCTTTTTCCCGAATTGTACCAAAAATTAATCAGCACCAGTGTCATACCCAGGGGTCTTACCTACCAAATTTTATGTAATTCGGTCCATTAGTTTTGTAGTTAGAGTGGATACATACATTGCACAGACACACAGGCAGACACACAGACTGACAAACAGACAACAGACGTCACGCTAAAAATAATTTTTTCGTATTCTAGAGGTCTCGAAACGTGCAGATCCGTCGAAAACTCGAGTTACGATTTTCGACGGATTCCAATACTTTCCCTATACATTACCATGTATTGCAGGGAAAGTAAAAGGGAACAAATGGGGAAACAGAGGGATATAACCACCCCAAGTCATCGATTAACAGTGTGTTGAAGACCCAGACCGTCCGACTCGTCCAAAGGACTAGGAGCAACTATTTGGACGGCCGCGATTAACAGTGTGTGTGAGAGCGAATCAGAAACAGTGTGTGTGAGAGCGAATCAGAAAGCAGAATGAAAAACAGGCTAACTAATCTGAAACATAAAACTAACACACAAGATTGGACTTCTCCATAACACAACAGAAATGTTCCATCAAGACGAGAAAAGACAAAACAGAGAGTACTGAGAAGACGAAAATAAAATAAATCGACACACAAGAGCCTCATAAGCTCATCGGAAAAAATAATACAGAAATATTGAAAAGAGGAAAACAATACAAAGCACCCATCCTGACTGGTACAGGATCTTAACCAAATTACTATAATTTTTCTTAAATGTTACGATATAAATTCAATTTTAATCGGTAAAAATTTTAAATCATACACAAATATAAGGTATGACAAGGTAAATATAAAAAACCTGCAAGTGCAATTGAGACTTTACTTTCCCTACAAAACATGTTAATGTATAGGAAAATTACTGCAATAGATCCGAAAATTGGTATCCGAGTTTTTAACGGATTTATACGTTTTTAGAAATCTAATATACGAAGAAACGAGTTTTAAGGTGTCGTCTGTGTGCTGCCTGACGACGTGCAAAAATGCTTTAAATCGCCAAATGAAAAATTATGTTTTTCGAGAATTTTAAATTTCGTATCATTTAAAATATCGATTTTATGTGTTATTTTATGTTATACAATTAAAAAAATCTGATGTGGGCTGCACATGACTATAATGCAATAAAAAAACTTGAATTACAATTGCGTGTTTGCTTTCCCTACAAAACATATTAATATATAGAACAATTATTGGAATAGATCCAAAAATTAGAATCTGAGATTTTGACGAATTTATACGTATTTGGTGGCGCCTGAGTGCGGCCTGGCGACGTTTGGCTTCGTGACGGCGTTTAAAAATGCGTTTAGTCGCCAAATGTAAAATTATTTTGTTTTCTGGAATCCGAAATTTCGTACAATTTAAAATAAATATCGATTTAATGTGTTATTTTATGCGATACAATTGAAATGGATGTGATTAAGGAAAGTTAAAAAAATCTGATGTGGGCAGCACACGACTTCCCTTATATAATGCAATGGATTTACTAGTTTTACAGTAAAAAATAATGTATAAGATACACGGCCGTGTTTTTATCATTGAATTGTACATTTGACGATTTTCCGGATCATGTAAAACTGTTTCAAAATACTCAATTAACTTATACTTCTTGCAACTCTAAATAAACAAGCATAAAAAATTGCATATTGATAGCATCCTCAATAATAGCATCAGCATATTGATAGCATCCTCAATAAGCGATATAGTCCATCTAATAAAATACTTTAATAATTACGTCATCAATCAGGCGTAGTTTTCATTCATTTAACGTCATTTTTGCAATTTTGACGATATTTTTGTCAATCTTGGGCGACATATCGCCAAGTTGGCAATACTTTGTAAATTATTCGCTAAGTTTGCCAAATGCATCACCAAGTGTTACGGACAAACGGAGAGAAAAGTATTTCTTATATACTAGAAGATATGCCCGTCATATGACGGAAATCAGAATTTGTGAGACATTATTTCCCATTTGACGTCATTTTTATCAATTTGGCGACATTTTTGCCCTTTTAGCAACATTTAAAATAGTCGCCAAGTTGGCGATGTCTCACTAAATTTCTTGCCAAACCTTACGAACAGACGGACTGAAACATGTGTTAATCTTATAGTCTACGCTTATGTTCTTTCCAAAATATTGAACTTTCATCATCAAGTCGTCATTTTTATTGATTTAGCGTCATTTTTATTAATTTGGCGACATTTTCGTTAATTTGGTAGAGTTTAAAATAATCACCAAGTTGGCGACATTCGGCAAAAATCTAGCCAGGAGTTATGGACAGAGAAATAAGTTATTCTTACAACAGATAAATGACTATTGGCGTCCAAATACAAAAGTATTAACTAAAGTATCTTTCCTCATGAATGGAATTAGATAGATCAATGAGAATGATGTCACCCAATTTATCGCATGATATTACTTATGAAAAGTGAACACATTTCACAATAGGTAATATATTTTTTTTAATTTTATATAATTTTTTTAATAATTTTTTTAAAACTGTGCAATGTCTTCCAAAATTTGTGTCAATCGTTTTCTAATGAAAAAGTACATAATAAATGACTCCTTATGTGACTTTATTAAAGGTATTAGTCTTTAATAATTTATTTCAAAATTTCACTCAAAAATTTAGGGGGGGTGGGGGTTCTGAATATTCGATTTAGTATGAAAACAATAGGCTTCCAGTATTCATGGTTTGTAATTTTTGTACCAAATTTCGTTCGAATCGGTCCATTCGATCGTTAGTTATCGTCTCCACAGACTCACTGACACACACACACAGACATCATCTCAAAAACGTCTGATTCATGATCAGAGATGCTTGAAACGTGCTCTCCCGTCGAAAACACGAATTTGAATTTTCGACCCCGTCACAGTAATTTCCTTATACATTATATTCCTTATACATTATATGTATATAAGGAAAGTAAAAAGGAATTTTGAGAAAAGTTATGTGTTTAACACATTAGCATTTTTACTTTCCTTATACACATAGCATAATGTCCGGCCGTCCAAATGAATGCTCTATGTTTTCGGATGAGTCAGGCGGTCTGGATCTTCAATATAGTATAATGTATAAGGAAAGTATTGTGAAGGGGTCGAAAATTCGAATTTGAGTTTTGGACGAGAGAGCACTTTTCAAGCATCCCTGATCACGAATCGAACATTTTTTAGGTGATGTCAGTGTGTGTGTGTGTGTGTGTGTGTATCAGTGAATCTGTGGAGACGATATCTCAAGAACGCATGGAGCGATTCGAAGGAAATTCGGTACAAAATTTACAATCCGTGAATACTCAGCCGCCCAAATAGTTGATCACGTCCTCGGACGAGTCGGAAGGTCTGGGCCTTCAACACAATCCGTGAATACTGGAAGCCTATTGTTTTTAAACACAATCGAATGTTCAGAACCTCCCTAAATTTTTGAGCGAAATTTTGAAAAAATCATCAAACGATCAAAACTTTTAATAAAATTACGCAAATAGACATTTTTTATGTAATATTTCATTGAAAACGATTGTCATAAACTTTAGAATGCTAGTATACACCGTTCTCGAGATATTGCACATTTTTCAAATAAATTTATCAAAAAATCCCATAAATTAAAATATATTAACTGTTGAGAAACATGTTCACTTTTCATATGTAATATCATGCGATAAATTTTGGTGACATCATTGTCGTGGATCTAGCTCGTCCCATTCATGAGAAAAGATACTTTGAGTAATACTTTTTATTTGAACACCAATAGTCATTTATCTGTTATAAGAATAACTTATTTCTCCATCCATAACGCTTGACGAGATTTTGACGACGAATTTGGCGGAATGTCGCCAACTTGGCGACTTTTTTAAATGTTATCAAATTAACGAAAATCTCGCCAAATGGATAAAAATGTCACTAAATCAATAAAAATGACGACTAATTGACGAAAATTAAATATCTTGGAAAGAATATAAGTATCTACTATAAGAATAACTTACTTTGTTTTTACTGTAGAAGTAGTAAATTCATTACATTATATAAGGACATACATGTGCTGCCCACATCAGGTTCTTTTTAATTAGAATTAGTAGCATCCTATGTAAAACTTAAAACAAACAGTTCAACATCCCGCTTCTAAAGATTCCAAGAAGAACGGTAGATAGTATTATATGTACCTAATTAATTACAAAAAATAAAAATAAAACTCTTCAAAAAATAATTTTGAAGATAAATTATTTAATTAAAATAAATAAAACATTTAAAAATTGAAATATTTTTATGATCGAAGAGAAAACACTGGTATTCTTAAATTTAAATTACTTCACATTAAATAAAGTATTTTGAAATTTAAATTAGTCAAAAGTAAACAACAACATAAATTGTAAATATTCAAATCATATAAAATAGACGAAAAATTACAAAACGGTTTAGAAATAAAGGATAAAAGAAAACAAATCAAGCATATATAACAAGGCGATCTAATTAAAATTTAAAATGTGGGCAAGAAGTTATTTATAAATATGATAGGTATATATTTTTCCTTGCATTCTTGTTGTAATTATTGTTGATTTCATTTAAAAACTATATCAGCCATATTTTATAATTTTGACATATGTTTTTCTACAAACTGAAAACGGGATAGATGACAAAGCCCACCGTGATGTTCTTGGCAAAATGGAATACTTTGTAAATTACCTCTGAAATTGTACATTGAGCTTTAAATCAAGATGTTTCACTAGCGCCATTTTAGAAACAATGAACACGCACGAATACTTAAATATTGTTACTTTCCATACAATACATGGTAATGTACAGGGAAATGGAATCGTGTCGAAAATTGCAACACGACTTTTCAACGATTCTACACGTTTTGGGACCTTTATAACACGAAAAAACTATTTTTAGCGTGACGTGCGTGTGCGTGTGCCTGTGTGTGTGTGTTTGTGACCCTGTAACACTCTGTCTTTTTTGCAAAATGTCCCGTAAAAACCGTATGTATCCATTACAGTTTAAAAACTAATGGACCAAATTTCACAAAATTTCGTGCCTTTTATGGGCTACCCTGGTGATGATTTTGGTACGACTACGTATGCTCAAATGTATCAATTAAATGATTGTTTAATACGTAATTTTTAATGCAGAAAGGATAAGACCAACCCCCTTACTGTAGGATTAGGCCTTCTCTAGATATTTTAGTATTTTAGCATTTTTGCCACGCCGTCTTTGAAAACACGTACAGTTATCAAATGAAAACGAAAACTGAATTAAAAGTGTAAATTCAGTGTTATTTCAAATAATTGTATCGAAAGCCTAGACCATCCGACTCATCCAAAGACATAGAGCAATTTAATAGATAGCCGTGTATTATTTTGTGCAATGAAACTCAATTTAATGAATTATTAAAGAAATAAAGAGAAAATGAATTTAAGTCTGTAGAGAAAGTGATGTGCTGTCCACATTTTTTTTAGATTGATTTTGGCGCTCTAAAGATTGTTGTGAACTCGATAATCACACATGACATACCGCATAGCCAACGGCCCTACCGTGCTGAAAACACCGGTTCTCGTTAGATCACCGAAGTCAAGCAGCATCGGGAGCGGTTAGTACTTGGGTGGGTGACCATCTGGGAACACCACGTGCTGTTGGCACATCTCGGACGCGGTAGCCCGGTGGTTTGCGCGCTGGATTTGCACGCTGCCACAACTGCCGCTGCGTTCATGCAGAGTACGATCACGTTAAACATGTGGGTCCGTAAGTCCTTTCGAGAGGTTGGTGGTAGGGGAAGGAGGGTACGGTCCCTGTGGATGCCTCCCCGACTGGGTTCCGATCTAAATTGGGTGGCACTTCCTTTCCATCCAAACGGTTACCTTACACCTTTCTGGTAGGTCGGACGGTCTGGGTCTCAACAACAACAACATAAGAGATCGCAGTACACTCAATCATCTATCAATACACAGCTAAAATTCGTAGTAATATTCTGTGAGATGGCATTTCCCATGACAGACTGATGATATTGGTTTTTAAAGTTCGATACATGTCCAAATTTCTACGCTTTTGCACTCTTCTTCATATTACATCTTCCGGGAATTCTTTTTTAATATAATGTTCTTCAAACTCAAGGCTTTTATTTCATACGCGGATTCATAATGATCCCATTTACGCGTACAATGTATTTACAGGAAGATAAATTAAAACTCTGAAATAAGAACAATGAATACAGCAAAAAATATTACTTATTTTTAGAAAATGCAAAATCGTATTTCTCTATACGTATATCAAGAAGAAAAATATCACACCTTTCCATTACCAGTCATTATCCCTTAAACGGACGGTTTTCTTGGTCATTTAAGTTTCACTTAGGAGTATCAACTTTTGATATGCACGTAGCAAACGTGATGTTTTAACTGTGGTAATGATCGAGAAGAATTCGAGGTTGCCGATGGCAACATCACGCTCGAAAATTCTACCATATGTCGCAAATGCTTACCTCTGCGCATATCATTCCACTAAATATTACCACTGGAAAAAATGTATTTTTGTAAAAACAATGCGTTTTGTCAAATTAAAATGTGATAGTGGGAAAACACATTAATTCTGCGCTACATAAATACAGTGATCAAATTCATTAAAAAATGAATTCTAAATTTTAAACAGAGAGATTCCATTGAAGTATTTTATTAATATTTATTTTTATTATATAAATTTATTTTTAGAGAGCTTGGAAGCAAAAAAAAAATTATAAACTGGAATAATAGAACCCGGATTCCACCGTATGGAAAGAAACATAATATAAGATAAAATAATTTAAATTCAATATGTCAAATAAATTGAATTTCGCACTTTTATTGTAGTTAATAGCATATGTGAAATGGTTTGCTGTTTTAGGCGCTCTTCAGAACGGAATGGCCAATACTTCCAATGGCAGCAATAGTACTTGTTAGTATCAATTTTGCGAACCTTTATAGAAATCTTTTCTTTATGGTAGAGTATATGACATCAAGAACTGACAGTACTGTAATTCATTAATAAATAACATTAGATCCCATAAAGATTGATTTCACCATCTCAGGTCTCAGGTTCAGCACAATATAAACTTCCCTTATACATATAGCATATAAACAACATAATTTTATGTCTATTACACTAATTAGAATATATATATATATATATATATATATATATATATATATATATATATATATATATATATATATATATATATATATAAATAAATAGTATAAAATGAATTTTAGAATTGAAAAAAGAAGGAAGGCTTAGCGAGAAGCTTACTTAATGGCGGTAAGGGGTTGTGACCTTACACCCCAGTTGTCAACAAGCTTGTCATAAATGCCGCGGCATTGCACTCCTGGACGCCAGCGCTGGCTGAAGCCAACCCCCAGAGTGGCAATAACAATTATCACAAGACCGTTAAAAAAAAAGTCCAATGGTAATATGAAGACCATCACTGGATGAGCAACTAGTCCTTTAGACCACAATGACCTGTATATAACTTCGTGTTATCGTTCTGCGGTCCTGTTATTCATATTATGCGAACCTTCATCTGTTAAATGATATAAAATAGATTTTAACTTTGAACAATAAGCATTACTGTTACTGTATAAATTATCAATATAATGTAGCATAAAAGGAATGGGGTATTGCTGTAGATATGCTTGCTGTAGAAATGTCCGATCAAAATCAATACGGATGTCTTCATTATAGATAATTCTCTGAATTCTAGCCAATCTCCCCAAGAATACATTCCTAAATATATTTAAGTGAAGATTGGAATTCCAATTGATCAGACCGTTTATAGGTATATTAAAACTTTTTCTTTTATCATAGATAAGTGCACTAGTAGGGCACTTATGCAAAATTGCATAAGTGCCCTACTAGTTTCAGACCAGTTACAGTCGGCTGTAATACTTATCTTGCAAAAGCTAATTCTATTCTACTTAAACTTTTAAAACCTCTGTTGCATCAAATCAATAATAAAGGTAGTTACATCATCAAGAACAGTCAAGAAGTTATAAAGTCTTTAAAATATCACAAAAATCCATTATACTTTAAAACCTATGACTTTCAGGAACTCTTCAACAATATTGATCTTGAAGACTTATCTAATATCCTAAACCTTTTATATGAAGAATACGACTTGAAGAAAACAATAGAATTCATTAAATATAAGACTTTAATTAATATTGTCATTAAAGAAAACTACCTTTTTAATGGAATTTCTATATATCAGCAAATTAAAGGCATCCCCATGGGAGGGGGGTGTTCTTCTATACTTGCTGATCTGTACCTCAATTTTTATGAAAACCAATCACATCTTAATAATGAAATCACATACCTACGTTATGTGGATGATTTGATAGTCGGATATGAAAATGAAGATTATAGTATGAATTTTGATTTCTACCCACCAAACTTAATTTTGAAAGAAAATCCTGCTGCACTTAAAAATGTCGTGGAATTTTTAGAGTTAAGTATAGATTTCAGTAAAATACCTGTAAGTTTTACTATCTATGATAAAAGAAAAAATTTTGACATACCTATAAACGGTCTGATCAATTGGAATTCCAATCTTCACTTGAATATATTTAGGAATGTATTCTTGGGGAGATTGGCTAGAATTCAGAGAATTATCTATAATGAAAACATCCGTATTGATTTTGATCGAACATTTCTACAGCAAGCATATCTACAGCAATACCCTATTCCTTTTATACTACATTATATTGATAATTTATACAGTAACAATAATGCTTATTGTTCTAAGTTAAAATCTATTTTATATCATTTAACAGATGAAGGTTCGCATAATATGAATAACAGGACCGCAGAACGATAACACGAAGTTATATACAGGTCATTGTGGTCTAAAGGACTAGTTGCTCATCCAGTGATGGTCTTCATATTACCATTGGACTTTTCTTTTTTAACGGTCTTGTGATAATTGTTATTGTCACTCCGGGGGTTGGCTTCAGCCAGGGATGGCGTCCAGGAATGCAATGCCGCGGCATTTATGACAAGCTTGTTGACCACTGGGGTGTGAGGTCACAACCCCTTACCGCCATTAAGTAAGCTTCTCGCTAAGCCTTCCTTCTTTTTTCAATTCTAAAATTCATTTTATACTATCTATATTTATATCGTGTATAGTATTTGTAGCTGCTTTGCGCATATATGCTATAACACTTCAATATCTTTAATAACTTTTAATTTATTATACTGTTGAGGTTGGCCGCAGATACACGTGGTAAAAGAAGAAGGGTTCCTGCCACAATAATACAAATTTTCCTAATGCTTCTTCATTTTTTCATCTTTTGGTGCCTGTAGTCTGAGTTTGGACATTTATTAATGTCCTATTGTCCAATCTGAAACAGGCATTTGTCTGTGTAAATAAGAATTAAGTACTCAGACCTGAAGATGAATTTAATTCTTTTTAATCTTCGATTTTGGGCCGGTGTTGATCTTTTCTATTATCGGCATTATGCAGTGGTTTTGCTTCTATGGTGATGTTAATATTTCACGATTACTTGAATTATTTATTTTTATTGTTACTCCTTTCTAATGTATATATACATATATATATATATATATATATATATATATATATACTCTACGTGACAGTAAAAATGAGACACCAAGAAGGAGTGAGCAGGAAGTGATGAAAATCGGCAAACAAAGAGAGACAGCAAAGAACAATAAGTGATGTTTATTGCAACATGATACACTTATATACTGAGCGATAACACCGTCTAATCAGTAGGTTATAAGACCACCGCAAGCGGCGACACAGACAGCAACACGTCTAAGTATAGAGTCAATGAGCGTGCGAGTGGTGTTCTGAAAGATTACTGCCCATTCCCTGTCAACCATTTGCCAGAATTCGTCTTCTAAACCCGGCGGTTGCAGAGCACGCAAGCGACATCCAATCACGTCCCAGACGTGTTCGATTGGTGAAGATCAAGGGAGACTGGTGGCCAGTGAAGCATATGGGTACCTTCCATGTTAGCTAATGCGTGCCGTGTGTGTCCTGCTGGTAATTGGCATTGGGAATCCCTGAAAGAAGGGTAGTGTCACCGGCCGCAGCACGCCATCCACGTACAGTTGGGCCATCATAGTTTTCTCAATACGGAGCAGAAGTGACCTGCTATCGTAAACGATTGCACCCCTAACAATGATGCCGCGTTGTCACGCGGTGTGGCATTCGACAGATGCGACCGGATTGGACCTATCTCCACTTAGGCACCAGACTCATACACGGCGACTCTTATTGCTAAAACAGAAGCGTGACTCGTCTAAAAACACAACCCTGTGCCGTTCCGCCGTCCACGTGGCTCTATCCCGACACCATTGCAGACGGAGGCGTCTGTACTGTTGAGTCAATGGCAATCTTCTTAACGGCCGCCATGAGTGCAGGTCGTCGGCGACTATTCGGCGGATAATGGTCCTGGTTGATGTGGGAGCATCAAGGGTGTCTTGCACATTCTGCAAAAGGGCGGCCTGAGGGGCCGCCATCGCTATCCGGCGAATGCGTCGGTCCACTCGTGCTGACGTCGCTCTGGTCGTACCGGAACCCTTCAAGTGTGCCACATTCTCTTGTTCCAACCATCTTCGCCACAGCCGATGCACCTTGGACGCGTGTAGGTGTCTGTTCGCTGAGATTTGATGTATGGACCAACCTGCACTTCTGAGTCCGATCACCATAGCCCTAGTAAAATCGTCTGTCTGCTGGAACTGCCTTAGTTGGCAACGGCCAGGCATTCTCTGCTACTTCACGTTTCCTCTGAGACAAAAAAATTGCAAGATGATTTCCCTGGCAGACAGAGCGGTGCGATTTGATTCTGCTGCTACTTCTTGGCGCGACTGGATTGCTGCTTCTGCAGGTTCCTTCCCTTGTATCTCACTCAAAGTGGGCGAGACAGCTGCGTATTTCGCATCATTTACATAACTCGATGAGCTGCGTATACCCTCCAATTTGCATACTTTTCGGCCCACTCCTTCTGGGTGTCTCATTTTCACTGTCACGTAGTGTATATATAGTAATCTAATTCTATATCTATTACATTAATTATATATCTAATACTATATATAATTCTAGGTCAGTTACTCTAATTATGATATATTAATTCTAATTTTATATGTATAAATCTAATTCTATTGATGTTCTGTTTAAATTTTACATATTCCTGAAAAGTTTTACAGACCTTGTAGTTCGTAATGTCGTTTCAACACTTGTACCAGCCAACAAACTAACCAACCGACACCTTAAAATAAATCTAATAAAATATAGTAAATGTAAACTGTGAAATATATTTTATTGCAAAAAATGAGATTTACGTGAGTTCTCAAAACGTTTTATCAGTACCCAGATGATAGAGGTTATATGCCAATAATATGATTTACAAATATTTTTTAATCTGTTTATTTTGTATTAATCTGTTTTGGTTAATGACCTCTAATAATCATTATACTTCAAGGCAACCATCACTATTATAAAAGCGTATGTCTGAGTACCGATTGCAATCCCAAGGTATAGTGCCCAGAAGAGATAGTGTGCGGACAGAGGCGAGAAACGGTTTCCCTAAAAACCACCTCCGCCAGATGGCTCTGATCTCGAATAAGAGATCAAAAGCTGAGGAGTTAACATTGAAACTAATGGCAATTTAATGCAAATGAAATGGCCGATATCTTTTGAATTAATTGAAGAATTTGTATGAAATTTGGTGTGATTATTGCAAGTGTTACACACAAAAATTCATCTGATTTTCAAAGAGTTTGAGCAAGAGATATATTTGTATTTATTTGTATTTTTAAAATTTTATGTAACTTGATCTGGTGTTCGTTCAAACCTTTAAGGTTCAAAATAATCAAGTTCATTCATCACAGTAACGTGAAATTCGGTATGACGTTTTCACTTGTAGTACATTTCAGTTCTTCATTTCAGTTTCGATTTTGAAGATTATCGAGCTAGCCCGTCCTGGACCCGCCATAGGACTGTACCCGTTTTTAGAGAATAAACAGAAAATCAGAGAAAGTAGGAAATCTAAATTTAATATATGCTTTTCTTTTTGGGTATATTTTAATTCTTTCAATTTTGAACCGTATCAGGTTAGCCCGTCATGGGCCCGCCTTAGAAATTCACCCGTTTTTTCGGAATAACTCGAGAATAAGTGTATCTAAAAATTCGAAGTTTAGCATATCCTTTCATTTGCGGCATATTTTAACTTTTTGGATTTAAAACCTTATCGGGCTAGCCCGTCCTAAGCTCAACAAAAATAAATATACTCGTTTGTTGAGAATAACTCAAAATTCTGAGCATCTAGAATGTCTAAATTTAATGCATCATTGTCCTTTGGGGTAAATAACATTTCATCGCATTTCGAAACTTATCGGGCTAGTCCGTCTTGGGCCGCCATAAAAATTTACTCTTCTAGGCACTGTACTAGAGCCGTCTGGCGGAGGAGGTTTTCGGGAAAAGCTCCCAGCATTGGGAGGTATAGCCGGTCGGCACACTAGTTTTAGGGCACTCTACCCAAGGGCTGAAAAATTCCTGCATATTAATTCGACCAGGCTTAATCCAAATCTGAAGCCCGTTTTTCTCTGGAAAAATAGTCTCTCAAAGTTTGGACTTTTATGCTATTTGAGTGGTTATATCTCAGTCCGAAGGCGTTGGCAGAACATGATGCAATTGCATGGTCATGAAATTTTAATGCCTCAAGAAACTAAAAGGAAAACTGTATTCAACTCATGGATTTAGAGATAAGACCATCCTTTTACCTCCATGATTGAGCTAAATTGGAAAGTTACTACTGAGAAGTCATCCCAATTTAAAATGTAAATATTTAAACCATGGAGTTAGTTATACTTGCTTCCTCCCTTAACTTCAAATTCGTATTTTAAACGATGCAATTAATGCAAACATCGTTTATAGATTAGTTGGAGCTGAATTGTATGAGAGAGTTAGTATCTTTACGTCCAAGGTATGACCAGTGGTTTATTATTATTATCATTATATTATTATTATTATTAAGAAAATGCTCTAGAAAAGTGATTTCTGAGTCGCTTTACGTGCTGAAAAAATATGCCAATCAAGTCACTGATGCCAAATCCAATGCAAAACACTGGTTTTTTTTTAATAATCCCCCTAAATTTAGTTATTTCCAGTAGAATCTAATAACTTTCCACAAAATTCGTCCACATCGAAGTAAATGTTCGATGGGAGTTGATGTCCGCCAGTTTCTGTTTCCCATGCATGGCCATGGTGTACTTTGGACGGGCGTAGAGCACGAAACGCGCAGACTTTACGGTTTTTTAAAATCTCCAAGTAAATTAACCAAGTATATTGTATCTATTTCATATCATTCTTGAAATACAATATCTGTATCATGCAAATTGCTGTATTTTTTACAAACCATCTTTATTAAATTAACTACAGTTCATAAATAATTCGAAAATATTTTAGGAAATCGTATCTTTATATAAATCTTCGTACTTAATTTATTATTATTTTAAATTCTTATACTAACGCCAAAATTTTCTTTTTAAGTTGGCAACGGGTCCTTCAAATCCCAGGAATCGATATATTTAATACAATTTCTGCTAATGTGTACTACCTTAAAACCCTTATATGCTTAATAAAGACCAAACTATCGTATTCCCACATATAAACCAGTGTTCTGCAAAATGTAACTTATTATTATTGATTACTATTAATCCACAAATATAATAGGGATTAATAACTATATTTTAAACACTGTGAAATCAACCATTCTATTAAAGATTAAAGGGACTGTTTAATTTTCAATCGTGTCATGAGTAAACCAAATAAGATTAATGATTAATAAATGATTGACTGAAGTGATCAATGGACTAAATTAGGCGTGCATAAATTCATAACTTTACTTTTCTTTCCTCAATCATTAACCTTGAATATAACGAATTGATAATGATTTGCTGTTCTCGAGATATCCAAAATTTTACTTCTTACAGAAAGAGCTATATCTATCTTTTGTAAACATCAAACAACTTTTATAAAATTTGGTATGGCCATTCTACTATATAAGAAAACAACAAACCTCCCAGTAACAGAATCTCCCTATAAGGGGTGTTCACAAAGCTCGGTATCGTAATCCCTAGCTTTGAGAACGAACCTTTTAGAAGGAATCTGTGACTATAAATGTCGCTATAAAGTGTTCAATCTGCTGAAGTTGCTATAACATTGTTCAATCTGCTGAAGTGATTGTCGAGTGGTCAAGGCAAACGTTTCCGTAGTAATCGCTCGACCGCCACGTTGTGGGTTCGAGCTCCACGTAAGGCATGGATGTTTGTGTTGTAGGCGCAATATGATCCGCCCCTCCCCCTCCCTGGTGCGCCTGGGGCAACGTCAATGGACGGCTAAATGGTTCACATTCTAACCGATGTAATAAAGGTGAGTGACGAAGGTCAAAGTGCCTGGCCATTTGAAAAAAACAAACAAAAAAGCAAGAAAAACCTTGTTCAATCTAAGTTCAATCTGCTTTAAATTTGAATTCGGCTACGTGACCATGAATGACTCTGTCTGTCGTCACATAGGTTCGCAAAGTTGCAACAAATAGCAAGTTTTCTTAGTCTAAGTGTAGTTACCAAGTATACAGTGCTAAAAATCTCCGAAACGATCCTCCACCACGTCATTTGTCGTTGAAAATCATGGGTTGGACATATCCTATTTCTCGTCATTTATCGTTGAAAGTCATGAGTTGGACGCATTCTATTTCCCGTCATTTATCGGTGAAAGTCATGAGCTGCACGCGTCCTATTTAAAGTCATTTATCGGTAAAAGTCATGGGTTGGACACAACCTATTTCAACCTTCCCGGCCGTCCAACTAGTTACTCTAAGTCCTCTGGACGAGTCGGACGGTCTGGGTCTTCAACAACCTATTTCAAGTCATTTGTCGTTGATAGTCGTGGGTTGGACGCATCCTATATTTCATTATATAAAAATTATCGCACATTTCGTAATCACAAGTATTAGAAAAGAGAATTTGTTAAATAAGGAATACAGTAAATAGCAAGAGATGTCTTTGTTTCTGCACATTAAAAAATACACACCTCCACACGATCTTTTGAAATTACTTACTTTACCCCATTATGTATTCCATTCCGGTCCCACAGAAAGTGCTTAATAGCATGTATACAAACAACCCCTTGCGACATTTTCCCAGGAACGTTATACTTTTCATATGTTAAAATGAGCTCTAAACAAAATACACAATTCAGTATAAAACGCTAAATTATGCAAATCTAACCTCAACAAATTCTACAGAAACAAACACCATCACCATTAATCATCCGTTAAAATGTCCGCCGATAAAAATCACTCGAAAGGTCCCAGATGACATTATGTATGCGGAGTGTCGTCCATTTCAGGTTTGTTGGATGTCGAGGAACGTTTTCCTGCAGACTTTTCAAGCGGTCCACTTTAGAATCCCTGAGGCGTTCTCCAAGGGTTTAGGCCCGTACCATGATACACGATTAGAATTTCTCTTTGCACGGTGACACTGTGCATATGACCATAAATAACTCCACCATTAAAGCTCGAGTAATCGATTAGGTGCTGCTTATGGAATAAATATTAATGAAAAGTGTGATAGGGAGAAGATGCCTATAATTCTGCTCTCCGACATTGCAAACAAAGTTGGTGGGACTGTTGACATAGATCATAGTGACAGCATGTTATGTTGAAAACGTTACTGATGATCCCAGTTCGCGCCGTTGTCACAGAATTTATCAAATGATGGAAGGATGTGTCAGCAATGTGTAATCCAATATGCACGCATGCTGTCGAATGTTGCATTCATAAATAAATTAATGCTAAGTATACAGTGCTGAATGAAGCATTAAAGACAAGACCTAATAATGCGGATATCAAAATTGTACTCGTTATTTTGAAATATTTATTCCTAGGACTTGTATTCACACTGGTGTTATTTGAAATTAATATTTGTATAAAAAAAATATCCTTATTAGAACACTGGACCTTTTTCAATTAATTTTATTTTATTTTATTCAATTTACGTGGCAAATACAGATGAAATCCAGTTACAGTAGCCATAAAAAAAATTAAAAAGTACAGAACATAAGATACAAGAATACTAAGTAGCAAACATGTCAAGAGCATTGAAACAGGCTTTTTTAAAACAGGCAGGAGTCAAGTTAAATATATCAATATCAGCACAATGGGTATTATATAGATCAACAAATTTATAGATAGAATAGCATTTAATGTAGTAGTGCTTAACAGTAGTATTGCGAAATAGAGTTTTTTTTTTCAAGTATTATTGACAGGTATATGAAAATCCAGGCAAGAAAGTAAAATAGGGCAATCAATAGTATTATTTAAAACGTTATAATAAAACAAGAGGCAGGACCAGCTTCTTCTTTTTTTAAGAGACATTAAACTATATTTCTGTCTGAGTTCCCTCGTATGCATATCATAAGGATAATAACCAGTCAATCTGTAATCAATAGTACGTAATAGTTTATTATGCACGATTTCTATCCGTTGAGAATGCAGATTGTAAACAGGGTCCTAAATCATTGCACAATATTCCAAAATTGGTTTAACAAGGGTATTATGAATGCAAATAATCGTATCAGGACTGGCAAAAACACGAGATCGTCTTAAGGTGAAACCAAGTCTTTGGTAGGCTCCTTTAATAATATTATCAATATGTCTCTGAAAGTTAAAAGTATCATCGAAAGTGACACCCAAATCAATATATGAGTACATCGAGATAGAGATGAATTATTTAAAATATAATTGTAATTAAGAATATTTCGAAGTATTAAGAATATTAAGAAGACGGTCATAAGTAAAATATGTAAACATATTCGTGATCAAAGATGCTTAAAACGTGTAAAACCACTATGATCACAGAGTTGCATTTTTGACTCCCTCCTATAGCGATAGATTATCTTTACTTGCACAAGCATTTTGATTTGTCTTAAGTATACGATGAATTTGTAATTATATTCACATAGTATTTTTTTACAATAAATGTACTTTAAAAAAATTATAGCTTCAGATTCGTAGACAGCAAACATATTTTTTTTCTCGGCAGGTGAATCTGTCCAGTATAATTAACATCTTATTAAATCAGCTTCAACTTAAGAAGAAATAAAAAGCCATCCTTTCAGTAATTCATTGGATCACATTGACGGCATATTATGCTAAATCGTTACTGACGGGGAAACTTGAGCAAGGCATTCAGGCATAAATAAAATAAAATTATTATTATTTTATTATTATTTTATTTGAATATGTTGCCCAAGATTTCCTTATCCTTTATACAAAGTGTTTTTTACTTATTGATGTTACTGATGATATTTTGTATTTTGACAATAATCGCAATATTCTTCCTGTAATCATACTGTTAAAATTGAAAGATGTGATCAACTCTTGACTTAAAGCAGAGGTCCGCAATATGTTGCTCACGAGTACTGCAGTACTCGTCAGCCGAAATGAAGTATTCTCCAAAGGATATTAAAATGACGCTCAAAAGCACTGAAAACAACATGTTAAAATAATTCTGATGTTTTATTTTTATCTCTCTATATTAAAAAAGAAGTAGCTGACGTCGCCGCCGCTGCCGACGCAGTTTGATAAAATTTCTCGTTTCTTGAGATTCTTTGCTTCGTACCGCAAAAACTATTACATTAAAAATATGACATGTAGTACACTTGTCGGAAAAGCTTAGAGAAATACGCTAAAATAAACCGTTTCTAATATATATTGTAGTTTAAGAAATATTTAATGTCAAAGTCAAAGACAAAATATTTGAACTGCGAGTTCGAGTCCTGGAGAGACTAACAATAGCAAGACCACGAATTTTTGCAGGCAGGTACCTATATGGGAGAGTTTTTACAGGACGGAGCCCCGTTTTTGAATTTCGATGTAGGTTTTGAGATATTTTACTTTTTATGCACTTCTAAAGTGAACTTTTTTTTTCTTATCGGCACATCTAGCCAATTCTCTGTCTCGTACCGTAAAAACTGTAGCATACAAAAATATGAAATTCTGTATATTTATAGAGAAATAATAGTGTAACACGATGAAATAAATAGCTTATCGGTTTAAATTTTAGTTTGGCATGAAATAACTCGCGAAGCGAACTCATGATCAAGGAATTCAGTTTTTGGATTCCCTGGACTAAGAAAAATCCCTGCTTTCCCCTCCTGCGGAAAATAGGCAGGAATAGAAAAAAGATTTTTGAAAGCAGAATTCTTAGGAAAAATAGATATGAAGGGAGCTCGGCGAGAGCAGCGAGTTGGAAGCGAAGCCTCCCGAAGAGGGTTAGCGGACCGAACAGGGGGCACAGCCCCCTAATTGTAATAAAATTTACTGTCCTCATGAGTCATAAAATCATTTGCACGAGCTCTCGAAATGTTATTCGTATAAAAAATGCCTATACAACTCTTTAATTTATTTTCTTCACTATAGAAATTAATTGGAGTGTGGCTCAACTAGACTTTCTCATATCAGAATCCATTTTTAAGTAGCTTTTTTCTTTCAAAGTTTACAAGAAAAATAAAAAAAAAATTAGTATTATAGGGCCAGATGATTATAATTATAGCGTGCTATCTTTGAATTTAATGGACTAGGAAAATGTTTCGATTGATACCATATTTGAGAATATAACCCCCCCCCCCCCCAAGGGAGTGCTTGCCCCCCAAAGAAGGCTAATGACATCATGAACAAAAAAAATGTGTCGCCACTGTCTGTTACAACAATGATTGAGTTTTATTATCATTGAGCAATAAATAAACTCTTTTATGCATAGTTATGTCAAATTTTGTCCTATACTGCCATTTTAAGTAAATATAAAATTTCGAATAAATTTCAAAGTTTTTGCTCAAATACTAAAAACATTCTATCTAGTTCTAGATTTGTTGATAACAAAGCCGGGTATGAAGTTTCGTGAAAATTCGTTAAAATTTGTGACCGCTATCTTGTACACAAGTAATCGACCACAGACAGACAGACGACCATCACTCCAAAACTAGTTAAAGCATGTCCAGGAGATCTTAAAACATATTGGCATTAAAATCTTGAATTCAAAAAATTTCAAGGAAACAATACTTTCTGTATACTACACTGGTGTCCAAAATTAAAGTTACAAACACATATTTTGCAATAATTCTAAATAGCTACGACTAATATTAAAAAAAATTGATGTCATATATAAAGTAGGGAAAGGCGAATATAATGTAAACATTTAGTGTTTGTTAGACGGTTAAAAGGGTACGTTTGGTAAGACAACATGAAAGTGACCGTTTTCCGAATCTGAGAATTTCATCTATAGAAGTGTGTTTCTTGCAGGAAAATTCACGATACGGACTGATTTCAGTTAAAATATGTTCTCGTAATCATTTAGACAATGGACTGAGATGGAAAGCCATCGGCAGGCTTGAAGCTGGCCAGTCTCAAGCGGAGGTCGCTCGAAGTAGCAGTATCTCGAATGGTGGTATCCAAGTTATGACGCCAATTCCAAACAACGGGTACTATGACCAGGAGGCCCGACCAAGGTCGCCCAAGAGCACGACACCTCGGAGAATCCATACGTGGCATTAACTGCACGACGCCATCAAGAGATGGCGGTTAGAGAGCTCTCTCAGGACCTAGCTGCTGCGTCTGGAACAACAATTTCTAGGCAAATTGTATATAGACGTCTAACAGAGAAGGTCCTTTACGCCAGACGATCAGTGGTGTGTGCCCCCCTCAACAGATCGCAGGAGAGAGTCAGTCTTTCGTGGAGACAGCCACACAATTCTTGGACACAGCAATATAAGGGCCGTGTCATCTTCAGTGATGAATCGAGACTCAGTACCCAAAGGAATTCCTGACGAGTCTTCATCAGGAGGGAGTCTGGAGCTCGCTATCTTCCCTCTCCAACGCGTAAGGGAAATCAACCACTTTGGTAGAAGTGGAATCCTTCTGTGGAGAACGCCATTGAACATCTTCGATGCAGACACTGTGACCGCACAGCGCTATAGGGATGAGGTTTTTCCATATGTGAGGCTTTTTCGGGGAGCTGTCGGATAGGACTTTATTTTTATTGACGATAACGCGAGGTCACATAGAGTTCAACTTGCCGACGATTTTCTGGGGGAAGAGGGTATTTGCCGTATGGTGTGGCCAGCGAAGTCGTGGGACCTAAATCCTATGCAGCATGTTTGGGATGCTCTATGACAAGCAATTTCATGACGTCAACCCCTTGACAGGACTCTCCAGGCGTTAAAATCATCGCATTCAGAAGAATGAAATGTGTTGTCACAAGCTATAATCAACAACCTCATTTACAAAAGCTGTGCGGAATGACAGCACTCCTTATTAGCCTGACCATTATGGGGATATGATGTATCAAGGTATGGCCGTTTTTTGGTCTCATTTGCATATTGCAAAAAATATATCTCCTGTTTATTTTGTGTTGTTACCATTAGTTATCTCAAAGTACGGGACATCTGTGCACAAAAATTTCCTTTACAATAAACCAACTATTTTTCGAGATATCACATATTTTGTGTTTGTAACCTTTATTTTGGACAACAGTGTATATTACGTAGTATGAGAAATGTGTAAGCAGCACATGGCTTTCTTTATATAATGCAATCAATTTACTTCTTTCACAATGAACAAACGATGTACAAGATCCATGGCACAGTGTTTTTAACGTTGAATTATACATTTGGCGTTTTTCCGGATGACAGAATGTAAAACTATTTCGAAGTGTTTTGTATATCAAGCAAATCTAAATTGACAATTATCAATGTTGATAGCATTTTGAATAAGCAATATAATCCATATATTAAAATATTTTAATAACTAATTCATCAATTAGGCGTAATGTTTGCAATTTTGATGATTTTTTCGTCAATCTGTTATAAAATATGACCATGCTGGCGATATTTCACTGGATTATTTTCCAAGTTCGCCAAATGTATCATCCAGTGTTACACACAAACAGAGAGAGGAACATTTATTATATACTAGAAAGTATGCCCGTCATATGACGGAATTCAAAATTTGCAAAACATTACCCCCCCCCCTCCCATTTAGCACCTTTTTTACCAGTTGGAGGCATTTTCGTCAATTTGACAACATTTAAAAAAGTCACAAAGTTGGTGATATTCCGCCAAATTTGTCACCAAAATTTCATCGTTACCCACTAAAAAATAAGTTATTCTTACAGTAGATTCTTATATTCTTTCCAAGGTATTAAATTTTCATCAATAAAAAATCTGATACTTTTTTTTAAGTATGGTGATTTCTTTGCAAGTGACATGGCCTGAAATACATAATTTCTTATGTAAAGAATTTGGATGTCCTTCCTGTCTTACTGCTGAAGTAGTTGACAATTAAAAGGGGACTCTAGCTCAAAAGAATTCTCGTACTTCCAGTATCTAACCGTTGTTGTTGTTGAAACCCAGACCGTCCGACCTACCAGATAGGTGTAAGGCAACTGCTTGGACGGTCGGGAAGTGCCACCCAATTTAGACCGGAACCCAGTGGGGGAGGCATCCACAGGGACCGTACCCTCCTTCCCCTACCACCAACCTCTCGGAAGGACTTTCGGACCCACATGTTTAACGTGATCGTACTCCGCATGAACACGGCGGCAGTTTTGGCAGTGGCTGGAATCGAACCCGGGCCTACCGAGTGCAACTCCAGCGCGCTAACCAATGGGCTACCGCGCCCCAGTATCTAACCGTGTAATAATTAATATATTCAAAATTTTAATTTAACTACAATTTTATATTTTAAGAGATAAATCTGATAAATTTTTGGAGAGTTTCACTTGAATCTATTAATCTTCATTTGCAATGTGAAACTAAATTCTTATCCCATAAGAAATTGAGCTACAGCCACGAAACTCGATATGTATGTATGTATCATTTACAGAAATATGCAAATGATTAGAATTTAGAAATTAAAAACATTTTATTAAGAATGGAAACAAGATGATATTTTAATAAGCGGCATATCTTCCGTGGCGTCTATATAAGCCGATATTCCGTTCGGCATAGAAGCAATTAAGTTGATCATGTCCCTCTGCGGAAGCAACTGATCAGCTATTCCAGGAAGGCTGCAATCGCCATCCCAGCATATCCCAGACGTGTTCGATTGGTGATTGGTCTGGGGGACCTGGATGGTCATGGGAGGGATTTAAATCCTCGAAGACACTGTTGAATAGTCGTACAGTATGTTTTCGAGTGTCGTCTTGCTGGTATATGAAAACTGGGTGGCTTAACAGCATAGGCAGAACAATCGGCTGCAGAATATCGTCGACGTACAAACGAGCCACCAAATTCGCTTACAGCACTACAGGATCAACTGTCTTACGAGATGGCTCCCCAAATTGTCACACCACGTGTGATTGCCGTGACAACAAATGAGAGATTGGACCTATGACCAGTTCTCCTTCACACACATATGCGGCGGTCATCAGTACTGAGAAGGAAGCGAGATTCGTCACTAAAGACAACATGTCTCCAATCGAAGACTGTCCAGGCTGGCACCAATCCACTTCTGCAAGTCATCTCCGAATAGTATCCCTCGATTCAGGATACATGAATGATAGCTAATGTCTTCAAATGGCTAAGAGCGACGCCATTGGTATCGATTTGGCTCCTCTCCTGACTGCACGATCTTCTCGAGCAGTTGTCTGTCAAGGACGTCCTGAACCTTTGCGACAGTTACATGTACCTTCTTTGATCCTTTGTTGCAACACCGATCAACTGAAATATAACTCCGACCAAGATGGCAAGCGATACATCTGTTGGATCAACCAGCTTCCCTTAGGCCTATGATCCGACCTCTCTCTAAATCTGACAATTGTTTGTAGCGCCATCGGGTACATCTCAAGGGCATCTTTATACACAACTTCCAGTATCAAAGATGAAAATCCAGTTCTAATTACCGGTGAGTGAGAAAACCGGTCGTTTTAAATTCTGTGCGTTGCGACCTTCTAACAATCGCACAAGCGACCTTCTAACATCATTGAAGCTGACAGTTTGATCATTTACATAATTCTGAAAACAGCGTTTGCATGCCTATTTTTACGGCTGTAGCTCAATTTGCTATGGGTTGTTGTTGTGGAGACCAAGACCGTCCGACCTACCACAAAGGTGTAAGATAACTGTTTGGACGGCCGGGAAGAGCCAACCAATTTAGACCGGAACCCAGTGGGGGACGCATCCACAGGGACCGTACCCTCCTTCCCCTACTACCAACCTCTCGGAAAGACTTACGGACCCACATGTTTTAATGTGATCGTACTCCACGTAAACACAGCAGCAGTTTTGGCAGTGGTGGTAATCGAACCCGAGCCTACCGAGTGCAATTCCCGCGCGCTAACTACTGGGCTACCGCGCCCTCCGCGACAATCTCCATAACCTTCTTTTTATTCAGTTCTTTTTATTACAGTTAGCGTACATGTAATTTTTAAGAACTAAAATTACTTTATAAAGTAATATATTAAAATAAAATAATTAATCACATTCAATAAACAATAATTTTATATAAATATGTTATATAGTATTTTATATATTTACTAAATAATGTAAAACCATAAATATTTTATATTGTCTATAAATGAATTACTTTAAACTTCGTAAAATTTTCTATTTAAATTTTATTCGTAACATGTCGGAATTGATTGGGTGGGATTTCTCATAAAAAAAAGTTGACTAAAATCAATTATATTCTAAACTACATTATATAGATATGCATATTTTATATTTTATTTCAATAATTTGAATATTTTTTCGGGTATAATGTAAATAAGAACTACTTTTATTTTCCTCACTTTTCACCTTTTTGTTTCTTTTCATCTTTTTAGCACTTTACAACATAGTTGATAAGTGTTTATGACTTTGTTCATTCTGTCTGTCTTTCTGTCCGTTCGCACGATAACTGTCGTAAAACGTAAAAGGAACTTTTCAAATTGAAACTTTAGTATGTTCTTGAGACGGTCTGTGGGACATATGGGAATACAAATGAATAATATCACCCAATTAGTTTTGGGTTGAACAAATATAATACATTGAACCTTATGGAACGTAATTTTTCAAATATTTTTAAGCGAAGTTAAAATTCACAAATTACTCCGAAAATTTTAGGAAAAATATTCAAATTATCCTATAAAATATGTAAAAAAAATTCAGCAAAATATGTTCGGTAGTTTTTTAAATAAAAAATTAAAATAATAATGACACCCCTATAATAAAGAGGTCACTTGACCCACTTCAAAATAAAATATATCTTGTGTCAAAACTGTGATTTCAAAATTCTTTTTAATTTATATTTAGTGTTGTATCCATCCTAAAACTACTTTATTTTTGCGTTTTTTCTGTGCATCCATATTCTGAGCCAACGCAGTTACAATATTTTTGAGTTTAAATGATCATCAAACTTTGATAATTTCTACAACGAAGTCTAACTTTAAAGAATGTAAAATGTAAACAAGTGACTGTAAGATGAGTTGTATAAGAATTGCTGAATTTTTTGCACGCAAAATTATTTAATTCTGGAGTCTAGAATAACAGTGTATGAATGAAAAAATACTCTGGCTTTTACATAGTGAGCCAGACAATTTATATTTCGATGATGTCATTTGAATAAAGTTTGAATGAAGTTTTAAGCATGGAATGCTTTTACCTCCATGGTTTTAATTTTTCAAGTAAAATAAATTATTGTAGTTCTGTGATAATTAAAATAATATCGGAACTAAATGTATCGTAGTTTAGATATGTTTAAATAAAATTACAGTTGGATAGTGTTTTATAATCAATGCTTTATGCATGATTGATCATTCTTGTATTTATATTTAGCTTTGCATCCGTCATAAAACGGCTTTATTTTTCATATTATCTGTATTTCTAAATTCTGTACTTACACAATTACAGTATTATTTATTTTAAATGATCACTAAACTCTGATTATTTCTACAACGAAGCTTAATTTTAACGTATGCAAAATGTAAAAAAACAAGTAATTGTAAGATGAGTAGTATAAGAATTGCTGAATTTTTAACGCAAAATTATTTAGCTCTGGAGTCTGGAATATAAGTCATATGAATGGAATATTCATAGATATTACTTAGGTAGAGAAGCAAGTGATATTTATAGCCTTGCATTTTTTGATGAAGTTTTAAATTTTCAATTATTGTACTATGATAATTTTTAAAATATCACCACTGAATGTATCGCATTTTAGAGTTGTCTAAATAAAATTGCATTTCATCTAAAAAGTTTTTTATAATCAATGCTTTATGCATGATTAATCTTTTTTGTTTGTTTGTTTGTTTGTTTGTTTGTTTTGGGGGGTGCGAAACATTAATGGACGTCAGAGAAAAAATTGCCTATTATAAATTTAATAAAAATCTTGTATATGCTTGAGATATAATTGGCACATTCGGCATTGAATTTTAATTGCATGTATAAATACATCACACACGCATATACAATATCAACCGCACATCTGAAAATAATTAAATCGTGTTTTAACATCCATGAAATGTGTAGAATTAACAAAAACTCGACTCTGTTACAATACTTTTCCTATATATAAACAAATTATATATTATAAGGAATATTAAAATACGTTAAATATTGTGGAGAAAATACCTGTAGGTTACATAGTTGAGTCCACATCTGCTCCAAAATTTGTTTACTTTCCTTTCTGGTAAAGCACGGCCCTGTTGAGAATACGTTCTTATTTTTTGTAAATTAGTTGAGTATTTATCGTTCACTGTTATTTGTGTGTGTGTGTTTGTATATGTGTGTATTTGTATGTCTGTGTGTGTATGCGTGTGTGTGCGCGCGCGAACGCCCAACTGCGCTACGTTTGTATTTGTCGTTTAATATGTGTGCTAAAAAAGTGACTGTTTAAAACAGTCACCCCTAAAAAGTGACAGCTAAAAATCAGCTAGCACAGCAGCTGGTATATATTAAAACATGTTTTAATAAAAAAATGGAAGATATTTTAAACATAGAAGATTCCTACAAGGAGCAATTTCATTTATTATGATAAAAGAAAATGTTTTAAATATAGATTAGAAGTAAATAAAAATTTACAGCTTGAATAAATTTTACGACTATTTTTAAAGTAAGAATTACAATTAAAAGCATGCCAACACGACCCTGTTAAAAGTCACTCTTAAATATTATTATTTCATGCCAGAACTTTATTCTGAAATTGTAGAAAATTCAAATGATTAAATTTGTTTAAAATGCTTTATTTAAATGTGTGAGGGGTTCGCAGATTTTAAAATTATTTCAAACCACAGTGAGAATGCGGCTCGCGAGTCGAGACGTAGCTGGACAACTCTTCAGAAGTATAGGTGTATAATATATGCTGTAATATATATTGAAGGTACATACAAATTAGCGAAGTGGCGGTCAATCACTCAAAATCAACATTCTCGAAATTTTAAGAGCAACCCTACAGTATGAATTCTCAAAAAGCACACAAAACGTTTGTTTCTATGTAGTCAACGATTATAGGCCGCGGTTACTTGTACTATCTATTTCAATTAGCTACAGCCTTATTCGCTGCAGCTTTCTGGATTTCTTTATGGTTAGAACTAGGTAAATCGTTTGGTGAAATTATTTATTATATAAAATACACTTTCGAAATATTATTGGTATCTATGAAAAAATTATTTAAAAAAATTATTACACAAAAATTATTTAACTTTTAAATTTTTCTATCTCGTACTGAGTGGGAAGATCCATAGAATAATATTATTTATTTCTATGGGATTAACTAAGGGGTGTCCAAATGGCTGCATTCAAAGAAATTTGCTCATGACTTATCGGGATATAAATGACATAGAATGAAATCAAAAGATTGACATTGAAAAATTTGTGCCAATATAAAATCCACATCAAAAAATTATTTCAATTTCAGCATTTTCTTTGTCCTTTTAGCAACTGCGGAAATAATGATTTGAAATGAAAAATTTACTTAAAACTGCTTAAAAATGTACCCCTCCTCTTTCATATTTATTGAAAATAAATAGTATTTAAATGCTACAAAAAACTGCGGTTTACAAAAATGGGAGAGGACGAATGTGGGCGGGGCCATATATATAATTGATACATGTCCAGGCAATTCACAATTAAACCATTGTAGATATTTTCTAAAAAATGCTAATTTTCCATGATTGAAAATATTTGTCAGGATTTTTAATTTCTTTAAAGAAGTCACGGCTGCCGTAACCCTAGTCTGGACTCCTATGCTAAAATATAAGGTCATCTTAACATTTAATTATTAGAAGGGATATATGTATACACAATTTTTTTTTATAAATTTATCAATAATATACTGTGACATGAAACTCAGAAGAAGGTCTCACTCTTCTATTGTATTTTTTTTATATATACTTACAGAAAACGTATTCTTTGTTTCTTGTATTATAACATTTTTAACATTTACAACATAGCTGATAAGTGTTTATGACTTTGTTCATTCTGTCCCTTCGTAGGATAACTGCCGTAAAAGTGACTTTATTAAATTGAAACTTTAGTATGTTGTTGAGACGATCTGTGGGACATACGGAATGTAAATGAATAAAATGACCCAATTGGTTTTGGATTGAACACGGGTTGAAAAAATGAAGTACATTGAACCTAATTTGGGACCTAATTTTCCAAACATTTTTTAAGGTAATTTAAAATTCACATATTGCTTAGAAATTTTAAGACATATTCAAATTATCCCATAAAATGTATAAAAAAAACTTTCAGCAAAATATGTTCGGTAGTTTTTTAAATAAAAATTTAAATAATAATTGCACCCTTATTATATGAAGAGATCGCGTGATCCACTTCAAAGTAAAATATTTCATCCATCGTGTCAAAATCGTTATTTTTAAAGTTCTTTTTAATTTATATTTAGTGTTGCATCTGTCCTAAAACCGTTCTTGTTTTACTTTTTTCTGTGGATCTATATACTGCGCCAACGCAATTACAATATTTTGGAGTTTAAATGATCATCAAACTTTGATCATTTCTACAATGAAGAATAACTTTCGCTTATGGAGAATGTAAACAAATCAAGCTGTAAGATGAGTTGTATAAGAATTGCTGAATTTCTTTAACACAAAATTATTTAGCTGGAACGTTTTCTGGAGTCTGCAATATAGCTGATATGAATGAAACATTCATTGATTTTACATAGAGAAACAGACGATTCTATATTATTGCTTTTTTGATGAAGTTTTAAGCGTGGAATTAGAAAGTAATTTTACCTCCATTGTTTTACGTTTTAAGTAAAATAAATTATTGTAGTACTGCGATAATTTAAAAAATATCGCCGCTGAATGAAAGGAACGGAAAAAAGTTTATAAATGAAATATTTACTGCTCTTATATAGAAAGCCAGGCGATTTATATTTCGATGCCGTTATTTGAATAAAGATCATTTGTTTTCGATGCAGTTTTCAAATATAATAAATTATTGTAATATTGTAAGAATTTTAAAAATATCACAGCTAAATGTATCGCATTTTAGAGATGCTTAAATAAAATTGCATTTCAGTTGGAACGTGTTTCATAATCAATGCTTTGTGCATGATTGATCTTTCTTGTTTATGCATACAACAGGCAAATTAATATTGTCATTCATTATGTTAAAATGTATAAAATAGAAAAAAAAATGAATTTTACTGTAAAAATATCTAAAACTAACCCCACGATTTTAGCTATATAAATTGCATTAAAAATAACAATATTCTAACAAATAAAAGAATAAAGAAAAATTTGATTTTAAGATATATATAATACATAATGATAATATGTATGAATAAATCAGAACAGTTTTATTTTGTTTTGTTTTTATTTCGTCCAAAAATCTTATTGGACTCGGATTTCGAAAAATTGAAGTTACATTCTCAGTAATGCGACAGAACAGTGGACATTAATTCCGCTTAAACAACGCTTAAAGCCCAAAGAATATTTGGGCTCAAAGCGGACTGGGAGAATTGCGGAACACAGAACAAAATATATTTTGATGTGAATAACATCTATGGTCGGGATATCTCGTTCTAAAATCATTGCTTTGCTGACTTTTACTTGAAATATTTATAAAAGATACATCTATCTAAACAATAAGAGGCAGAAAAAAAATCCGTGAGAAATCCAGTTGCCAGATTAATAAGTTGTTTTTATAAAAATCTTATAGTTTTTGAAAAATCATGTTGTCAATATGAAAAAGATTGAAAATTTTCATATTTTAAAGTTCGTAATGCGTATATCTCGAAAAAAATATAACAACTATTGCAGTTCAATGTGTTTCCTCTTTGATGAAATGTTGGTGAATAAGCACACGATACATTTTTTTTCGTTTTAAGGAAATTAGAAAGTGAAGTGGTTCTAGTAATTCTGAAGGTATTGAAGGTTTGAAAAGAAAAAAAAGAAAAATATGAAATTCAAGTGCGTATTTATGTGCCACCAGACAAATTTATAGATTCACATGAATCTGTAATGAATCTCAAATCTGTAAAATAGGTGCAAGTCTGCTGGGCAAACGGCTAATTCATAATTTTTGTATATCCCAAGGTCCTCATGTTAGGATATTTAAGAAACTTCATTGATGGGATATCCTGGGGATATCCTAAACAGAATAATTCATATTTGATATCTTATAGACGTCCAAAACTGATTTACAAGTGAATTTGATACAAATTCATTTAAGATTTCAATTGTTCAACCTAAGAATGTTGAACAAAGGGTTAAGAGACGCTTTCAGAAAGGACGGCTAGTACGATTTACATCCATTTATTTTACGATTAGGAAAATTTTCTATGATGAATATCCTGAATGAATGTCCTATTTATTAGTCTAAACATTTCCTAGACGTCCTGAAGGCTCCTGCTTGGTTTAATAACCAGAGTAGAGTAAACAGCTATGCGGCTTTTGCCCTGCCAGGCTGATTCAAGTAAATAAATTAAGGTGCCTTTGATCATTCTTTTACCAGCCTTGTACCGGTGTTGTAATGCTTTCTTCTGTTCAACGAGAAATATTAGAGATGGATTGACCGAACCGTATAAGAGTTCTCTAATTTTAAGGAGTTTTGTGTGCTTCTATCATTCTATCGCCCATTTCCTTTTAAAAAGTGGCAGAAACTGCGAGAACGTTCGGTCTAAGGTTGGTTAAAGTTGACCGATTTTTTGCTATTCGTATCTTCCCTTAAATGAACAGAAGTTGCGCGACTGTAGTCACCATTCAACACTCACTAGCTCTGAGCAACTGGATTTATGCTTCGGGTAAAGCTAACTTGACTGTACAGGAAAAGCTATGACTGGTTATTTACTCAGTTTTGTTGTCACGCGCCCATGCGTATGTTGGTTAGATGGTTAGCATAGTAACAGAATATCTTTTGCATATAAATTTACAATATTTTTTCTTAAAATAAGGAATGAAAATAATGTAATTTTGAATATTTATTTTAAAAATAAATTGATTTAAACTAAATAAAAGGTTTTATGCAGGGTTCTTAGGAAAACCGTTAAGCATCCGAAGGACGTTGTAAGGAAAGATTCACAAGTGTACACTTTAAGTCTATCTATAAAGTGAGCAGGCCCGAACGAATAAAATGATTGCAGCGCTCTTAGCCGATATCATTTAAAACATTAGAGTAATGAACTCTGCAAGTAGACGAAACAAAACAGATAACAAAATTCATTTATTACCCAGGTCTTCCAGCTGGGTAAAAGAGTATAGAACAGTTTCAAGAGTAAAAATATGATGTGGGCAACACATGACTTACACTACAGACTCATTCATTTCCTCTTTATTTCTTTAATAATTCATTAAAATGAGTTCAATTGCACAAAATAACACTGAATTTACACTTTTTCATTCATTTTTACTTTCCTTATATACATAATGTATAAGGAAAGTACTGTGACGGGGTCGAAAATTCGAAATCGCGTTTTAGACGGGAGAGCACATTCCAAGCATCCCTGATCACGAATCAAACATTTTTGAAGTGATGTCTATGTGTGTGTGTGTGTGTGTGTGTGTGTGTGTGTGAAAGTATGTGTGTGTGTGTGTTAGTGGGCCTGTGGAGACGATAACTGACGAACGAATGGACCGATTCGAACCAAATTTGGTACAAAAATCACAATCCATAAACACTGGAAGCCTATTGTTTTTATACGCAATCGAATGTTCAGAACACCCCTAAATTTTCGAATGAAATTTTGAAAAAATCGTCAAAAAATCAAAACCACTAATAAAGTTACGCAAATAGACATTTCTTATGTAATTTTTCATCAGAAAACGATTGACGTAAATTTTAGAACGCTAACACGAACCGTTCTCGAGACATTGCACATTTTTCAAAAAAATTATTAAAAAGTCATATAAAATAGAAAAAAAATTCCTATTGAGAAACATGTTCACTTTTCATATGTAATATCATGCGATAAATTGGGTGACATCATTCTCGTGGATCTAGCTCGTTCCATTCATGAAAAAAGATACTTTGAGTAATACTTTTGTATTTGAACGCCAATAATCATTTATCTGCTGTAAGAATAACTTATTTCTTCGTCCATAACGCTTGGCGAGATTTTGGCGACGAAATTGGCGGAATGTCGCCAACTTGGCGACTTTTTGAAATGTTGCCAAATTAACGAAAATCTCTCCAAATGGTTAAAAATGACGCTAAATTAATGAAAATGACCACTAATTGTCGAAAATTCAATATCTTCGAAAGAATATTAGTATCTACTATAAGAAAAACCTATTTTTTTTACTGTAAAAGTAGTAAATTCATTACATTATATAAGGAAAGTCATGTGTTGCCCACATCAGATTTTTTTTTACTTTCCCTATATACAATAATGTATAAAGAAAGTATTGTGACGGGGTGGAAAATTCGAAATCGAGTTTTCGACGGGAGAGCACGTTTCAAGCATCACTGATCACAAATCAAACATTTTTGAGGTGATGTCTGTGTGTGTGTGTGTGTGTGTCAGTGAGTCTGTGGAGACGATATCTCACGAACGAATGGACCGTTTCGAACCAAATTTGGTACAAAAATCACATCCCGTAAACACTGGAAGCCTATTGTTTTTATACGTAATCGAATGTTCAGAATCCTCGTAAATTTTCGAATAAAATTTTGAAAAAATCGTCAAAAAACCAAAACCACTAATAAAGTTATACAAATAGACATTTCTTATGTAATTTTTCATCAGAAAACGATTGAAATAAATTTTAGAACGCTAACACGAACCGTTCTCGAGATATTTCACATTTGTCAAAAAAATTATTAAAAAGTTATTTAAAATGAAAAAAGGATATTTCCGGTTGAGAAACATGTTCACTTTTCATATGTAATATCATGCAATAAAGTGGGTGACATCATTCTCGTGGATCTAGCTCGTTCCATTCATGAAAAAAGATACTTTGAGTAATACTTTTGTATTTGAACGCCAATAGACATTTATCTGCTGTAAGAACAACTTATTTCTTCGTCCATAACGCTTGGCGAAGTTTTGGCGACGAATTTGGCGGAATGTCGCCCACTTGGCGACTTTTTGAAATGTTGCCAAATTAACCAAAATCTCACCAATTGGATAAAAATGACGCTAAAACAATGAAAATGACGACTAATTGCCGAAAATTCAATATCTGGGAAATAATATTAGTATCTACTATAAGCAAACCCTATTTTTTTACTGTGAAAGTATAAATTCATTTCATTATATAAGGAAAGTCATGTGTTGCTCACATCAGATTTTTTCTTAAAGCAGGAAATAAAAATAATGTAATTTTGAATATTTATTTTAAAAATAAATTGATTTTAACTAAAGCAATAAAAGGTTTTATGCAGGTTTCTTAAGAAATAGACATTTCTTATGTAATTTTGCATTAGAAAACGATTGACATAAATTTTAGAATGCTAACATGAACCGTTCTCGAGATATTGCACATTTTTCAAAATAATTATCAAAAAGTCATATAAAATAAAAAAATATATTTCCTATTGAGAAACATGTTCACTTTTCATATGTAATACCATGCGATACATTTGGTGACATCATTCTCGTGGATCTAGTGCGTTCCATTCATGAAAAAAGTATTTTGAGTGATACTTTTGTATTTGAACGCCAATAGCCATTTTTTTCGATAAGAATAACTTATTTCATCGTCCATAACGCTTAGCGAAATTTTGGCGACGAATTTGGTGGAATGGTGCCAACTTGGCGACTCTTTTATAAATGTTGCTAAATTAACGAAAAACTTGCCAAATGGATAAAAATGACGCTAAATCGATGACGACTCATTTATGATGACGACATGGAAAATGACGACTCATTGACAAAAATTCAATATCTTGGAAAGAATATAAATAACTACTATGAAAATAATCTATTTTTTTACGGTAAAAGTAGTAAATTCATTGCATTATATAAGGAAAGTCATGTACTGCCCACATCAGATTTTTTTATTTGGTAACTGTACTTTTTTCCAAAGGCGGTGTAACGAAAATGCGAAAAATCTAAAGTATCTCGAGAACGGTTAAACCTAGAGTAATGGGATTGATCTTATTCTTTTCCTCGTCAAAAATTACATATAAAATAAGCATTTAATTCATACCTTTGATCATACGTAGTCTTTTATTTTAGATTTTGACGATTTTTGTGGGGCTATTTGGTAAAAAAAAGCAGATTCTTCTTTTTCGAATCTTACCAAAATCTAATCAGCCCCATGGTATCCCAAAAATAACTTATCTATCAAATTCTGTGAAATTTAATTAATTAATATTTTAGCTGGAGTCGATACACGAGATTATTTTTGCGGACCATTTCGCAAAAAAAAGGCGGATTCTTTTATCCCGAATCTTTCCAAAATCTAATCAGCACCAGAGTATCACACAAGTGACTTACTTAAAAAATTTTATGCAATTTGGTCCATTAGTTTTTAGTAGATTTCTAGTAGTTTGGTCCATTAGTTAGAGTAGATACATATATTGCACAGATAGACACACACACACAGACACACGCTAACAGATGTCACACTAAAATAGTCTTTTCATGTACTAGAGATCCCAAAACGTGCAGATCCGTCGAAAACTCGAGTTTCGATTTTCGACATGATTCCAATACTTTGCATTACCATATATTGCAGGAAAAATAAAAAAGTTGTAAAATATTGTTGATTGAGTAGAAATCGACCTTAAAACTCTTATAGAAGGTATTTATTTCGCACAAAATGGCGAATAACTGCCTTATTCAAGAAAACTAAAATAAACAACTCTTACATGCACAAGAATACAATATAAAGCCCGATCAAAATGCCCTCAGTCAGCAACAATGTGCATTTGAATTCAAGAAAGAATAAGACCGTGTACTTTAACAAGCATTGCAGGTGTCACCGTGTCACAGTCCCTCAGGATACTACTTTTTGACTGGTATTTACTGCCTTCCATATAAACCTTTCGTGCGTTCCTGTTGTCGATTCCTACTAACTAGAAAATTCTACATCACTGCGTAATTGAGATCTTTCTTCTATCTTAATTTGTTATCTTCTATCTTTATTTATCCTAACTTTTAAATTCTCTGATCTTGGTGCTGTAATCACTTCTATTCGATTGGGCATGTTCACTTTATTACAAATAACGCGTACACTCACGTATTTTTCCTGCAAAGTTATTGGGGTGCTTGTAGTCTTTAATAGGAACCCTGCCTATCAAAGTTGTATCTAATAGCGTTAATAGGTAATTATTACGGCTTAAAAAAGGCTTACAGTTTTCCTTGGTCTTTTCAGCGTTCACGTTAGCTTTGCCGGGAGTACAGGTGAGCGTACTATCTAAATACTATACAACAATGACTTGCTAATTTGCATCACAGCCTACTTTGACCATGAGCCATTCAAGGCATTCACATGGCATTCGTAGACTCGATTTGTGCCGGCACGTCACCACATTTTCGAATCAAATTCAATTATTTATCATTCTTAAATCGAGAACGGTCTCAAGACATTGAAGTCCTCGAAAAAATAATGAGCGAAAAGAATTTCAATTTAAATGGGGTTGACAAGCCAAAGAAACGACGTTGACATTTTATATTTGACATTAATAAGCTAATCTCCCAATCGTCGCAAAAAAAAAAAAAAAAAAATCAAAACCTTTAAACTTCTCTCCTTACCAGATTAAAATTGCAGCAGACTTTGAATTCCCCATTTTATGAAATGTGATGTACACTTTCTATCTCACAGTAGAGTGAACTTACTTTTTACCATTATTCATTAAATACGGCATTCAACTATACACTTGCATAGTGGATCACATGTTGGTTACTTAGAGCTTTAAAAGGCTCAAAGTGCTAAAGGTGGACATACCTACGGCATGGTTGTGCGGCACAGTTGCACAGCACTTTAAGGGAAAGATTCACAAACTTTTGCGATTAAAAAACACTTGTATTTCACAAAGTTTCAAGGAGAATGTTAAGAGAATCACCCTAATATGTTATATATTTTTTACTCACATGGACACTTCAGCACTCACGAGCAATTAATAATGCGGATTTCGGCTTTAAGGGCTCTTTGCAACTCGTGGCCTACCTTTAGGGCTGAATAATATCATAAACCACAAAACCAGCAAAATTGTGATGAAATAATCAAGTAATATAACCACGATGTTCGCAATGCAAAAATATGCCTTGCATGGCACGAAGAGAACTGTGAATTAAATATGTTGAAAATTTCACAGCACAAAATTATTTTGTGCTCATTAGTTATCTCAGCGCATGCCCCTTGTTGAAAAGCAATAAAAAACGCAAAATTCATTCTAAGATGGTGAAGTACAGATCAACTGAGTACTTTCACATGAATTTTCCTACGCATTATAATAAAATTACATATTTACCAATCTGATAAATGGACCTAGAAAAACACTGATTCACAGCTACCTACAAAATCTATATTCTGGAATTTAACGCTTTTATTACAGTTTTCGCGCAAAACTTGAGTAAATAGTCATTTAATATCAACGCAAACTGTTCGAAATTTATATAGAAATTGATTCATTTTTACCCACGTTTATCGTCGATATACAAAAACAAGAAAGATCAATCATGCATAAAGCATTGATTATGAAACACTTTCCAACTTAATGCAATTTTATAAACGAATATTTCTAAAATGCGATACATCCCTAGGTAATATTTTTAAAATTATCACAATACTATATTAATTTATTATATTTGAAAACGTCATCGAAAAAAATGAACTTCATTCAAATAACGGCATTTAAATATAAATTGCCTGGTTTAAACATCTCTAAAGTGCGATACATTCCTTGGTAATATTTTTAAAATTAATACTACAATAATTTATTATATTTTAAAACTTCATTGAAAACAAATTACCTTTATTTCGAAATATAAATCACCTCTATATAAAAGCAGCATTTCATTCATAAGCATTTTTCCAATCGTTTCATTCATCACAATAATATAATAATTTATTTTTTTTATTTAAACATTTGAAACATTGTTAGCTACCTTATTTATTTTAAAATGTAAAACCTTTCTCATATATAAAACAAGAAAGATCAATCATGCTTAAAGCATTGATTATGAAACACTTACCAACTTCAATGCACTTTTATTTAAACATCTCTAAAGTACAATACATTCCTCGGTAATATTTCAAAACTTATCACAATACTACATTAATTTATTATATTTGAAAACTTAAGCCTTCATCGAAAAAAATGAACTTCATTCAAATAACGGCATTGAAATATAAATTGGCTGTTACTTATAATAAACTGTTATTTAAAAATACTTATGGCTGTTATTTTGTACAGATAAACTCAAATTATTATTGAATATGTAAAGAGAACGTGAATATGAGTCTGCAGGGAAAGACATGTGCTGTCCACATCAGAATCTTTAACAATATTACAACAATGATTTATAGAAGTGAACGGGGATTATTTGCAGGCCATTTCGAAAAAAATGCATGATCTATATTTAAAGATCCACCAAATTTTTGTAGAATAAAATGTTCAACAAATTTAATCTGTGTACCAAATTTTAACTCTCTTGGACTTAGGAAATTGCATTAAAAATGCCATCAAATAAGTATATCGTGAAGAGTTATATAAAATTTTAAAAAAAATTGAAAAATCGTTATCTACCAAATTTATTTTAAAATGTGAAGCCTCTCACATATAAAAAATTGATTAAACTCTTGGAAAGATATTTATTATATAATATATCTCTTTTTTCTTTCTGGAGGATATCCCAAAAGTCAGAATTTAATTGAATTTGTTTTTTCCCTATATTATTATATAATTTTTAATTAAAAAACTACTTAATATATTTTACTAAAATTTTTTTTATATATTTTATGGGATAATGTGAATATTTCCTAAAAATTTCGAAGCAATTTGTGTATTTTAAATTTGCTTAAAAAATGTTTGAAAAATTAGGTCCCATAGGGTTCAATGTATTTCATTTTTTCAACCCGGGTTCAATAAAAAACTAATTGGGTGATATTATTTATTTATATTCCCATAGGTCCCACAGACCGTCTGAAAAACATACTAAAATTTCATTTTTACGGCAGTTATCGTGCTAAAGATATTTATTATATAATATATCTCTTTTTTCTTTCTGGAGGATATCCCAAAAGTCAGAATTTAATTGAATTTGTTTTTTCCTTATATTATTATATAATTTTTAATTAAAAAACTACTTAATATATTTTACTAAAATTTTTTTTATATATTTTATGGGATAATGTGAATATTTCCTAAAAATTTCGAAGCAATTTGTGTATTTTAAATTTGCTTAAAAAATGTTTGAAAAATTAGGTCCCATAGGGTTCAATGTATTTCATTTTTTCAACCCGGGTTCAATAAAAAACTAATTGGGTGATATTATTTATTTATATTCCCATAGGTCCCACAGACCGTCTGAAAAACATACTAAAATTTCATTTTTACGGCAGTTATCGTGCTAACGGACAGACAGAAGGAACAAAGTCATAAACACTTTTCAACTATGTTGTAAAGTGTTAATAATTAAACTCTTGGAAAGATATTTATTATATAATATATCACTTTTTTCTTTCTGGGGGATATAACTAGAGTCAGAATTTAATTGAATTTGTTTTTCTCCCTATATTAAATAATTTTTATTTAAAAAATACCAAACATATTTTACTGAAATTTTTTTTATATATTTTATGAGATAATTTGAATATTTTCTAAAATTTTCGAAGCAATTTGTAAATTTTAAATTTGCTTAAAAAATGTTTGAAACATTAGGTCCCATAGCGTTCAATGTATTTCATTTTTTCAACCCTGGTTCAATAAAAAACTAATTTGGTGATATTAATCATTTATATCACCAAATAGGTCATTTCATAGGTCCCACAGACCGTCTGAAAAACATACTAAAATTTCATCTTGATAAAGTCATTTTACTGCAGTTATCGTGCTAACGAACAGACGGACAGACAGACAGACAGAATGAACATAGTCATAAACACTTTCAACTATGTTGTAAAGTGTTAATAAAACTGGCATTAATTTCATATTATGCTCATGGAAATTTAATACTTCAAGATTGAAATTTGGGGAACGTTCTCAAAACTATAATGAGTGTAGAGCCTTTAAGTTCAAACAGCTTTGATCATCTACGAATATGACAAGTCGACATTTAATATCTGACATTAACAAGCTAATCTCTCCATCGACAAGATGAAACAAGGAAATGAAAATCTTTTGAATTTGTCGTTCTCAGTAGCGCGTCAGGACGGGACGAAAGACTGAAAAGGAGAGGAAAGAAAGACGGAGAGTAGATTTTATTTCCATTGAAAGTTTAATCAATGGAAGGAATAAAAAGTAATATAGTTGATAACAGAAATCTTAGACATACGTGAATTGAAATTATCAAAGCGTGCAAACTAAACAGAAAAAAAACAGCGATCGTTACATTTTTAAAATGTTACACTACATCATCAATTCGCAACTTTTAGCGGATCAGTGCCCGCTAGAAATTCATGTTTCACAGAACGGACCGCTAACGCCCTCCTTCTTTTTTTATGTACACTACACGAAACAGAAAATGCAACATCATGAAAGAGCAAATACAGTGTGATTGTAAAGAACACACAGACAAAGATTTCATATATAAATAAGTAATATTATTTCCAGAAGGATGATGCAATACTGTAATGTCAAAGACAAGGTGATTAATAGGAAGTAGGACCACTTCTTGAAGCGATACATGCAGCAATCCTTCGAAGAACAGATGCAATGAGCGTGCAAATAGTTTCCTGAGGGATGGATATGCCTTCAACCATCCTCCACAGGCCGTCCTCTGTTTGAGGCAGGATCAAGGCAGTAAAACGATGGTCAATCACGTCCCATACAAGCTCGATGGGTAAGAGATCTGAAGACAGCGGAGTCCAAGGAAACACCTTGATATCTTACACAGCTTGTCTGCTGAAGGTTGCCATGTGTGGTCGCTCGTTATAATGCTGGAAAACAGCATTTTGCAGCCACTGGAGGTAGGGTAGTGAAATAGGCCGCAGCATCCACATATCGTCGTGGCGTCATTGTGCCTCTGATACGAACCAGGGCTGACCGGCTATCGAAACCGATGAAACCACAAACCACGATGCTACGTTGTCGAACAATATGGTGTTCAACAGTCGCAGCAGGATCGAATCTGTTTCCACGTCACCTACAGACTCTCACACGGCCTCTGTCATTCGACAAACAAAACCGAGATTCGTCGCTGAACACTACCCTCTCCCATTCAGTCATCCAAAAGGCTCGGGCCTGACACCATTGCAATCTGTCACGTCAGTGTCTTGTCGTCGGTGGCAGTCTTCGTAAAGGACGGTTTGAGTGCAAGACGCTTTCGCCAATCGTCGAGAAACTGTTTTCGCTGATATTGGAATATCCAATGTACCCTGCAAATTCTGCAGGATGTCAACAGTCGTCGTTTGTGGGGCCGCCACCGCATGCCTTCGAAGACATAGATCAGCGCGTGCTGACGTATGTCTGGATGGACCTGCACCACTGCAACGATTCACATGCCCTTCTTCAATCCATCTTCTCAATCCTCTGCAAAGTGGACGTATCTACACGTGTTTCAGCGGCGATGTGTCTTTACGACCACCCAGCCGTACGTAGGCCTAAAATTACTTCTCTCGCACGATCGTCAAAATACTGAAATAGACTCCAGCGTCGGCGTCCAGGCATCTCTACAATAACACGTGTCTTCTGAAACGAAATACAACTTGGATAGCGGATTTCCGTACGCGACAAACAGTAACAACTGTTGACTCAACTGCCGTTTCCATCCCTTTTGTCCCGCGCTCTAATCACGTGACCTACTATCCTTTCAGTTTATTTGCATACATCGGCCAGCTGCGTTTGTCTCGCAATTTGCATAATTATACAGCAAAAGCTTCCCGGCCATACTCTGCGCTGCTCCATACCCTTAGGTGACTAGTGTGGTCTGGGCTCTCGACAGCCAAAGCTTCATGGTCTTGCATTTTCTACGTCGGGTAGTGTACTTGTATATAATGAAAAATAAAAATAAAGGTTTTCCAGTACCCGCCAGGGGCTAATTTTAAAAATAGTTGATTAAAATCTTATAAATTTTTAAAACACGGTTAAACATAAGCTTGGTTCATATCTGACACCCGGTGTCAGGTGCCAGTGCCTTACACGCCAAAGTGGGTGAGACTTCTTCTTAAATATCCGGTACAATCCCGATTCCCGCCAGCTAAGCACTAAAATTTCCGGAAGAAAGGCTAACGATAGACACCACGATTGCTCAACTGGGCAATAGAATCTAAAATAGATATCATGATATGCTGTCGCAAATTGCTATATAAAAAAATAAATATGTACAATAATTGTCTAACATCTTTTTGTCATTCCAGACTCTTCAGAAAACCTTTGGTGGCTTAGAAATTTGAATTTTGGCACCCTCATAGTATAGACCATGCCACCCAAAATGAGTCGGATTTCCGATTTCTCTACCTGGGTAAAAGAGAATAGGCTTTGAAAAATATTTTCAGACCCTTCTAAAGCTCCCTCCTTGTATTATAGAAGTTTGGATGCTTGCGCACTTATAGCACTGATATTATAGATATAAGACAGAATCCAACAGAGAAGATATTTCGATTTTCCTCCCGAAGGACGAACAAATTAAAGGGGAGAAGTAAAACATTTTCCCGTCTCCTACAGAAGCCCCGTTCCAACCTCCCGGACAGATGCAGCAGTGGTCTCCAAAGTGGTGTACGCGCAGGAGATACACGAGACAATACGTGAGGATGCGCCAAGAAAATTTAATATTTTCTTTAGTATTTTTTTAAACAGTTATATTTCGAAAAATAATAAGAAAATTAATTAAAAAATAACATTTATTAACTTGTGTTTTTAAATTATACGATCATGAACACAATAATAGTATGATTATATGAATATTACTTTGAAAGAACGCCCGTTAGAACAAAAAACGTTTTGGCCATAATAATAGGGAGTCTCAATATTAGAACCAAAACCCGTTTAGAAGAGGGAAAAAATTCCGCATCTGTATTTACCATAGGAATACGCAAAGTAGGTCTTAGCAGTGCGCAATCAAAGAGTTTGGAGTATGTTGGAGCCCACTAGCCCAGAGAATTTGAAAATTTTCATACTTATAGTATCAATCATATGACAGAACCGGAGCCAATTTTCGATAAATACGACGCTTTAATAACTATAAAATGTATACATTTTTAAAAACTTGTTAATTTTTTTTTCTCTGATACCATATTTCTCTACTAATATTTACACAAATAAGAGTTACCTTTCAACAACATTTTCCTCTGTTATTCTTTTAAACATATAACTCACACCCTCGTGTATTTATGAAAAACCATATTTTTGAGAAAATTAAAGCCTATATGTGATACAATTGTTGCAGGTACAGGACATGCATCGCATGCAACCTTCTCATAAAAGAACGGCTGCAGATTTCGATGGTCGTTCTCTCACGGACAAAACACATCAACCCGCTAAATGCGGAAACGCTGCACAACACGACTACAATATAAATTAATTATTTCGTGATTTGGCGATATCAGATACGCAGTTTGAAATTAAATGGAAGAAAAATTAATGTTTTGTTCTTCATACCGTACCAGAAAGGAAACGTAAATTCATGTTGAAAATTCGGGTCACAAAATATTTCCGAAGTTCCGCTTTTTCAGGATGAAAAGATAGAAAAATTACACGAAAGACAAGAAGGGCTCTATCAATAAATAGTTGCAACACGTTGCCAAACGAAAAACAAAAAGTTGAATAGAAAAAATAAAGAAAAAGAACAGCACAAAGATTCAAAACACTTTCTCAGTGGATAAGACTACGAACTTAAGTGTCCTGTGATAAAATACATAGAAAAATCAAAAAGGACTCATACGCAACATTATCATTTAACTTAAGAGGTGGGTACTTAAAGTAATTTTTAAAAATATATGTTAGCGAAATTATGTAGTCTGTAACAAAATAAAAGAAAATAAACTGTTTCAAAGCAAAATAAGATATTTTTATCAAAAATTTTTTTTAAAAAATAGTTCAAATTACTGTAGAAAATATCAATAAAAATCTAGACTACAAAAAGTTAGAATATAACAAAAAATGAATTGAACAACCGACTTCGGATAGCTACATGAACATCAGCTAAATTCAAATAGCATTCGATCAAAATACTGCGGAATAAAGAAAAGTATGACATATAATGAAGGAAACAACCGGTTTTGAGAACTATATAAAGTACATTATGAATTACATTTAGAACATTCAAACAAACTATTGTAAAAGAGCCAGTAAATAAAAGACTGCAAAATTAATAAGAATATTTTAAAAATTGAAGAAAACAACAAATTGCGAAAAGTTACATAAGCGAGTATAAATCTTCGTCGACTAAATTCAAATAATATTCAATCAAACTACTCTAAAAACACCAATGAAAAAAAATAGAAATCAAAAACGCTTTCAGAAGCTAATATATGAATTTACCGAAATTAAAACGTATTAGAAGAAACTATTTGAAAAACAGTAGTGATCAAAGGCTTGCAGAATTCAGAAGTGTAACAAAAATCAAAGGTACTTGGTTTGGGAAGTTATATGAGTTAACTTCACCAACTTCAAAAACCATTATTTTTTTAAGAATGTAGAATATACCGATGAACTTGGCAAAAATGCGGATGAATATAGGAAAGCGATCAGGCTACTAGGGCTGCATGCAGGGATGAGGCTAGTGAGTACCAGTTAAGATATGAGAGTATTGTGCACGCAAGGGCGAGCTCCTGAAATCTCAGAACCCCGCAATTTTTTGGCATTAATGTCTGAACCAGCATAGAAAGAAGAAGGACGGAGCAAAGCAGCTAATCTGCAGATTAGCTAGGTAATGTACACATTAACGACTTTCGAGCTTTAAGCTGTAACATATATATATATATATATATATATATATACTCACAAAAATAACGAAAATATGGTATATGGAATAATTCTCTACATTTTACATATTTAATAGAATATTTTGTTTTAAATTGATATGTTTTAGAATTATTAAATGATATAGCTTGAATAGAAACTCCCATACTTAACTACAGCAACATTTCAGGTATTTTGATGTCATGCATTCATAAATATTTTAGAAAAATAAAAAAAGCGAAATATCACGAGCGTACACCATTAATATCCTGTTCCGTGACATATTTAACGAGTATGCCCATTAGTTAAATATGTTATGCATCTGTTCTAAATTCTGAATTTATACAATAGATTAGTTTGGCATACATCGAATAGAAATTGGAAAATTTAACCGCAAACACATATTTTGTCATTTTGACTTCACGAATATTTAATAATAGGTAAAACCGACTCAGGGTTTCATAGTAACTCAGTATATCTTGCAATAATAATCAGTAGTTATATTACAGGAAATTATTTTTTCGTGAGACGGATCCGTTACACGTGTAGTGCATCTGATGAATCGACTGCTATTGCTGTTCTAATTCGCAACAGAAATGTAAATATTCAATAGTTAGATGAATATCAACGGCCATTCGTAATTTTGGGTCGCATATTTATGAGAGACCATGTTTTCCAAACCGGGGAAGTCTCTGTGATTCAATTCTTACGCGCGCACATATTTCCAGCATGTGCTGGTCATCGCATGCAAATATCCCATAAAAAAAGAACAAAACGGGCTTGTCCATGCCCCATCTCTCACGGACAAAGTACATCAACTCGGCGAGAACGGAAGCACCGCACAACATGACCGTAATATAAATTCTTCATTTTGCGATTTTCCGATATCAGATACAAAATTCGAAAGGTTACAAATAGGAAAACCTGAAGTAATATTGCATGCCGCATAGTGTACGAGGAAGGAAGTTTAATTTCTTGCAGAAAAACCGGGTGATACGCAATCTAGTAAGTTACGATATTTATGCTAGACCACATGTCCGACAAAAAAAAAATTAATAACTTTTTTGATGAAGTACTGTCTAACGCAACTGTGACTATATAACACGGTTTTCGATGCTATTCATGAATTATGCATGTAAAAAAAAAAAGATACATATAGCGCAGTAGTGAGAAGTTAAATGAAGATTTTCTGAAGTATTTCAGAGCTTCGAGTTATGTTTTATATCCATAACTTTATTTTGATTCTAAATCAAAATTTGCAATATATTACATTATTTTTTAATACGGTTTTGCTAAACGATTATTCACTGAACTAATATTTTTAGAGCATTTCTGCTAAATTTATGTCACCTTTTTCAGCATATTCATGAGCAAATTTATAAAAAAAAATCTGATGTGGGCAGCACATGACTTTCCTTATATAATGCAATAAATTTACTATTTTTACAGTAAAAAAATATGGTGTGGGCAACACATGACTTTCCTTATATAATGTAATGAATTTACTACTTTTACAGTAAAAAAAATAGGTTTTTCTTATAGTAGATACTAATATTCTTTCCAAAATATTGAATTTTCGTCAATTAGTCGTCATTTTCATTGATTTAGTGTCATTTCTATCCATTTGGCGAGATTTTCGTTAATTTGGCAACATTTAAAAAGTCGCCAAGTTAGCGACATTCTGCCAAATTCAGCGCCAAAATATCGCCAAGCGTTATGGACGGAACATGAGGAGCGTTATGGAGTGAACATGTTTCTCAACAGTTAATATATATTTTTTTAATTTATGGGATTTTTTGATAAATTTATTTTAAAAATGTGCAATATCTCGAGAACGGTTCGTGCTAGCGTTCTAAACTTCATGTCAATCATTTTCTAAGGGAAAATTACATAAGACATGCTTATGTGTGTAATTGGATTTTTTGACGATTTTTTCAAAATTTCAGTCGAAAATTTAGGGGGTTCTGAACATTCGATTACGTTTAAAAACAATAGGCTTCCAGTATTTATGGATTGTGCTTTTTGTACCAAATTTCATTCGCATCACTCTTTTGGTTCGTGAGATATCCCATACACACCCTCACCAACTTTCACACACGCACGCACACGCACACACAGGCATCATTTCAAAAATGTTTGATTCATGAGGATTGTTTGATTCAGGGATGCTGTAACGTTCCTCCCGTCAAAAACTCGAATTCGAATTTTCGACCCCGTCACAATACTTTCCTTATACATTACGTATATAAGGAAAGTAAAAAAATGGCAGACATTTGCAAGAAACACGTAGTGCAATAATACTACTAAATAAACTATTTCGAACGAGGGCGTGCTTATTTTTCTGTTTAATTATTTTATGCTAAATAATGTACTGTATAGATCGGATTAATTAGCAGTTGTTGAAAGAAATAGGATCCAAGGAAAATGCAATATTTAGTTATTACTGAATGTCAAAAATATAGTTTGAATCAAATATCCCTTAACTAATATTGTTGATAAATCTGTATTTAAAAGATCTCAGAAGTATCTTAAGTTGACAAAAATTGCTCAAACGGTTGCATCATTTAAAAATTTTGTTAAGAAAAAGCTCCGAGTTTGTACTCTGAAATGTTCTTGTATTGCACAATTTATAGTTTCGAGAATATTTTCTTTGAGATTGATCGATTGTGTAGACAAGAACTTTGAGATGTTAAATATTAAAAATCTGATGTGGGCAACATATGACTTTCCTTATATAATGCAATGAATTTACTACTTTTACAAATAAAAAAAATGTTATTCTTATAGTAGATACTTATATTCTTTCCAAGATATTGAATTTTCTTCAATTAGTCGTCAATTTCATTGATTTAGCGTCATTTTTATCCATTTGGCGAGATTTTCGTTAACTTGGCGGAATTTAAAAATGTCGCCAAGTTGGCGACATTCCTCTAAATTGGTCGCCAAAATCTCGCCAAACGTTATGGACGGAGAAATAAGTTATTCTTACAGCGGATAAATGACTATTGGCGTTCGAATACAAAAGTATTACTCAAAGTATATTTTCTTGTGAATGGAACGAGTTAGATCTACGAGAATGATGTTACCCAATTTATCGCATGATATTACAAATGAAAAGTGAACATGTTTCATAACAGTTATTATTTTTTTTAATTTATGGGATTTTTGATAAATTTATTTGAAAAATGTGCAATATCTCGAGAACGGTTCAAACTAACGTTCTAAAGTTTACATCAATCGTTTTCTAAGGAAAAATTACATAAGAAATGTCTATTTGCGTAACTCTATTAAAGGTTTTGATTTTTTGATGATTCTTTCAACATTTCACTCGAAAATTTAGGGGGGGGGGGGGCTCTGAACATTCGATTGTGTTTAAAAACAATATACTTCCAGTATTCACGGATTGTGATTTTTGTATCAAATTTCATTCGAATCGCCCCGTTCGTTCGTGAGATGTCGTCTCTACAGACTCACTGACACACACACACACACAGACATCACTTCAAAAATGTTCGATTCGTGATCAGGGATGCTTGAAACGTGCTCTCCCGTCGAAAAATCGAATTCGAATTTTGGACCCCGTCACAATACTTTCCTTATACATTATGTATATAAGGAAAGTAAAAATTGGAAAAAAATGTTCCAAGAGGCATGAAAGAATCTTTTATGTTTCCAAAATTTTCTTTTTGGAAACATGATAATTTTCGATACATTAATTGCAATATGCATAATGTGGGAAATTGCTCTATAGATCTGAAGGGTATTAAAATAGCATATATTAAACAAATGATTCCAATTTAACTACATGGCAGACCTGTTTACAGCTTAAATATGTTTTTAAGCATTTTGATGTAATGTTATAAAAAAATTTAATTTAAAAATGATTTTTTTTCTTTTTTTCTTTTTTATTGTTGTTGTTTTTATGATAGAAGCGATCTAAAATGCCGAATGTGAATGTATGAAAAAATCAAGTAGAGACTCACAATTCAGATTTTTTTTTTTAATTTAGTCATGAACAGTTAAATGAAGTTTCTTGTGAATTTTTATAATAGTTTCTATTATTGTTATTATCATTATTTACTTATTTCATTATTTCAATGACAATGTTTGATGGGATTTCAACTAATAATCACTTATGCAAGTATTGCCAAATGAGGGGGGGGGGGGGGAACCTTTACAATATTTAAAACAATAATCACTACAAACGAATAAACACTTTTTCTAGTTTAAATAGATCATGCTACTGCTATATCAATAGTATTGAGACATAAAAGAAAAAATATTTAATGTGAGGTAGCACCATCTATTGTTGTCTAATGGAAATGTTTGCTTCTCAGCGCAGTGTTCGTGTAAAGATATTTGAAAGTATATAAAACCCTTCAATATTTATCTCGTTATTATCACGTATATGCAATTATACTACACGTAGAATACGACGATTATTGTTATTATCATTGGCTATATTATTACAGAATGGCGTCACCTTATATAACATAGGAAGATGTTTGTCTGTGTGTGCGTTTTTTCGAGTGTCGTTTGTAGCGGGAAATCGTATGGCCTTGAAATTCGAAACCCATTTATTTCAGGGCCGAGGACGATGCGCGAGATTTTTTTAAAAATCGAATTAGTTTTTTAATTATTTTTTGTTTAAGCATGATTTTGAACTATTTTACAAAGAAATTATATAGCGACCGAAAATATTATCACAGAGTTTCCATTATGACACCATCGGAAAAATTGTTTCTTCAAATGATCTGGAAACACAATCAGTAGAAGAACTTTTGCATATTTAATTTTTATATTCATCGAAATTTTCATTATTGGAGTTACCTGCTACTTATTTCACTGCATTCAGTAAATCAAGATAAGCATAACTCTATAATTTGACAAAAAATTTTGTGTATATCTTCGGATTGTACCAAAAGGGAATTTTTGAATTCATACGTTATTTATTTTTGATGATTTTTAAACGAACAAATAAAAATTGAGATTTTCGAGTCCGCCCACACCGTAATGAAATGTGTTTTTCGACAGCGCATACCCAACACTCGGCGGGGGTTATGCCAGGCATTCTTTCCTACAGAAATAATCGTCTATTTTTCTGTTTTATTTTCCACGGTCACGGACCTATGAACATTCGTTCTCACGACTACACATACGCAGTATTTCGTATGTGTGAGGATTTGGATTGAAACTGAGGCGGATTGAAAGCTACTTGAAAAGTGAGTAGTGTTATCTGAAATTGTATTATTTAAGTAACGAGCGCTTTTTTAAGATCCGGGTAACGCCGTGTAATTTGTTCTAGTTTTACATAAACCGTTGTAAAGTAATCCAATTCAGTTGTTTATGTAAACATATCCTAATGATATTGAAAACGTCAAATGTAAGTTACATTAAATTGAAACGATATTGTATGATAAATAATGCATGATAAGAGTAGTTTAACGCACATTTTATAATTTATTTATTAAGTCATTAAGGGATATCATTGCTCTTACACTTATTTCTATTTCATTTAGTATTATTATTAACTATTTCCCTCTCCAATGGCGTTATTTTACATAAGCTGTTGAAAAGTATTCCCATGGAGGTAAAGAAGTGAAAACAGAAGATAAAGACTTAAAACTTCATATTAGGAAGAATTGTTTCAGGCAATATGTCAGGGGGCACTGGGATAATATAAGTCCCACTGCATTGTATGTATTTATATGCGAAAAAACTGTACTGAATTAAATAATATTTATTTAAACTGCTAATTTTACAGAAATAAATGGTCACTGCATTGCAAATTTTCACTCAAACAATAAAGAATAATCCAATTTTTTGCCTTCCAATTTATTCTTGTCACCCCATTTGAAAAAATATATTTTGTACTCAGTTCTACAGCTAGGAAAAAATACCTATTACCTTTAAACATAACAGGGAAATTTTAATTTAAAAATTATTAAAACAACATATACTAAACACTATGCCTTCATGTTATGTCAAATGAGAACAGATGAGACGTCACTAACACGAGCGACACCTAGATATAGTTCTCAAAACATTATGATATTTTCAACTTCGTCCATGGGAGTTTCATCACCTTCTCTCTACCTCCCCGAGAAATTCCATTTAACGCTCCAAGTAACCGTAATATTAGATTGAGATAACAATGGGAGATAAATAATTTCATGATAAAAAAAAATTTTACAAAATTTTAGTAAACTAATTGAAATTTTGCACAAAAAACTTATTAGATCAGAAAGTGTTTATCGTATCAAAGATTAACAGTATTCCTATATTGCATGCAAAATTAGCTATAGAAGGGAAGGCCACAGGAAAAATTTTAAAATCAAACTTGATAAAAATATTTATCGAAAAACAATGCATTCCAATCGAACTCTATAGTAAAAGTTAAAGTTAAGAAGTTATAACCACCTATCAATCTCTATGCCATCTTTTCTTTCTAGCTCTTACTACGCCTGAATTTAATTAGTCACATCACGTATTTTAAAACAAACTCAAAAAACCTGCAGATTATACACAGAACTATATCTTTTGCAAACATCGCAACGGCAACTCGTTGTAGCTCTAATGAAGATAATAGATACGAAGTATGGGTGGATAACAGCTTTTCTCATTTCCAACACCAAGCCGGTGTGTAGCACTTGAATAAGAAGTCCGGCATTGATTGATACAGAATTAATAACAGTGTGGGATAGTTAGAAGTGCGTACCGGCAGGCAAAAAATGCGTGTGGTCCCGGTAAAATATATATTCCTTGGTACTTATATGCGGTGAAAGATTCATTTAAAGATTGGATCAGAATTCTGCTTCGAATAGAAAACGAAATGATAAGTTTGTGGTATATTCATTTGAATGAGAATTCAATTGATGACACGCTTGTCCCAGAAATATGAACGATGAAGTGATGTTTCGTCACGAATAAGTAACTTATTCACGTTAGATACGGACCATGTTATTATGGAAATTGTCATTCAAAGCAGTGCCTGCTACTTCGACCGGGCGGAAAACAGCACTTCGATTACTTATTTTCAAGCTTTTCTGAAAATTTCTTATTGCTGTTGTAAATTTTGAGAAAATAAACTTTTACAACTTTAACTCTACATAAACTTTAACGCTACATAAACCGTACGACCTACCCTAAGGGGTAAGGTACTTGTTAAGACGGTCGGGAAAATGCTACACAAGTTAGTTTGATTTTTACCCTAGCCAGGCCGTCCGATCAATCCAAAGGTGTTGTTGTTGAGACCCAGACCGTCCGACCTACCAGAAAGGTGTAAGGTAACTGTTTGGACGGCCGGGAAGTGCCACCCAATTTAGACCGGAACCCAGTGGGGGAGGCATCCACAGGGACCGTACCCTCCTTCCCCTATACCACCAACCTCTTGGAAAGATTTACGGACCCACATGTTTAGCGTGATCGTACTCCGCGTGAACACGGCGGCAGTTTGGGCAGTGGCGGGAATCGAACCGGACCTACCGACTGCAATTCCCGTGCGCTAACCACTGGACTACATCGCTCCCAATCCAAAGGCGTAAGGTAACTGTTTGGACAGCCCAGATAGTGCCACACAATATAGAACGGAATCCAATTGGAGTGGCAACCACGGTGACCATACTATCTTTACCCAAACACGCCACCTGTCGGATGGACTTTCTGACCTACAGATTTATGGTTTTCATACTCCGCGTAGACACGGGAATAGTTTGGGGCAGCGTTGAGGATAAAGCAGAGGATTACCGCGTGCGGTCCTCCCGCCTTAACGACCGGGATATCCCGGCACTAACTATTCGATTCTCAAAAGACCCTCTATTCATTGAGTTATTGAGACGATCCTGTTTCTTTCTACATTTGAAGTGGGGTCCACATTGTCCTTCTTCAAATTTTGGATCGACAGGGATTTTGAACGTTGATGATTCTGTTAAGCGCAGAAGATTATAGGAATAAAGAAAACTAGATTGACTAATAAGTCAATAGATTCGTTAAAGATCGAGGAAACAACTCGAACAAATAATGCGAGTAGAAGAAGAATGAAATGTCAACTCACAGGCTAAATGTCCAAGTTGTTAAAACATGCCTCTGAAAATCCTGGACTTGGGTCCATCATTCGGTAAAAATTAATAAACAAACCGTTCATTTAGTGCACAGGGCACAAATTTTACAGTCAGCATTGCATCAGGTTACGGTCGATTTATTTTAGCAATCCTGAAATTCCTCAATAACCGTATTATATGAAATAAATGGCTTGTACAATAATTTTAAGGTTCATTCCTACTCGTTATACAATGCTCTGCAATTTTAAAATTGGTCTTTTTCGTCTATCTCGCTTTGTTGTCGACATCGTTATTATAACTTTTTATAATTATATGCGCTGAGAGGCCTGCCACCCCTATTATTCTTTCAGGCATGTTCATTTTACTATAGATAGACCTACCGTGTACACTCATGGACATTGCTCTTACAAAGATATTGGGATATTTAACCTTTTGCTTACTGGTGGAACAGCGTCAATCCCAGACGAAGAACCTCCCAAAAAGACAGATATTTGACATACCCTATCCCAAACAGTTCGATCCCCTTTTGCGAACATTGGTGTCCAGGGACAGCGACAATCCTAAACGAAGAACCTCCCAAAAAGACAGGTATTTGACATACCCTATCCCAAGCAGTTTGATCCCCCTTTGCAGACATTGTCGTCCAAGGACACCAAGAACGCCAATGTCCGCAAAAGGTGATTGAACTGTTTGGGATAGGGTATGTCAAATACCTGTTTTTTTTTGGGGGGGGGGGGCGGGAGGTTCTTCGTTTTGGATTGACGCTGTCCCACCCATAAGCAAAAGGTGAAGGATTTTCTCAGGAACTCTCTATGTAGCAGGTGGTGTATCATGGATACAAAACTGGACTATTTCACACCACCTAAACTCTCAAGCAAAGTCCTTAACTATTTTCTATTATTCAACTTCAAAACAAAAAAATTATTATTGCAATGTTTTAACAAACTATGGAGCTCCCCCTCCCCCTACTTGCTACGTTTAGTCAGCCCCGTAACTCAAAATCAGAAGGCTTCGTTTCCTACTCACTGGCGCTCACGGAACTCGTTTTGTGAACTGCTTCAAACCAAACTAAAGTTTAAATCGATAAACTGTTTATTTCAGCAAGATCCCCTGCCATTTCTCTACAAATGTACCGAATTTGGTATTTTTTATGGTAGGGTCACCCGGGGTAAAATGGGTATAAAAATCAGTTTTTTTTTATTTTTAATGTTCCATAGCAGAAACATTATGAAATATAATCATGTTTTTGTTCAATATTCTTTACATTGTGTATCTTAGGTCTAAACTGAACACAATTTGTTTTTCCTTTTTGCTTTAATTTTTGTGTAAAGTGCTACACCTATTTTACTCGGGTGTACACCTATTTTACCCCGTGGTTCGGGGTAAAATGGGTACACACCGGGGTAAAATGGGTATATGCTGGTTAAAGTTGAATTACACTATAATTAATGGAGAAAATGAGAAATTAAATCAAGTTACACTAGAAAATCAATTTTTAATCAAAAGCAATTATAATATATTGTTAACTGCTGAACCAAAATTTATGAACAAACGGTATACTGGCAACGACTGTTGCAGCTTGGTTGAGGAAGCTTTCTGACATTTTGTGATGCCTGCACATCAGATATGTCATCTTTCTCGGGGAAGACATAGCATAATCCGCCAGATGACTTTGTTGCAAACTTCACAGTGTATTCACCTTCATCAGGGGTTTCAATAATAAGTACTATAAATTCTTAAACAGACTTCTTTACCACAAATTCCACCCAGTCACCAATCACTGGATTCACTGCAGGGAGAACCACTGGTTTAACTTCTATTTCATTGATAGTTTCGATTATTTTTACTGTTTGCCCTTTTTTTGCCTTTTTTGTGTTCCTAGCCTGTTCTTCCATGTAAAGTCTTACAGCCACCTGTTCTGTTGTTAAAACTTCTCCCACCTTTGCTTGCACTCTCTTACGTTTCATCTGCGAATTTTTCATAACCTCGCCAGTGCTAGAAGATGGTTATGGAGAAAGGGTATTTACGATTGCTTGTTTTAGCTGTTTCAAAGGAGATGTAACACCGTTGAAAAAACGCCCAGTTACCAACTGAGAACGAAACTTGAATTAAACGTGCCAATTTAGTGTCATTTTAAATAATTGTGAGCGCTATTTTGTGCAGTTAAATTCAATATAAGTTAAATTCAATTATTGAAGAAATAAAGAAAAAATGAATTTCAGTCTGCAGGGAAAGTCATCTGCTGCTCACATCAGATTTTTTTAATTTTTGCTTGAGGGCGAACAAAGTAGAATTAAGAAAAGTCTTTCGCGACCAGTAACCCCAAAGTCCCCAGTAACCAAAAAGGCTGAAATCAGGGTTGCCAACTTAGCCATTACTCTTAGAAATTAAGCCATAAAATTCTAGTCTAGTCATTTAACTATAAATCTAAGCCATCAGCAGATGTAAATCAGCAATTTATAAACAATTACTTTGAGCATGTAAACTTTTGATTCATTTGTCTAAAACGAAAATCTGATAAATTCTTAAATCTATTAAACAGTTACTAGATTACTAATTTAATACTTAAATAAATATTTTACGAAATTTTCTGAAAGATAAATAATGAAGCATTAATAGTTTATACTATGGCATATTTTTTTTAAACTTTTATGGTGAGAAAAATTGAACAAACACTTAAGATTGATTAAAAATTTCTATGGACTTTTTTCAATAGAACCTACAATGTCAATTTATATTTCCTTACCATCTCACTTAATGTATGAAAAAGAGATGAAACAAAAATGATTTATAAAAAGGAAAATATTTAAGCGGTCAAAGATTGGTCCCATGATTTATTTGTTCAATCCCATAACTAAGTCGCCAAGATTCTTTTAATATCGGAGATTATAGATTTCTTTTTAATATTTACGTAGTAATTATGTGTAATTAATGATAATTTGTTGTAATACTTTTTAAATTATGGCGAAAATGGCTTCATTTGCCATCTGTACAGTAAGACGGGCAAAAAATAACAAGGAAAACTGAAAATATGCTTGAAAGACATGTGCGCTTTTGAAATCCTTAACAAATACGAAATTGGAGAGGAAATTGCTATTAGAGAAGTTCGAAATTTTATAAAATTAGCTTGATAAAATAATTGGAATAATCAGTGGAAAGGTTTAACTTTGATCGAATGAAATGCTATGAAGATTACAGACCAGAGAGGGTTTCTGGATAGAAATGGCACGGTTTAAAAGCATTTAGTAGTTCTTAACTTTGCCTATACAAAACGTATTATTTCTGCCGCATTCTAATAGATGAACAGAGTCCATTTTAAGTTAGAAAAATGTCAATAAACATACAACTCGCAATCAAATGAAATTGAATTTGACTATCTTCAGTCATTCGAAGCAGACTTAAAAAGAAATAAATATGTTATAGTGATTGTAAGTTTCAAAGTGATGTTTTGAAAAAAAATTATATTTTAACGCTTAATCTATCGGTTGCGGTTCCATCGCCTACATGGAAAAGACCAGCTAACTTGAGCGCAGATTCTCGCCTAATACCGGCTCTGTTTTGCTTATTGTGTAAGATATTGCAGCGGTAATCCAGCATAATGTTTTGTATACCCTATAATATCACTATCGTCACTGTATTCGCTGCTATCATTGCTCCACGAACAATTAGAACACTCTGACAAAGAATCTAGAAAAATGTCTTTGCTTTCATTATCAGCATTCATTTTGTCTGGGTTTTTGGATCAAGAAAACTAAACTTTATTGAAACCCACAAGGACACGCGGCCAACACTCGCATCGTCTTAAATCCACTAATGAAACTTCACATCTGCGCTTTAAAAGTAACTGCAAAAACCAACACTTGCAAAAGCCTTTTAATCGGCTCACGGCTGATAAGGGTTGGCACCTAAAATCCTATTTTTAGGATCGAGGTAAATAAGCGTTGGCATCAAAAAGCCTATTTTTAGGCTTGCTGTAAATAAGTGTTGGCATCAAAAAGCCTATTTTTAGTCTTGCGGTAGATAAAGTGTTAAGTGTATATTTGAGTCAAAGTGATAATAGTAGTATGGATCTATGTATAACCTCTTTAAGTTGATTAATGATAAATCATAAACGATTAATGATAACTCAGGTATATGATTTGAACTCTTCTTTATGAATCTATATAACTTCCTTATATACATAGTACAATGTATAAGAAAAGTATTGTTACAGGGTCGAAAACTCAAATTCGAGTTTTTTCAAGCAACCCTGAACACGAATTGAACATTTTTAAGGTGATGTCTGTGTGTGTGTGTGTGTGTGTGTGAAAGTATGTGTGTGTGTGTGTAAAAGTATGTATGTGTGTGTGAAAGTATGTGTGTGTGTGTGTGTGTGTGTGTGAAAGTATGTGTGTGTGTGTGTGTGTGTGTGTGTGTGAAAGTATGTGTGTGTGTGAAAGTACGTGTGTGTATGTGTGTGTGAAAGTATGTGCGTGTATGTGAAAGTATATGTGTGTCAATGTGTCTGTGGAGAAGATATCTCACAAACGAATAGAGCGATTTAAATGAAATTTAGTGCAAAAATTACAATCCGTGAACACTTGAAGCCTATTGTTTTTACACGCAATCGAATGCTCAGAACCCCCTAAATTTTCAAGTGACATTTTGAAAAAATCATCAAAAAATCAAAACCTTTAATAAAGATACGCAAATAGACATTTTTTATGTAATGTTTCCTTAAAAAACGATTGACATAAACTTTAGAACGCTAGCATGAACCCTTCTCGAGATATTGCACATTTTTCAAATAAATTTATCAAAAAGTCACATAAATGTGAAATATGTTTACTTTTCATATGTGATATCACGCTATAAATTTGGTGACATCATTCTCGTCTATCTAGTTCGTACCATTCATAAGGAAATATATTTTGGGTAATACTTTTGTAGTTGGACGCCAATAGTCATTTATTTGCTATAAGAATAACTTATTTCCCCGTCCATAAAGCTTGGCGAGATTTTGGCGACGAATTTGGAGGAATGTCGTCAACTTGGCGACTTTTTAAATGTTGCCAAATTAGCGAAAATGTTGCCAAATTAATAAAAATGACGACTAATTGACGATATTCAATATCTTGGAAAAAATATAAGTATCTACCATAAGAATATATTATTTTTCGGTTCATAACGTTTGACAAAATTTTGTGATGGTCGAATATCTCCAACTTGCTGACTTTTTAAAAGTTGCCAAATTGACGAAAATGTCACCCAATTGGTATAAAATTGCCAAATTGATGAAACCGATGTTAAATCAATGAAATGACGACTAATTGATGAAAGTTCAATATCTTGGAAACAACATAAGAGTAGACTATAAGAATAACCCATTTCTCCGTCCTTAACTTCTGGCGAAAAACTTAGCGGGATGTCGCCAACTTGGCAATTATTTAAAATGCTGTCAAAGTGACAAAAATGTCAACAAATTGATAAAAATGACGGCAAATGGAAAGTAATGTTTTGCAAATTCTGATTTCTCTCGTATGACACCTTCTAGTAGAAATGTCTTCTCTCCGTTTGTCTGTAACACTTGGTGATGCATTTTGTCGAACTTGGCGAATAATCTAGCAAAATATTGCCAACTTGGTAATATTATAAAATTATAAATATTATAAATATTTTAATATATATATATATTATAAAATTATAAATATTTTAATTATTATAAATATTTTAATATATATACTATATTGCTTATTGAGGATGCTATCAATATTGATAATTGTTTATTTAGAGTTGTGCGAAATATAAGTTAATTGGGTACTTTGAATAGTTTGAATGGGACATGTTGTCATCAAGAAAACTGCCAAATGTACAATTCAACGGTAACAACACAGTACCGTGAATCTTATACATTATATTTTACTGTAAAAGGAGTAAATTCACTGCATTATATAAGGAAAGTCATGTGCTGCCCATATCAGATTTTTTTACTATCCTTTCATCACATCCTTTCATATTTTATTATCCTTTTTTACCATCCCCTTAATTATACATAATCATTGAATAAGTTTTGTTTTACTTATAAAATATTAAAACTATGGAATAACAAAGGTAATAAATTTTTTATACCCATCGTAGTAAAAGCTTACAGTTCACATTGATTAGGGCCATTTCAGAGGTCAGTTAACAAATGGTTCCCTTCTAAGTCTGATAAGGAATTTGTTTCGATGCGCAAAATTCTCCATGGAAGAGGATACGTCACAAACGCAGTAGCCTCATTCTTGTAGCCCCAATTGAGTTAATTAAATTAGGATAAATAATCCCTACCCTGCTCATTAAAAACGGTGGAATTAGAACAACAAATTACTGTTGTCCCAACCATATTTTGACTCCTGCTTATTAGTAATATTCAACTTCTAAACTGGTATTAATTATACATAATCATATTCCATTGATCTGCAATAACATGCAGATATTCCAAATGCAGTGAATGTTTTTTCGGCCGTTTCTTTCCCTCCAACTGCGATCACAATTCCGTATAAAGTACGGAAATGTTGTAAGGTCATCTTCAAATATGTACGGATAGAAAATCGGATCAGTAGTTCACCGGATACAGTCTGGAATAAAAGTATACAGATGGATACAGATAAAGATATGAGTTCTTTACAACAAATCCTTAATTTAGCATACTTTAGCATACATTTTGTAGTATATATGTTTCTATCATTTATTATGAATATTATCGAAAACTCTCATTTGTAACGGGCATTTATATACAATCCTATTCCACTGATCTACATAAACACGAAAGACAATGAATTTTTTCATGTGTTTTCCTTGCCGATCTTCCAGATCAAATCCGAACACAATACCATCTAAGGTCTGAAAGTGAAACATACGTCAAACTGGTAGCGTGTTCTCAACACTTTCAAATGCGGGTCACAGGATATCCATAAATCGTGACCACCTCCACGTCTCGTTCCTCGATAGATCACGCTCTGCAGTGCATAAAGATGCCATTAGGTGTCAAGACAAACCAGTAATATTCTATCTATCAAACCGTAGTTACCGCACGTCACGACATTACCACCCAAAAGCCTCTTCTTCGATGCTCTTCCTGCAATACCGGTAGCCAGTGGTGGTGCCAGTCCTTTGTGATTAACCCTTGCTTTTTTTTAGCAGGACCTTTTTCTTTAAATTGCCCAGGAGCCAGGAGGTCATACAGCACAGCATGGGATGCCATTAAGCACGATGTCAAAAATTGCAATATTACGAAGAATATAAAAAGGAAAGTTAAGATTTTTTGCTTGTAGGGAATACGAAGGCCGAGAGATAAATGGATATATATATATATATATATATATATATATATATATATATATATATATATATATATATATATATATATATATATATATATATATATATATATATATATATATATAAATATATATATATATATATAAATATAAATATATATATATATATGTGTGTGTGTGTGTGTGTGTGCGTGTGTGTATATATATATATGGATATACATATATATATACATATGGATATATATATATATATATATATATATATATATATATATATATATATATATATATATATATATATATATATATATATATATATATATATATAGGGTGTTCCAAAACTAATGCAACAAACTTTCAGACGTGATAGAGCACATCGAAACAAACACTTTTCATCATATACTCTAAGACAAAAAAATCGATGCACCAAGAAAGAATTATCCAAATGAGACAAAATTGGTACGTGTAATGTGGATGTACAGAAAAAGAAATGGTTAGAACTTCAGAGCAATTGGATGATTTATTGCACTGAAAGATCTACACAAAGTGAGCTCGTTAATATGGCGTTGATCCACCTCTGGCCTTGATACAAGCTGTTACTCGACGTGGCATTGATGCATAAAGTTGCCGGATCGTGTTCTGAGGGATATCGTTCCAAATGGCCTCCAATTGACGAGCTAATTCGTCTGCATTCTGGGATGGTCGTAGGCGACGTTCCATATCAGCCCAAATGTGCTCAATAGGCGAGATATCTGGGGATCTGGCTGACCAAGGAAGTGTGTCGTAAGCACTCAGACAATCAATAGAGAGGCGTGCCGTGTGTGGCCTGGCATTATCTTGTTGAAAAGTTATCCCGGGGTGTCGAGAACGGAATGGCAATACAACTGGTCGTAGAATGTCGGCAACGTACCTCTGTGCCGTGATGGTGTCACAGAGGACTATCGAAGAGATCCGGTTATCAAACGACATAGCACCCCCAAACCATAACTCGTTGTTGTCGGGCCGTGTGGCGTATGGCCGTAAGAGCATGATCCTAACGATGCTCGAGCTGTCACCAGACATGTCTGCGCTGGTCTTCGGGACTCATCACTGAAGACAATTCGTTCCTAATCCAAACAATTCCAAGTTGATCAGGTCCAGCACCATTGCAATCGCTGTTGACGGTGCATACTGATCAGTGGTAGGCGGCGTAATGGTCGCTGCGAGTATCAATTCCACTCCTGTAGGTAGTCTTCTATTAATGGTCCGAGTGGTCACTTCCGTGTTTGTCACACGTGTGATGGTTGACAACGACGAATCTCGTGCTGTCACAGCTGCTCTGACAATCGCTCTACCTTTCCGTTCTGTCGTCGCTCTAGGCCGTCCGCTGCCCGCTTGTCACTTAAATCTGCCATTACGGACCCATCCCTGCCAACATAGTCTAATTGCTGCATCGCTCCTACCCAAATGCCGAGCGATTCGGCTGTGTGCCCATCCAACCTAATGCAGTCCGACAGCACGCCGTCTTTCAAACTCCTTCATATGCTCGTAGTGGCCGCGAATTCATCGGCGAGGCATTGTCACAATCTAGGTACGTAAACGCAATCGAAATCCGCTACATGTTTTGTTCCTGAAACCGACGTTCGCTCCTTATATACACCACCATGATGCTCAATTTCAATGAGTTGTAGTTCTGACTATTTGTTGATTGGTTGCGAATTTTTGATCATTTGCATATTCGGTCGACAGATGTTTGCATGTACAGTTTCATTACTATCGGATTATTTTGCAGGGGGGGCGTCGATTTTTGCATCTTAGAGTGTATTTGAGCATCTACGTAGTCTTTTATTTCGGATTTTGACATTTCTTACAACTTTTCTACTAAATTTTGTGAAATTTGCTTAATAAGTTTCTCAGCTGGAGTAGATACATATGATTTTTGAGAGCCTTTTCGCAAAAAAGTAGTGTTATTTTTTCCCGATCCATATCAAAATCTAATCAGCAACTATAAAATTTTGTGAAATTTGGTTAATTAGTTTTTGAGTTAGAGTGTATACAATTGTACACACACACACACATACACACACACACATGTCACTTTAAAAATAGTTTTTCGTGTTCTAAAAGTCCCAAAACGTGTAGATCCAATGTAAACTCGAGTTGCGATTCCAATACTTTCCTTATACATTACAATGTATTGTAGCGAAAGCAAAAATTGCAGCTCCGTAGCAGTCACTGAGTCAATGTGAAAATATGGGGATATATTACATTTTAGACTGGATATTACAGGCACACCGACCCCTTCACGACAGGACAAAGGGTGGATACCTTTATCATCATGAAATGTTGTGTATTATGCAGAAAAAGGGAAATTAGTTAGAAGAAAAATATTTCATAATTAAATATTAATTATTTTAAACTTCAAATATTGATAGCATTACATATGTAGAAACAATGATTATTCCCGGAACAATGAGAGCGTATAATCAATGCATGGAACTAATAGTTTGCGCTATGTAGGTAACAATGTATTATAGTAAATCTGTGGAATAAATCAGATTCGTTTGCTCGACGGTCATATTTTGTCAACTTGAAAAAAATATTACATAAATTTTAAGAAATTTTGTTTATAACTTATAAAGAGCAAAATTTTCATTTTTATTCAAATACTGTTTATTACACGAATCGACCTAAACAATATGAATATAGAAAAGTTAAGTGAAGCCCTCATTCCAGATATTTGTTTGAAATATAATATGTTGACTTCCATAGAAGAAATGTTCTGTGTCAGACCGATTTTAATCTATATAAATAAAAATGAAAATCTGTCTGTCTGTCTGTCTGTCTGTCTGTCTGTCTGTTTGTCACACCATCACGGGAGAACGGCTGAACCGAATTTGATGAAATTTTGTGGGTAGCCCAGAAATAGCCCCACTTAAAATTATATCCGTGTTTTGAGTTTCTACGACCAGTGGTTCTCGAGATATTAGTAAAAAACGAAATTTTCGTTTGTCTCATCATCACGGAAAAACGGCTGAACCGAATTTAATGAAATTTGGTGAATAGCCTTGAAATATCCCCCCATAAATTTTGTCCAAGTTTCGAGTTTCTAAGACCTGGGATTGTCGAGATATTAATGAAAAACGGAACTTTTTCCTAGGAGTTCTACTCCCTAACTCCGTGGTTTATCCAAACGAAAAGCTTGAAAATCGTTTGAAAGTGAATTAAAATTTAATCTCTGAGTTTGATGGGAGATTTTTTGCGTTAATTAGTCACTTTCTGAAAACATGAATTGTTTGAAACATGATTTAAAGGGGAAATCTATCTCCATGGTTCATGGTTTATTTAAAACACGCTTTTACGGAACAATGAGAAGTATAGAGAAATCAAAATCGTTATTTAATTTCGCAGTTTATGTTACAAGACAGGACATATTTAACATGCTATAATATTCTATCTTATATCATGTTACTCAGAAACGCAATTAAATTAAATCTGTCTGTTAATTTTAATAATTATTTTTTCGATTTGAATAATAAATAAATGGATATAAAAATATATTTAGAAAAGAACGATTTGATTTTTCTTATAGCATTTTTGACTGGATAATATCAATTACGGTCTTCAGGTTTAAAAATTATTGTTATTTATATTTTCGGCGATTATTGATTCAAGGATTATTGATATTTTCAAGTTATTATGCAATTATTTTATTATGACAAAAATTGTTTAAACTCATATATTGTATGTTGTACGAATCTTCTACAAATACACGTGTATATCTTTTAATCTACGAGAATATAAGCAGTACAGGTATACTGACATATGTTTTGATATATATTGGCATATATTGGAATCAATTACGACCTTCTGGTATAAAGAAAACGGATATTATTGATGTTTTCAATTTATTACGTCATCTCTTTTATTTTGGCAAATATTTTTGAGACGCATATTGTAATACGGGTAATCTTCTACTAACACATTGGCATATTTTCTGATCTGCGACAATATAATTAGTACGGGATTGCATATATTCATTCAATTCCTATTTTTTCTTCTGTAAATTTGCTTACAAAAGGGGGCAGGGTGTTTTATTCTTCAGATCTGATCGTTAAGATAATTTTGCATAGTGAGAACATATATTCTTAAACTTCTCTTTAGGAGCAATAAATTTAATATTTTAACAGAATTTGCACATGATTGCGAATTTTAAGTTTCTGTAAATTATACACTCCGTACGAATAACGGGTGTGCTGTTAGTGGTTAATAAATTTTAACATTTTAGGAGGATATATCATGTTGCTCGGCATCGCAATTAAATTAAATGTGTTTGTTAATGTTTTTATTATTTTTTTTCGATTTAAATAATAAATAAATGGATAAATGGATATAAAAGTATATCTTATGAATGAACGGTTTGATTTTTCTTTTAATTATATTAATTGCTGACCGCGTATATCAATTTCATTTATTTTGGCAAAGAGTTTTCAAGCTTATATCGTATTTAGCTACTAAACTCATATATTGTGTTTAGCCAATAAATTCATATAGCCGATTGTTGAAACAGAAAAAGAGTAGAGCGGGTATATCTTCTAATACAATTGTAGTGTTTTCATTTAGTATATTGAAACGGGATAAGAATGTTTCATTCAGATCTGAAAATTCAAAGCTACGAATTTGGAGGGATATCGTTAATTTGACAACTTTTCTTAAACTTTGCCAAATTGACGGCAATGTCGCCAAATTGATATAAACGACACACAAACAGCTGCCATAAACCTTCGGGTTGGTCGTGTGGCTTGGGTCTTCTACATATCAATGAAATTTTTTTTTGTTTTGTTAGAAGAGAGTACTGAAATGATGTTTGGTTAGCATTTATCTGTCAGACCAACCATCCTACTTAGTAATACATTTAGCGAATTTTTAAAATGTCACCAAATTGATAAAAATGTTTTCAAATCTATAAAAATATCTTGAAATTGATAACATTGCGCTACATAAATGATATTAATTGTTTTTTGTTAGGGGATAGTATTGTGATGATATTTCGTCAATTTGTCGCAAAGTGGAACTGTCAGTTCTACAGTCCCACTTGGCGATAAATTTGGCGATTTTTTATAATGTCGCTAATTTGACGAAACTGTCTCCAAATGTTCCATAGAAATATAACTATTTAGACGATATTTTTTCTACCAATTTATTTGAAGCAAATGATATCATGTCGCTTAGCAACGGATTTATATCAAATGTGTTTATGCGGCAGACGATTTTTATTAAATCCTTTCCGATTTGAATAATGAAGATATGTATATAAAATAAATTTCATTGCCATTTCATTTTGGACTGGATAATATCAATTATACTCTTCAGGTTTAAACATTATTATTATTGATATTTTCCGGAATTATTGATTCAGGGATTATTGATATTTTTAAGTTATTTCGCCATTGTTTTATTGCGGCAAAAATTGCTGACACACGCATATTGTACGTTGTACGAGTAATCTTCTAGGAATGCACGGGTATATCTTCTAACCTACGAGAATATAAGTAGTACAGGTATATTGGCATATATTTTGACATATATTGGCATATATATTGGAATCAAGTACAGTCTTCTGGTATGAAGATTAAGGGGATTAATTATATATTCAATTTATTACGTCGTCTGTTGTATTTTACCAAAAAACATTTGTGACTCATATTGCAAAACGGGTAATCTTCTACTAATAATCGGACATTATAAGTAGTACGTGTATATCTTCCCATATAATTTTAGCACTTTAATTTTGACATATATTGGAATAAATGACTGTCTTCAGATTTAAAGATTACGGGTTTATTGTTATTTTCAATTTATACATGTAATCTACTAATACAGGTTATATTTTCTAATATTCGCGTATATAATTAGTACGGGTCCCATACAATTTTAACGCTTTTATTTTGCATATATTGATTCAATTCCATATTTTTTTTTATATTTGCTTACATAAGGGGTCCAAGATGTTTTATTCTTCAGATATGTCCATGAAGATAATTTTATATAGCGAGAACAGAGATTCTTAAACTTCTTTTTAGGAGCATTATATTAAATATTTTAACAGAATATTTTGATTAAACATGTCATTTAGTATACTATAAGAATTTGGGCATGATTATGAATTTCAAGTTTCTTTATATTATATACTCCGTACGAAGAACGGGTATGCTGCTAGTCTATATAAATAAAATTGAAAATCTGTCTGTCTGTCTGTCTGTCTGTCTGTCTGTCTGTCTGTCTGTCTGTCTGTTTGTCCCATCATCACGGGTGAACGGCTGAACTGAATTTGATGAAATTTTGTGGGTAGCCTAGAAATAGCCCCACTTAAAATTTAGTCTATGGTTGGAATTTCTACGACCAGTGGTTCTCGAGATATTAGTAAAAAACGAAACTTTCGTTTGTCTCATCATCACGAGAGAACGGCTGAACCGAATTTAATGAAATTTTGTGGGTTGCCTTGAAATAGCCTCCCATAAATTTTGCCCAAGTTTCAAGTTTCTATGACCAGAGGTTGTCGAGATATTAATGAAAAACGGAACTTTTTTTATAGGAGTTCTACTCTCCAACTCCGTGGTTTATCCAAACGGAAAGGATAAAAATCGTTTGTTTAAAGCGTCAAAGGGAATTAAAACTTTATTTTTGAGTTTGATGCAGGATTTTTGCATTAAATAGTCACTATCTGAAAGCATGAATTGTTTGAAACATGAATTTAAATGGAAAAATCTACCTCCATGTTTTTACATGTATTAACCTCAATGTATTTCACAAGCTTTTACTCAACGATTAGAAGTATAAAGAAATTAAAATGGTTATTTAATTTCGCATTTTATGAGGAAGATTCTATCTTATATCATGTTGCTCGGCAAAGGAATGGAATTAAATGTGTTTGTTAATGATTATTATTATTTTTTCTATTTGTATAATAAATAAATGGATGTAAAAATATATTTTATAAATGAACGGTTTAATTGTTCTTTTAATTATATATATTGCGGACTGCGTACATTACTTTTATTTATTTTAGCAAAGAGGTTTCAAGCTCATATATTGTGTTTAGCTAATAAACTCATAATAAATGAACGGTTTGATTGTTCTTTTAATTATATATATTGCGAACTGCGTACATCACACTTTTATTTATTTTAGCAAAGAGGTTTCAAAGCTCATATATTGTGTTTAGCTAATAAACTCATATATTGTGTTTACCCAATAAATTCATTTAGCCGATTGTTGAAGCAGAAAAAGAGTAGAACGGATGTATGTATCTTCTAATACAATTTTAGTGTTTTCATTTAGTATATATACAGAAGGGATATGGATATTTTATTCTTCAGATCTGCAAATTTAGAGCTACGAATTTAGCGGAATATCTCTAAATAACTTGGTAACTTTTCTTAAACTTTACCAAATTAGAGGAAATGACTCCAAATTGTTAAAAATGACCCAAATCAATGAAATTAAATTTGTTTTTTTAGAATAGAGTACTGAAATGATGTTTCTGTAGCATTTGTCGGTCAGTCCATCCATCCTACTTAGTAACGCATTTAACTAATTTTTTAATATCACTAAATTGATAAAAATATTTGTAAATCCATAAAAATATCATGGAGACGAAAATGTCGCCAAACCTTCCATGGAGATCACATTATTTAGACGACATGATTTCCATCAATTTATTTGAAGCAGATGATATCATGTCGCTTAGCAACGGATCCAATGTGTTATGTGTCATACGATTTTTATTAAATCTAATAAAAATATGTATATAAAATAAATTTCATTGACATTGCATTTTTGACTGGATAATATCAATTACGGTCTTCGGGTTTAAACATCATTATTATTGATATTTCGGGGACAGTTGATTCAGGAATTATTGATATTTTCAAATTATTATACCATTGTTTCATTATGACGAAAATTTTTGAAACTCATATATAGTACGTTGTACAAGTAATCTTCTACAAATGCACGGTTATATTTTCTAATCTACGACAATATAAGTAGTACAGGTATATTGGCAAAATTTTTATATATATTGGCATATATTGGAATCAATTACGACCTTCTGGTGTTAAGATTACGGGGATTTTTGATACTTTCAATTTATTACGTCATCTTTTTTATTTTGTTAAATATTTTTAAGACTCATATTACAATATGTTTAAGCTTCTACTAACACACTGGCATATTTTCTAATTTGCGACAATATAAGTAGTACGTGGTTGCATATATTGATTCAATTCTTTTTTTTGTGTGTGAATTTGTTTACAAAAGGGGCCAGGATATTTTATTCTTCAGATTTGCCCGTGAAGATAATTTTGCATAGTGAGAACAGATATTCTTAAACTTCTCTTTATCTATATAAATAAAAATGAAAATCTGTCTGTCTGTCTGTCTGTCTGTCTGTCTGTTTGTCCCGTCATCACGGGAGAACGGCTGAACCGAATTTGATGAAATTTTGTGGGTAGCCTAGAAATAGCCCCACTTGAAATTTAGTCTATGGTTGGAATCTCTACGACCAGTGGTTCTCGAGATATTAGTAAAAAACGAAACTTTCGTTTGTCTCATCATCACGAGAGAACGGCTGAACCGAATTTAATGAAATTTTGTGGGTGGCTTTGAAATAGCCCCCCATAAATTTTGCCCCAGTTTCGAGTTTCTAAGACCAGGGGTTGTCGAGATATTAATGAAAAACGGTACTTTTTTTATAGGAGTTCTACTCTCCAACTCCGTGGTTTATCCAAACGGAAAGGATAAAAATCGTTTGTTTAAAACGTCAAAGGGAATTAAAACTTTATTTTTGAGTTTGATGCAGGATTTTTGCATTAAATAGCCACTATCTGAAAGCATGAATTGTATGAAACATGAATTTAAATGGAAAAATCTACCTCCATGTTTTATATTTCACAAGCTTTTACTCAACGATTAGAAGTATAAAGAAATTAAAATGGTTATTTAATTTCGCATTTTATGAGGAAGATTCTATCTTATATCATGTTGCTCGACAAAGGAATGGAATTAAATTTGTTTATTAATGATTATTATTATTTTTTCGATTTGAATAATAAATAAATGGATATTAAAATATATCTTATAAATGAACGGTTTGATTTTTTTTTAATTATATTAATTGCGAACTGCATACGCCACTTTCATGTATTTTAGCAAAGAGGTTTTAAGCTTATATATTGTGTTTAGCTAATAAACTTATATTCTGTTTACCCAATAAATTCATTTATCGAATTGTTTAAACAGAAAAAGAGTAGAATGGGTATATCTTCTAATAATATTTTAGTGTTTTCATTTAGTATATACAAACTGGATCACGATATTTTATTCAGATCTGCGAATTTAGAGCTACGAATTTGGCTGGATATCGCTAACTTGGTAACTTTTCTTAAACTTTACCAAATTAGTGGAAATGTCTCCAAATTGATAAAAATGACGCAAATCAATAAAATTAAATTTGTTTTGTTAAAAGAAAGTACTGAAACGATGTTTCGTTAGCATTTGTCTGTCAGTCCAACCGCCTACTTAGTAACACATTTAGCGAATTTTTAAAATGTCACCAAATTGGTAAAAATATTTATAAATCCATAAAAATATTTTGAAATTGATAAATTGCCCTAAATAAACGAAATTGTGTTTTTTAAGGGGATAATATTTTGATGATGGTTCGTCAATTTATCGCCAAGTGGGACTGTCAGTTCTACAGTCCCACTTGGCGATAAATTTGGCGATTTTTTAAAATGTCGCCAAACCTTCATTAGAAATATTCAGACGATATTTTGACCACCAATTTATTTGAAGCAAATCATAACATGTCGCTTAACAACGGATTTAAATTTAACGTGTTTATGAGGAAGAAGATTTTTATTAAATCTTTTCCGATTTTAATGATGAAGATATGTATATAAAATAAATTTCATTGCCATCGTATTTTTGACTGGATAATATCAATTACGATCTTCATGTTTAAACATTATTATTATTGATGTTTTCGGGGATTATTGATTCAGAGATTATTGATATTTTCAATTTCTTATGGCATTGTTTTATTGCGGCAAAAATTGTTGAAACTCATATATTGTACGTTGTACGAGTAATCTTCTACAAATGCACGGGTATATCTTCTAATGTAAGAGAATATAAGTAGTGCATGTATATTGGCATATATTGGAATCAAGCCTTCCGGTATGAAGATCACGGGGATTATTGATATTTTTAATTTATTAAGTAATCTGTTATATATTGGCAAAAATTTTTCAAACTAAATATTATAATACGGGTAATCTTTTACTAACACTAGGACATATCTTCTAATCTATGACATTATAAGTAGTACGGGTTTATCTTTCCATATAATTTTAGCACTTTCATTTGGGCACATATTGGAATTAATTACTGCCTACTGGTTTAAAGTTTACGGATTTATTGATATTTTCAATGTATACATGTAATGTCACAATACAGGTTATATCTTCTAATATTCGCGTATATAAGTAGTACGGGTCCCATACAATACGCTATTATTTTGCATATATTGAGTCAATTCCATACTTTTTATAAATTTGCTTGCAAAAAAGGCCAGGATATTTTATTCTTCAGATCTACCCGTGAAGATAATTTTGTATAGTGAGAACAGAGATCCTGAGGTTTCTTTTTAGGAGCATTGTATTAAATATTTTAACAGAATATTTTGATTAAGCATGTCATTTAGTATACTATAGGAATTTGCACATGATTGTGAATTTTAAGTTTATTTATATTATATACTCCGTACGAAGAACGGGTATGCTGCTAGTTACCACTAAAATTAAAATAATAAAAATAAATAAAATAATTATAATAGGATTTTCACAGCTGGGTTTCTTCAAGATAATGGTATATTAAAAATCAGTACTTTATAGCTGCAAACTATTAATTAACATCAGTTTGAAGAAAAATGATATGCGTAAACGATGTTGCATGTGAAACATAAAATATCTATGGAGAATTAATTTTTTTTCTACATTCATTTATCAAAATTTCAACTTCCGTCGTCTTTTATAGTTACATTTTTATTACTGAATTCTCTATAGGTATAAATGGGAAAATACTGTGACCATGTAAGCAAGATAGTGTTTAACTGATTAACCCTTCACTAAAAGTGTCGCTTGTCAGTACACCGTATGCTGTGAGATGACCATAATGAAAGAGATTGTTACAGTTTCATTACTATCGGATTATTTTGCGGGGTCGATATTTTTGTATTAGAGTGTATACTGCACGGTCGCATGTTAAATGGTTACCAGCCAGAGAGTGCTTTACATTTCTCCCCACACACGTAGTCTTACGCAACACAAAAACAGGAGTGGCATGAAGCATCGAAACAAAATTTTATTTAAGATAAAACAAATGTATGGCAGCACTTAAGAATCCCCCTTTCAAACAGTTGGCTGTGCAATCGAGAAAACATTTCGTGATCGTCAACACGCCTGTTGGGAAAGCGGCCTCGAGAAAGCCTTTGCGCTTCTCTGATATTACCTTTAGCAAGACCATAGACAAAATACATGTCCACCTTCTCCACATTGGTATACCGATACATTACAAGTCGCTAATGACCTTAGATGCGAAAACCACCGCTTTTATAAGCGTGCCTGAAACAGCCCCCTAGAGCTTAACCGCTTCACTTGCGACCATGCATTCTATGGTTTAAAGTGTTTGATTCGAAGTGTACTTTCACCCCTGAAAGTTTGTTGCATTAGTTTTGAAACGTCTTGTATATATATATATATATATATATATATATATATATATATATATATATATATATATATATATATATATATATATATATATATATATATATATATATATATATATATATATATATATATATATATATATATATATATATATATATATATATATATATATATATATATATATATATATATATATATATATATATATATATATATATATATATATATATATATATATATATATATATATATATATATATATATATATTATATAAATAAATAAAAATTGAAAGATTTTAATCGAAAATTATGCATAAACTACTGTATGTACAAAAAAAACCATCTCTAGCATATCTGTTACAAATGAGTAACTATAGACCAAGACTAAGGATAAAGGTAGAAGGTAACATATCACTACAATGGAAAGGGGGATGAGAAGAATATTAGGATACAAAATTCACAATTAAAAGTATATAAATATATTAATATATTAAAAAGAAAACACGGCTAAAATGAGAAAAGGCAATAGTAATTAGCTCAAGATAAAAGATTAAGACACAGAGAACAATCAATTGAAACTACACAAAAAATGGCGGTTAGTTTGAAATTGCATTCTCATCAGGACAGCCATACAGTTCGAATTAAAACCGATAGAATAGCCACTTTCTGACAATGGCGATAGTATTTAACTATAGACACCATTGGAACTGTCTACTAGCTAGTGGAAGAAGAAAAATAAATCAATTGAATTACAAATCAGAAAAATAATACCTCCTCGAAGAGAAATATGAACTCACAAGCATTGTTACCACGAGTAAGTTGAACAAGCGACTGATCATTTCACCTCACTTCGTCAATGCGAGAGGGCACCGGAATGAATACATTTGAATGATACATATTATGTATGGAGACTTTCAAAAATAGTAATCAGTATAGGACTCAGGACAAGTGGAAAATAGTCATTCGAAAATAGTAAACAGTATTAGACTCAGGCCAAGTGGTAAGTTAGGTGATAAGAATGAGTGAATTCTCAAAATTGAGTTATCCAATCAAAGATAAATAATGTATGCTTAAAATTATTACGTGGTATATTTGAAATTATTAATAATATTATTTACAAATATTTCCGGATATTGGTAATTTTGACAAATGCGTTTAAGATTATTGATGTGGAGAAAGTGAAACCGAGGATCAGAAAGTCGATGTATTCGGAAGAGCTGTTTTAAAATGATGTTTCTAAACAATTGAATAGAATTACAAGATTGATATGAGAGCAGCTTAATGATAGTGAAGTTGTAAGAATCTTTTTTATCATATAGATTGGTGATTACATGATTATTGAGGATATCTAAATTTAGGTCTAAAAAATTTACAGTTTGACTAATGCTAGGCTCATTAGGAATTAATTCTAGGTTAGATGAGTAAAAATCAATATTAATTGGATAGGAATCATCAATGATAATACAAATTAAGTCGTCAACATATCTATATAGAATATATGAATTAGAGTTAAAATGACATTCATAATAATAAAGATATAAGTTAGCGAGTATACTACTACTACAGCCACCTTGTGGTACACCAGATCTTTGTAAATAAATGTTATCACCTTGGATAATATAATTGTTGTATAACACAAAGTGCAAGAGCATAGGAAAGTTTTTGACATTGAATGCAACTTTATTGGAAGATAGATAGTCATGATAAAGAGAGATAATAACTTTATATAAATCTTTAATGACAATATTATTAAATAGGTCTTTAAAATAAAAGGTATGGAAACCAAGAATTTGTGGAAGCTTGCTAAGGTGATTTACTAAATCAAAACTATTGTTCAAAATGAAATATCCTGAATTCCTAAATTGAAGAGATTCATTAATTCTATTTAAACAGTTAAGCAAGTACTTACTAGCTGTAGTGGTAAAGGTATTATGTCCACACACAAGTGACTGTTCTAAAACTGAGAGGTGATTTATAGAATTTAGGAACCAAAGTAACATAAGGAAATTTAAAAAACTTACAATTAATATTTAATTGTGTATATAATTTTAGCATTTTAGTTTTGATTTTGATAGACTGATTATTAATGGGTTTAAAAATTTGATTATTTTTTAAGTAATTCTGTAACAGAGAGACATAATATTTTTTACAAATGATGGCATAATTATTAGAAGCTTTATCTACATAAGTTATGACAAAATGTTGTTGTAGTTCTTTAATAGCAGATAGGAGTTGTTTATAAGGATACCTAGGCTTCGTTAATTTAATGTTTATAATATAACATTTTTAAGTAGATGTAAGGTAGTATACTTCCATAGATGGAATGCTTCAATAGGAATGGAATGTGAACAAGCAAGTTGATATATGAATTTATCAAAATCAAATGATATAGACTGAAGAAGTTGTTTAGGGTGATGGCAGAATGGAATGCGAAATTTAGACCCTTTATTCACAATATCCCTAAGTATATTATCCTGAACTATACTGATATATATATAGTATATATATATATATATAATATATATATATATATAGTATATATATATATATATATATAATATATATATATATATATATATATATATATATATATATATATATTCCACTCTTATTTTGTCAAAACATACAAAATGTTTTGACAAAATGAGAGGGGTGATAGTACCCATCAAGACGAACAATATTTACTATGGAACTTAGGGTCGCATTCCACTCTGAGTGTCAGAAAAGCATAAAGTTGAACTTTCAACAGTGAAAATAATGAGAATTAAAGTAATCATAAATTGCACAATCCCATTTATTTACACCAGAGAAATACTCAAAGTAGATGCTCAAAGTGACGGCCAGGGGTGCCGTTGCACAATTCACACCGGCGAATGAACGACTGTAGCGCACCCTCTCGAGGACACCTTGTGTTGTGTTTATCCTGACCGCTGCAACAACGATTCTTGCGACGAGATTTTCTACGGAGTCCACAGGCGTCTCGTACACTAATGATTTTATGTGCCCCCAGAAGAAGTCCAGTGGCTTCAGATCCAGTGTGCGTGGAGGTCAAGTCACAGATCCACTACGTGCAATCAGCCAATCAGCTGCAACTGTCGCTTCTGCTTCTTATCACTGGACATTTCCATACAGTACATGCTTGACGGTGATATTCTGGAGATGTGATACTTCTCCTGCACAACAGCTATGTCGTCCGAAGTGGCGACTTGTGCTTGTTGGACGTGTTTCGAAGTTACTCTTTTCTGAAACTCAGAGTGGAATGCGACCTTAGGTTCCATAGTAAATATTGTCCGTCTTCATGGGTACTATTCCCCCTCGTATTTTGTCAAAACAGTTTACGAACACCCTATATGTATTTCTATATATATATATATAAATAAATTGATAAAAACTTTCAGGGGATTAAATTTGAAGAAATACAAAATTTAAATTTTTATTCGGTCCCCGTAGAAAAACATTTCCAATGAGTAAAATGTGCCCTATACACTAATAAGGTGATATACAAAATTTCAGCATTATATCATAAAAAGTCCCAGAGATATGTTTAAACAAAGTTGGTGAGGGATTAATCACACATTAAAATGTAAATGTTTACACCAAAAGTGCAAATAACGCAATGCAGAAATGCATCATAGGCAACAAATATCTACCGCTTATCTTTAATGGAGCTTTTGCATGGATAGAAAACGTTTTGAACAAGCTTTATAATCTTTGTGTAAAGTTATTATTTCTACAGAGTGTAGATACTTTTGTACCAATAAATACCAAAATTATTATTTATTTATGTAATCATTGTTTTCTTTCGTAATTTGTGCATGACGCGATCTGCCGACATATTTTTCCCCTCTAAGAACCCATGTCAATGCATCGAAAAGTGGTTTAGGTCAACATTTTTGTCTTTTCATATCTCTGGGACTTTTTATGATAAAATGCTGAAATGTTTACATCACCTTATTAATGTATGGTGCACATTAAACTCATTGCATATGTTTTTGTATATGGGGGCCGTATAAAAAGTTAAATTTTGTATTTCTTAAAATTTAATTCCCTTGAAAATTTAAATCGATTTCATAACATTATGTAAACCTTTTTTTACGCAAATATGTAATTTATTATATACTAGCAGCATACCCGTCCTTCGTACGGAGTATATAATATAAAAAAACTTATAATTCGCAATCATGTGCAAATTCTGATAAAATATTAAATTTATTGCTCATAAAGAGAAGTTTAAGAATATCTGTTCTCACTATGCAAAATTATCTTCACGGGCAAATCTGAAGAATAAAATATCCTGGCCCTTTTTGTAAACCAATTCACACGCAAAAAAAAGAATTGAATCAATATATGCAATCACGTACTACTTATATTGTCGCAAATTAGAAAATATGCCAGTGTGTTAGTAGAAGCTTAAACATATTGTAATATGAGTCTTAAAAATATTTACCAAAATAAAAAAGATGACGTAATAAATTGAAAGTATCAAAAATCCCCGTAATCTTAATACCAGAAGTTCGTAATTGATTCCAATATATGCCAATATATATAAAAATTTTGCCAATATACCTGTACTACTTATATTGTCGTAGATTAGAAGATATACCCGTGCATTTGTAGAAGATTACTTGTACAACGTACTATATATGAGTTTCAACTATTTTCGTCATAATGAAACAATGGCATAATAATTTGAAAATATCAATAATTCCTGAATCAACTGTCCCCGAAATATCAATAATAATGATGTTTAAACCTGAAGACCGTAATCGATATTATCCAGTCAAAAATGCAATGTCAATGAAATTTATTTTATATACATATTTTTATTAGATTTAATAAAAATCGTATGACACATAACACATTGGATCCGTTGCTAAGCGACATGATATCATCTGCTTCAAATAAATTGATGGAAATCATGTCGTCTGAATAATGTGATCTCCATGGAAGGTTTGGCGACATTTTCGTCTCCATGATATTTTTATGGATTCACAAATATTTTTATCAATTTAGTGATATTAAAAAAATTAGTTAAATGCGTTACTAAGTAGGATGGATGGACTGACCGACAAATGCTACAGAAACATCATTTCAGTACTCTATTCTAAAAAAACAATTTAATTTCATTGATTTGGGTAATTTTTATTAATTTGGAGATATTTCCTCTAATTTGGTAAAGTTTAAGAAAAGTTACCAAGTTATTTAGAGATATTCCGCTAAATTCGTAGCTCTAAATTTGCAGATCTGAAGAATAAAATATCCATATCCCGTCTGTATATATACTAAATGAAAACACTAAAATTGTATTAGAAGATACATACATCCGTTCTACTCTTTTTCTGCTTCAATAATCGGCTAAATGAATTTATTGGGTAAACACAATATATGAGTTTATTAGCTAAACACAATATATGAGCTTTGAAACCTCTTTGCTAAAATAAATAAAAGTGTGATGTACGCAGTTCGCAATATATATAATTAAAAGAACAATCAAACAGTTCATTTATTATGAGTTTATTAGCTAAACACAATATATGAGCTTGAAACCTCTTTGCTAAAATAAATAAAAGTAATGTACGCAGTCCGCAATATATATAATTAAAAGAACAATTAAACCGTTCATTTATAAAATATATTTTTACATCCATTTATTTATTATACAAATAGAAAAAAAAATAATAATCATTAACAAACACATTTAATTCCATTCCTTTGCCGAACAACATGATATAAGATAGAATCTTCCTCATAAAATGCGAAATTAAATAACCATTTTAATTTCTTTATACTTCTAATCGTTGAGTAAAAGCTTGTGAAATACATGGAGGTTAATACATGTAAAAACATGGAGGTAGATTTTTCCATTTAAATTCATGTTTCATACAATTCATGCTTTCAGATAGTGACCATTTAATGCAAAAATCCTGCATCAAACTCAAAAATAAAGTTTTTATTCCCTTTGACGCTTTAAACAAACGATTTTTATCCTTTCCGTTTTGATAAACCACGGAGTTGGAGAGTAGAACTCCTATAAAAAAAGTTCCGTTTTTCATTAATATCTCGACAACCCCTAGTCTTAGAAACTTGAAACTTGAGCAAAATTTATGGGGGGCTATTTCAAGGCAACCCACAAAATTTCATTAAATTCGGTTCAGCCGTTCTCTCGTGATGATGAGACAAACGAAAGTTTTGTTTTTTACTAATATCTCGAGAACCACTGGTCGTAGAAATTCCAACCATAGACTAAATTTTAAGTGGGGCTATTTCTAGGTTACCCACAAAATTTCATCAAATTCGGTTCAGCCATTCTCCCGTGATGATGGGACAAATAGACAGACAGACAGACAGACAGACAGATTTTCAATTTTATTTATATAGATGTCTAAGATCAATATTTAAGAAATAAAAGTCGAGGTCAATGTTTTATATATATATATATATATATATATATATATATATATATATATATATATATATATGTATGTATAATATATATATATATATATATATATTATACATATATATATATATATATATATATATATATATATATATATACATATATATATATATATATATATATATATATAATATATATATATATATATTTATATAATATATATATAATATATATATACATATATATATAATGTATATATATATGTATATATACATTACATTAGATACCATTGGTTAATTCGTCAAGTCCAAAGTTATGAGTTCAAGGTGAATATCAAAAACATTTCAGAACGATCAGTTTAAAAAGTTAACAAAGATTCAGCATGTCACCAATTTCTAAAAGCAAAAATAATAGTCCGAACAGGACCATAGACAACGGAGTTATTGAAGATGAAACGTTTAAATGTAACGTTTGCAGTCTCTCCACTGGGGAAACGTGCGATCAGCGCAAGTAATAAGCAGCTATAGTCACTTATAGAGCAGATGTTGATGCACAGATGTCACATTTCTAAAATGTAAACGTTTTACATTTTATCAGTATGCATTTATAGTATAACTTAGAGTATATATAATCAGAAGAAAATTACACATTGGGTTCTTCATTGAGTTTGACATATACTTTTTCTCGTATCAAGTCAACAACCCAAGTCAACGATGGCAAGCTTATATATACCACACCCTCTGTGGAAAGTTTTCGATAAAGCACGTAACTCGTAAAATTCTTAGACAACCTATGAAATTCGAGAATTTTCTAGAACTCATCAAGATGGCAGTATGTAACCGAATTCATCACCAAGATTACTAAACTTGTTGGTAAGGCCAAGCAACTCAGACCTTCAAATTATAATAAAAAAAAAACATTTTCTCTTACATGTTCGTAGCAAAACGGTGTCACTTCCATTGCATTCTTCCGTTTCATCCTAATTCAAAACTATGAAAATAAAAAAGCACCATATATCTTGCTTAAACGGTTTTAACATGAAATAGTACCGGATAAACAAAGCGTTTTTTCAAAACGTGCAAAACCTATGTCGGGCAATTTTCGAGCACCATATAAATCGAGGGTTAGTTGTATTATTTATCATAGAATGACAGAGGTTGCATCTCATGTTTTCCAACTGAAAACGGAATTTATTATTTGTCAAGCAAACATGTGGTTAAGAGTTTTCCATGCCTGGCCTAAAGTCTAATCTATCATGTCATAGATACGATTGCAAAATTGCTGCTTACCCAGTCCCGAATCCAATTTCCGAAATAAACACTTTATTTCTCTTTTTGTAAATTAAACAAAGAAAGCAAGTTTCACAACATGCGTGGCAAAATAATGAATCTTATATAGCATCTAAGAACATCGTGACTGCATTAAATCTCCTCCAAGTTTCTTTCGCCAAATAACAAGACGTTTACCTACCATATATTACCTGGAGAAAGCATAATGGTCTTTCAATAAAACCAATAATGCCTTTTTATTGCTTCATGACTCAATGGTGCCGGTTTGGGTGCACGACTTGCACTTGACTGTTGGCGGCGATTTATCCCAACTTCTGAACTTGGCGATTAAGTGTATTTACTGGGAAGTACAAGACGAAATAATCGCTCCCGAAATGGGCCTCATATTTTGTTATTAATAAAAGAAAAACAAGCAAAAGGACTCATTCGAGTCTAAAACGTACAAGAAGGGAACGATCTTGGATTCTTGGACCTACGTGGCTGTTCCTTGCATCTTGGTAGCACGTCTTACATGAAATTTCATCACGATTTTGATTGCAGAGCCGTGGTGGCCATTTTTCATTCCGTCTGCCTGATATCTCGCTCTATCTTTCCATATGGACATCCTGAAAAGAACCAGAATTTGGTTTTGCTACAGGGAATTAAATCGGTAAATGATCAAAACGGTATTTGAAAAGGCATTAGGAAAAGGATTTTTGGTTTCTCCTACACCGTATTACATTTTTAAAAAAGTATAGTTTTAACGATACTTCTTACATTCCAGATTTTGACACCAATATAAGTTTTAAGACCTCCTGAACACGTTTTGTCTATTTTGAGTGATGTCCGTTGTCCTAAGGTAACTTCCTTTTTAGGACACGCCCGGTAAGAGCGCGAAAAAGAATAAGGCCGTGTGTATATATAAAACAATAATTTATTTACACTATAAATATATTTACATGACATTGATTCAAAGTATTTAAAAGACCACGTCCCATATTCAAAAATGGAAAGTATACCAAATTAAGTTAAACAAAACGAAAGTGTATATAGTCTCACAGACTAAAGTTGAAAAGATGGAAAATAAAAATTAAGCTTAAAACATCCCTATGAAATATTTAAATATCCTTAACCCGGAGAGAGAGATAAAAGATACAAATCAGGCACAGGCCCTTAAATGTGGAACTCACCAACATTACTGGCAGTTGAGCAGCATCTCTCTTTACAGAGGACCATGATTGGGAGCCGACTTTTCTCAAACACCACACAGTTCCTTCTCCTCGCTCCTTTTTTCAATTTCTGCAAAAACTCTCTCTCTCCAAGATTTTAAAACTCGCCCCTGAGGCGCACACAACTATCTCATTGGATTCAGGGTCTTAACCCCTTGACCCCAAAGCATCGTCATTGGCTTTAGGCCTTCCAGAAACAAAAAGCCCCTTCTCAAGCCCCTGCGAAACTGATATTCTTTCGGGCACTAATTCAAAGCTGGCCGAAAACCCTATGATCCCACCGAAAACGGACAAACGTTAAACCTTTCGGTGAAAATACGATCTCTAAAGAAACCTCCGACCTCCTGTCTTCTATCCTTCGAGAGCAGTTGGCCAAACGAAAAGGCTGACCCCCAAAATAAAAAGTAAACTCTAGAGCGCAACCCCGAAAATATTGGATCATGGGTTTACCATGCGACATCCGTCTCTCTGTATGTATGTCTATGGTCGATATCTTGTGTACAAAATAGCGGCCACAAATATTTTGAATTTTGTGCAAAGACGCAATACATGCAAGGCTGTTAAAAGCTTGAGACCATAAAAAAACAAAGTTTGAAACTTTTTACCGAATGGATAGGGTGTTAAAGACCCAGACCACTGAACTGACCCATAAGGTATACATCTGCTGTTTGAGTGTCCGGTGAATGGATATGGTTGCTGTTGAGACCCAGACCGTCCGACCTACCAGGGTAAATGGATATGGTGGAACATTTCGCCACATGGAGACAACGGACCTGATGAATGAGAATCCCTAAGAAAGAAGAATTTTAAACGCAAAACCAGTGAAGCGCATAAATGTGCAGAGAAAATTATCGACAAAGTCAAACAATAAAAGTTGAAAAATGCAAACACTAAGCTTGAAAGTGAAATCTATGAAAGTACCCAGAGAGTTTTTAGAACTGTTGTACAACATTTCTGAAAAAGGTAGGCCATTTACTGATTTACCAATGGATACTGATCTCCAAACTCTGAGCGAAAGTAAAATGGGGGGAATTCTTTACAGTAATCATTCCTGTGCTGACATCGCACATAGCAAATGAAATGACGAAAAAATAATTGAGAAAACGAACGAAAAAAATAATTCAGAATAAGTGAAAAATAGCTGTGTTGATGAATAAATCAACCACAGCGTCCCACAAATGTGTTTTAGTGGTTTGTATTAGAGCTATGGTGGCAAATGGATGTCTTGCAGGAGCTCCCGTAACATTTTTCTGGATTTAATTGAAATGCAGAGCTTAACATCTACAGAAATAGTCAGTGATCTATTGTTATACCTTCATAAACATGGATTCAGCAATGAATATTTATCAAAAACTTTGTTTGCTTCGCCAGTGATGGAGCTTCAAACATGATTGGGAGACAAGCAGGAGTAGCAGTCCAATTGCTAAAAAAGTACCCTGACCTTGTAATATGGCACTGCTCGAATCATGGTTTGGAGCTAGTAGTGAAAGATGTTGCAAAGGAAATATCAGGAATTAGTCATTTCCAAATATTTTTTGATAAACTGTACACCTTGTACCTTCGCCCCAAAACAAAAGAAAGCTTAAGGAATGTGCAACAGAGTTGAAATTGCAAATGCTTTCCATTGGAAGAATATTAAGTATTCGATGGGTTGCATCAAGTCTACGGGCTATGATAGCAATTTGGAAAAAGTATGCTGCACTACATAAACACTTTTCCAGTGCTTCAGAAGACAAGTCACGAAACTCAATCGAACATGCAAAATTTTCAAGATTGAAACTAAGCTTTACAGAAGCTGATTTTGTGTATAATTTGGGAATTTTTCTTGACGTCCTGACAGAACTAGCAGATTTATCTCAAGATCTTCAAAGACGCGACATGACTCTGCCTGAAGCATGCAAGTTTGAAGCAATGAAGCAGAAGTTTCCATAAACAATCTTTCTGTTAAAAACATCAAGCTGCATGATGGAACTAAAGTTAAAAAAATTAATCCTTGTCAGTTCTTTAGGAGTCTTGCTGAGAGTCTTCGCTCTTGCTTCTTAGCAACATCAGCATTCCATGTTCAAGTCAAAACTAGTAAAGAGGGTGCAGATTACACTGAGCTTGTGAAATCTCTGGAAGTTCTGGTTCCTAAAAAATGGCCACAAGACGTGGGCACAGATATTTTATATGGTGAAATTGAAATCAAGCAAATCTGCAGAAGATTTAAAATAGAAGAACGTCAAAGTGTAAGAGGTTTCCGAGAATATATTGAGAACAGTATCAATATTCCAATCCATATTGAAAACAGTAGCAATATTCCAATCCATATTGAAAACAGTAGCAATATTCCAGTCAATACACTCGTACTTTCCACTTCCATGTGTTCAGTTCCATGAATGATCTGCATACGGATATAAGGAACAGCTTGAGAGTCAGCTCAATTTTAGACCTTATATTCGTAAAGCGTGTGGGTCTACCGTTACTTAAGTTTAAACCATTTTCATATATAAAATCATGGCTCAATAGTGGGAGGCGTAGTGATGGATATACACAGTGCAAGGCTCCCCCCCTTACTTTTTCAAATATTAATATATTTACTGATGGCTCTTCTCTTGAAGGCAATACAGGCTTTGCAGTGTGTATCTTCAAACATGATGTCCTGGACAGGGTCTATTTATTCAAACTAGATGGTGAGAATACAGTATTCCAGGCCGAAATTGCAGCCATAGATTTCGCTATATCCTGGGCAACCGATAACAACACTAAAGTTAACATCTTCTCCGATAGTCTCTCCTCGATCATGGCTTTCAAATCCATCAATAACAAATCTAACTTTCTTCAAAAAATTAAAACTAAAGCTAATATTTCCAATAAACTTATAAATCTTTCTTGGGTCAAAGCCCACGCGAATAACCTTGGTAATGAGGTCGCAGATCATCATGCTAAATTAGCAACCACTTCTGGCTCTCCCTTACACATCCCCTTCCCTTACTCCCTTCTAAAAAAGCACTGTAAAATTCTTCTTAAAAATCTTTGGCAGTCATATTTAAACGATTATATCTCCCCCCGAACCCATGACCCTGCGAGAATTTCAAAATTTCTTCCCTGTGTTGACCCTGATCTTTTAATTTCCAATCAATATTTAACTTATTTTTTAACGGGTCACGGCCCCTTTTTGGATTATTTACATTTTTTTAAGCATAAATCTTCATCTAATTGCACTTGTAATGTTTATGGTGATGCCGACCACTTTGTCTTTAACTGTCCTCTTACCCTCCCCTTCCACCTTTCCCGTCCCACTGATGCCAACTCTGCGGCTTGGTTTTCCAGGGTTCTTAAAAACAAATCTTCTATTTCAAAAATTAAAAACTGTATTCTCGCTGCTAGGGAGATTTCTAACAAAATTGCTTGATCAGCCTGGGGGTCCCCCCTGGTCTGTGAATCCTTCACTGCTCCCCACACTTTCTAAATCTGTTTTATAAAACCTGCTCCCTGTGCCTTGGGCACTATAAGATTTTATATTCACCACCTCCTGTAACTCATATGGTTTAGTTTTTATACTTGTACATTAACAGTATATCAATCCTAATCTTTTCGGTATGTATCAAAAACATCCATTGTGTATATATACTTTGATCATGCTTCTTTTTGTATATATACCTAATATGTATCATCCATTATATATCATCCATATCTAATTTGTATCATCCATACCTAATATGTGTCGTCTTCTATGTATCATCCTTAAAGAATATATACCTAATCTTTTCGGTATGTATCAAAAACACCCATTATGTATATATACTTTGCATACATCCTAACCCGGATTTTTATAATTATATTTTCTCACCCTGACTTTATTCCCTTACATCCTCGATTTCTCAACTTATACTTTGGTTTTTCATCCCCCAACTGTCATGTGTTTTTGTATATATAATTTTATATGTAATTTTTGTGCTTTTTTTTGTATTTCTGTGTATTTTATGTATTTCATGTTCTTCGTTTCGTTTTGTTTTGTTTTAGTTGGTTTTACTACTTTTGTGCTTGGGTTTTTTCCCTTCGGGGTTTTCCCCTCTTTTCTTTTTTTTCCTTCTTATGTCTCTCTTGTATTGTATTGTATTGTATTGTTTTTATGTTTTGTTTTGTCGTTGCCTTTCTTTTTTTTTTGTCTTGTAACTGTGTTGTGATTCAATTTTAACCTGTTTTGTAATGTTTTGGATCTAAAATAAAGTTCCCGGCCACACACTTAGCTGCAGTAAACCTTCGGGTCTGTCGTGTGGTCTGGGTTTTCAACACTTCAACAGTGCAAGGCTCGGAAAACTGTTGAAATTGCACATGATTACAAAGCTCTGTGGGATCTTTTTTAAAGTGAATTAGATAGGACGATAGGATTACAAGTACATGGTAATAAGTATACTTAACTTACTGTATACAATACATATAAGTTCTGCATCACAAGTAAATTAAAAGTAACCTTCATTTGTATATGTAATGAAAACAGAAACACATGAAAACTTTCAGCTGGGAGGAACATTCATTAAAAACAGCAATAAATTTTTGACCTTGTACAGAGTTAGTACCAATTATTTTCTTACGAGTTATATTATTATATGAAATTGTCAAATTTATAAAACATTTCACGTACCGTGTGTGGGTGGGGGGGAGTGCACGTATCTCCAACTGTTGAGCATCCCCCACTTTTTTTTCCCACTTCAACCACTGTCTAGACTACTACGGTCCAGCCGCAGTTTCAACAACACTTTGTGACCAGCACATTGGCACTACCGCACCTATTCCGATAAACGCCAGTGCTACAATAATAAGTCGATGCTCTATCGAAATTGATACGAATACGTAACTCATATGACGTGAATCATAAGGAAAGCCACTGCACAACTGTCATTCGACCGAAAACAAAACACATTCCTTCAAAAATTCTCTGATTAATTACTTCCGACTAGATGGTGTCAAAACCTATCTCAGTAACTCAGCCTATCAACTCACAAATTAAATGACCTTACGACAGGTAGCGTAGACTTCCAAGTGGCACGTGAACTATAATACTAGCCAAGAACCAGGCACAGTTCACGAGAACGAGAACAGATACGCAACCGGTGATCATGGTAACGAGAATATTACACATTTTAGACAGATTTGAGGTTTAATACCGTTTTCATTTTACGTTAATTCCGTCTACGCATCATACGTCTTTCCCTGCGTACCGTAAACTTACTATGACCAATTTAGGAAGAAAAACATCATGTATATCCAGTCAACTACACTCTGTTGCAAAAAACACAAAGCACCATGAAGAAAGTGACTGTTTTTATTGAACGTATAGCACATGCACAGGTAAGGAAATGATTACAAAATCAAGGCCGCAGGATTCATCAATAGTTAACAATTGCACATTGAATTTTCAAATCAGTAATTGGTGAAACTCCCCTTGGCGACAATGCATGCTTGCATACGTTTAGGTAAGGAGTAATAAAGTTTCCTAATGTCATCCTGCAATACATTATGCCAGGCATTCCTCAATTGTTGCTCCAGATCTGCTACATTTCAAGGTGTCCGAATCTGGCGGCCTAGCATGTCCCTTACATGCTCGATTGGTGAAAGGTCTGGTGAACTTGCTGGCCAGGGAACAGTATCAACAGCACGTAGATAATCCACAGATATGCGAACCGTATGTGGCGTGGCATTATCTTGTTGGAAAATGACCCCAGAATGACGTGCCATGAAGGGTAACGCAAACAGCCGCTGGATTTCATCAACATATCGTTGAACGGCTAAAGGTTATCGTTGAGCTGTTAAAGATTATCAAGTTATCGTTGAGCTGTATGCAGGGTGATTATGGGCGACCTGCTGTCGTGAAAGATAGCACCCCACACCAGGGGTAATGGTTGTGTGCCTGTGTAAAACAAAGGCTGATTGGGTCCGCTAGCCCTGGCGCCTCCACACACGTACACGATGGCCATCTGCTGAAAGACTGAAGAGTGATTGATCGCTGAACGCTATGCGATGCCAGTCTGCTGTCAGCCATGATGCTCGGTTACGACACCACTCCAAACGACTCTGCCGATGTTGTGGGGTTATGAGCAGACGTCTTAAAGGCCGCCGTGAGCGTATCCCCACCTCAGCCAAGCGCCGTGAGATGATGAAAGGTACCACGAGTGGTATGGAAGAGGGTGTAGCAAGGTGGAGGGCGGACAATGATGCCGTTGGGCCAGTTCGGGTCTGTCGCACAATCATCCGATCTTGCCTCGCATTCGTGCACCTAGGCCTTCCATTCTTCATTCCGCTGATGAGTTCCTTGCAGTAACAATTGCTGCCAGCACCTTTGCACAGCAGTGTCCATTCGGAGCAGGTATCGATCTATTGCTCGGTATGGCCAGCCAGCTTCGCGCATCCCGACTATATGACCACGTTCCAACTCGTCTAATTTCTTATAAGGCCTTTGGCAATGATAAACAGTCTAACCGATAACTAACAGCCGATAACCAACCGATAATAAACCAATAACTAACAAAGATAAACCGTCCATATTTTTAACCTATTTTATAAGATACAAGTTGAGCAATGAAACGCGCGCTATAACCGAAGTTAACACTTATTGGCTTTGCAAATTTAATTATTTGCAAATTTGGTATAAAGGAACTTGCTTGCGAAATTTCGAAATAATCGGATTATTTTTCAGGAGTGCTTCGTTTTTTTTTGTTTGTTTTTTTACAAATGAGTGTATCTACGTTCAAAATCTATACCACAATATTATCTGCATTAAATTAACTATACGTAAATTGAATTTAGACGCTTTGGCGGCTTTATTAGGCGCACACTCACACACACACACACACACACACACACACACACACAGTCACTCACTCACACACACACACAGTCACTCACTCACACACACACAGTCACTCACTCACACACACACAGTCACTCACTCACACACACACAGTCACTCACTCACACACACATAGTCACTCACTCACACACACACACACAGTCACTCACACACACACAGTCACTCACTCACACACACACATACACACACATGCACACACTCATTCACACACAGACGCACACACACACAGGCATCATCTCAAAAATGTTCGAATCGAGTTCAAGGATATTAAAACATAAAAATTCGTCTAAAATTAAAATTAGAATTTTCAATTCCCTAACAATACTTTTCCCCTGTATTATGCAAGGTAGGGAAAGTAGAAATGAAACCTATTTTGCGAAGTATTTTGTTTGGGTTCCATGTAGGTCATAAATAATGAGAATTGTTTTCCGATATTTATAAATTAAACCGTTTGCATCATTATATTGCATATTCCCTGAACAGTTCCCATGATTGTTCAACTAAAATCGTGATCTAGAAGTTTCATCGCATTCGTATTTATTGTGCTTTGGCTTCAGAAACGGTTGTCTACGGGTCGTAATTTTGTATTTCAGTAATATTGTATGTAAAGTCGGTGAAATTTTAAATGGATATTCTCGTACATGCCGACTTACACGCGATATATACGTGCCGAGTTTCGGGGCTGTATATATATATATATTGCGATAGAGTGTACATTTAAGAACAATTCACACTCTCTAATTAGTATCAAATGTAAAATTATAAATATTTAAATTAACTTAAATTTGATTCTAAATTTTTAAAGGGCCCATATATTGTTTTGATTTCAAAATTTAAAAAAATCCTATTAAATTTAAAACTGTTATATGTGACCATAACTCTTATTCTGCTACTGCTAGTAAATTACTACTGTTTAAAATAATTAAAAGATGGTTTATGTTACTTTAGAGGTGATTATTTTATTTTAGATAATTGCAAATAATTAATTAATAAGGAAAACCTGGACAACGCATATAAGCACAATTAACACCATAATGCAGCATACAGTTGTTTCGGGGATACGCTAGATCTCCTTCGTCAGTTCAAGAGAACTAACAAACCAGAATTCCAAAAGAGGAATGGACGCAAAAGGAAGGTACAGGAGGGTGTTATATACCCAAGACCTGGATTATGAACTAGCTAATTATCAGGAGGTAATGTAAGAAAGAAGCAGAGATATTAAATATTAAAAACTCAAGCTTGACCCTTGGTCAGCAATTAAAAGACAAATTCATTAAAACATTAAAAACGTTAAAATAATTAAAAGATGGTTTATGTTACTTTAGAGGTGATTATTTTATTTTAGATAATTGCAAATAATTAATTAATAAGGAAAACCTGGACAACGCATATAAGCACAATTAACACCATAATGCAGCATACAGTTGTTTCGGGGATACGCTAGATCTCCTTCGTCAGTTCAAGAGAACTAACAAACCAGAATTCCAAAAGAGGAATGGACGCAAAAGGAAGGTACAGGAGGGTGTTATATACCCAAGACCTGGATTATGAACTAGCTAATTATCAGGAGGTAATGTAAGAAAGAAGCAGAGATATTAAATATTAAAAACTCAAGCTTGACCCTTGGTCAGCAATTAAAAGACAAATTCATTAAAACATTAAAAACGTTAAAATAATTAAAAGATGGTTTATGTTACTTTAGAGGTGATTATTTTATTTTAGATAATTGCAAATAATTAATTAATAAGGAAAACCTGGACAACGCATATAAGCACAATTAACACCATAATGCAGCATACAGTTGTTTCGGGGATACGCTAGATCTCCTTCGTCAGTTCAAGAGAACTAACAAACCAGAATTCCAAAAGAGGAATGGACGCAAAAGGAAGGTACAGGAGGGTGTTATATACCCAAGACCTGGATTATGAACTAGCTAATTATCAGGAGGTAATGTAAGAAAGAAGCAGAGATATTAAATATTAAAAACTCAAGCTTGACCCTTGGTCAGCAATTAAAAGACAAATTCATTAAAACATTAAAAACGTTAAAATAATTAAAAGATGGTTTATGTTACTTTAGAGGTGATTATTTTATTTTAGATAATTGCAAATAATTAATTAATAAGGAAAACCTGGACAACGCATATAAGCACAATTAACACCATAATGCAGCATACAGTTGTTTCGGGGATACGCTAGATCTCCTTCGTCAGTTCAAGAGAACTAACAAACCAGAATTCCAAAAGAGGAATGGACGCAAAAGGAAGGTACAGGAGGGTGTTATATACCCAAGACCTGGATTATGAACTAGCTAATTATCAGGAGGTAATGTAAGAAAGAAGCAGAGATATTAAATATTAAAAACTCAAGCTTGACCCTTGGTCAGCAATTAAAAGACAAATTCATTAAAACATTAAAAACGTGGCCTGTCGTATAGTATACTGCCTAAAATACTTTCGCACTTACCTCTGATATCTAAAAGATAAGAGTAAAACAATACACACTGTGCAGAAAATATAAATTCAAAATGAGGGTATCACATTTTATTAACACATCAACATTGGTATTTTATAATCAATTAAATCATCCTTTTCCTATAACGTGCAAATAATTCATTTAATGTGGCAATTAATTCTCTTTATAATTCAATTTTAATCTGTTATTATATAGCACCATAGACACTTTCTTTCGAATTTAAATACCAATAGCTTAATTAACTCAATTATCATGTATGCATACAATGCTTCCTTGGGCTTAATTCAACTTCATACCTTAATTTTTATATACTCATCACACATGTCAAACAAAATGCCTCTCTGGGCTCAATGTATATGTTCTTATATTATTACTGTTACTTATCAATGTAAACCAATAACTTGTACTTCATAACAATATATTTCATTATACAACAATAACTTGTAAATCTAAAATTTCATTTTATCATTATTACTCTGTGTGGCATATTAATGTAACTCATTCTTATTTTCGTTCAAATCTCTCATTTTTAAATCTTCACTATTTTGGGATATACTTTGTTAAAATTTCAGCACTAATTAAAGTTAAGGCAAATTTATAATTGTATTTTTTCTTTCTTCATTGATCGGGTTACTTGTACGTCCCCAAAATGCACGGTGGCATTAAATTTTATAAGGAAGGATCAGTTCCTTAAAACCAATTATTGCTGCATAATTTGCAACACGGAGAGTGCTTATTTGGCCCATTTTAACTGAAGGTTCAGGATATACAAAATTTTATTACCCTTACTAATTACGCTGTAAATTCAACATATCAAAAAATTCCTTCTTTAAAATACTTCCTTATATTTGAATACCATTTAACTTTCATAATAATTTTCCCACTAATACAATAACTTTTTCATACTTATACTCCCAATAATACAATAATTTCTATATCTCAGTGTTTTGAATATGTAAATTTCTAATTTTTGTAATATTTTTGATTAGTCTAATAATAGCTCTAAGCTAAAATTTTATAATTCGTAGAAGTTACGGCCAAACATCTAACGAATGGTCTGCGTCAGGCAGTAAGTTGACTCAATACTAATAAAACGCCATTGTCAAATTACATATGTTATCACTAGAAATCGAAGCTTATTGTTTATTCCATCTCACCATCATTCTATCATAATTTTTATTTTTGTATGCCCACAGATTTCAATACGGCATTTTTTTTTACTTACTCAATCACATTAATATCTTTATTAATTATAGTGCCACTTAATTATTTGTAAAGTTATTTGAATCCAAATTCTGTTAAATCTTACTTTTTCATGTACTTAATTTCATTAGCACGTTAGCTCATATTAATTAAAATTCCAATACCAACAATCTATACATAACTAAAATACAATATACATAAAATTCACAATTCAATTTATACTAGAGCATCCAATAATCTTTCTGATTTAATTTTTTAACAGATTTACTTATTATATACAAATATGCTAAATTCTTTTTAATATAATTACTTTTACTCATTGCTTATTTAAATGAGGTAAATTATTATTCACATAAATAAGTCCTCTTTCTCGACCTTTTCCAAAGGTATTATTATTATTTCACAGAAAACCATTATTAGAATTTTTTTTGATCATATCAAACATTTTTATAAGCTAAATGAAGTATCACTCACCAGCAATTGCAGAGTCCAAATTCTCAGATCAAGTTACTGTAGCACTTTCTACACTGTGCGTTTATATTTTTTTTTTATGTCTCGGGGAATCCATCGCAGTAGAGGTACCAGTCTTATTACGATGAATTTCTCCGATGAGTCACAAAATGGCGGGATCATTCCAGTCTTTTACAAAGGGGCACATGGCCAATTTTGAGTTTCCTTAGTAGTCTAAAGCTCATTCGACTTCCATCTATCCTCCACGGTGGTCCGTCTAATGTTAAACCTTCCCTCGTCCAGAGCGGGGCTCTCCATAGCTGCGGCCTCAGCATCTCAAGCGAATCTCCTTGATTTTAACAGCAAAGATGAATTTCAATAATTCGAGAACTATGTGTCGGTGTTCAATGCCGGGGTAGTTGCTCTAGTAAATGAGTCAAGCCTCCCATAAAGGGATCCAGTTCACTAGACATTACTAGTTCACACGGTCAAGATCTGCATTGACAATAAATGCGTTCGCGCCATTTTGCGCTGAGCAGGCCGAAGCCTTACCAAAGGAGTCACAAATATTGCTACAATGTTAAACCTTCCCTCGTCCAGAGCGGGGCTCTCCATAGCTGAGCAGGCCGAAGCCTTACCAAAGAAGTCACGAATATTGCTACATTGCTAGCAATAAGTTCCGCATGAGAGAGAAGTAATTCTCTGCGCCATTTTGGGGCAGAGCAGGCCGAAGCCTTACTAGCGGAGCCACCAATTTTGCTACATCGCTTGTGAGTAGTACAGCATCGAGAGAGAGAGGAGATATATATTGCACTCTTCGCGCCTAGAAACAAGGGGGTCCGAGTGTCCTCTGCGATTGGTCAAGAGACCCTTCTCCGCTCCACTTTTCTTTATTTAATTTTGTTTCTTTCCGACGTAGCGAGCACCTGCAATCTATTTTTAGCCACTGCTGGCCAAATCAGCATAGCAATGCCTCTAAAAAAGTACACTTTTTCTCCCATGACCAGTGAATTTCTGAAGTACTATTCTGGGGAGTAATTCCCTTTAAAAAAAAGGTTAATTCTTTTTAGAAAAACCATGTCTGATCCCTTGGATCAAGACACTAATCAGAAAACAGCATGAAAAATAGTCAATCTGAAACGCGAAGTAACGCACAATATTGGTGTTCAACAAAATACATCAGGAATATCCCGACAAGACGAGTTAATTCCGAACAAGAATAAATGAGACCCAACAAGACGAAAAATAGGCTAAACAATAGGCATTTGAACTCTAAAAGAATAGAACGAAGAAAGTGGAAAATTTTACACCGCACTCCGCCAGACAATAATAGAGTACTGGACAAGTCATTAACTAAATTACTACAATTTTTCTGGATATGGAAGGTTTCAAAGAATTCAAGATCGCCATAGATCCACATGCTTTCTTGTATGATCCCTGCTGAAGAAAACTCAAATCGGGGGCCAAATTGATAGCAATGTCGAGCAAATGAAGCATTGATATCAATAATACCACCGTTTGTGTTGTTGTTGTTGAGACCCAGACCGTCCGACCTACCAGAAAAGGTGTAAGGTAACTGTTTGGACGGCCGGGAAGTGCCACCCAATTTAGACTGGAACCCAGTGGGGGGAGGCATCCACAGGGACCGTACCCTCTTTCCCCTACCACCAACCTCTCGGAAGGACTTACGGACCCACATGTTTAACGTGATCGTACTCCGCGTGAACACAGTTTTGGCAGTGGCTGGAATCGAACCCGGGTCTACCGAGTGCAACTCCAGCGCGCTAACCAATGGGCTACCGCGCCCGACCACCGTTTGTGTATTACAGTTTTCAGTCTTCTAAAGGTGTTTTACAATATATCTTCTTATTCATTTATTATTCTTTAAGTTTAATTCCTTATACATACAGGGTGGTCCAAAAGGTCTTAGACAATCTTTAAGGGTAGGCCAGGCATACAAAAACAAGCCCGTTATGCATAGGAACATGTAGCCATAAATGCCACCGCGGGATGCTAGAGATGCAGGAAGAAACCGAAAGAAAATAATGCAGATAATATAACATTGGTTTATTAGACGTAACAAATACACGTATCAATTACGATTGTTTGTCATATTATTAAAGTAGATGTTCAAATTTCTTGCCATCGGCAGCTGTGCATGTTTCAGGCAGGATGTGCAGGCATATATCTCATTAGGATCTTTCATCCAAGATGGATCGCCCTGGAAGAACCAATCATTTGGCCACCACAGTCCCACGACTTATCCCCCATTGATTTTTTCCTGTGAGGTTACCTAAAAAGCATTGTTTACAAGACCCCTCCACCACATCTAACGTCTAACGCTGACCTTGTCGCTATAGAGTTGTTCAGGCACCAGCAAATGTCCATTAGCGTATTGGCATTTTTGAACGCGTTCTCCACTCCATTCGTCGACGTTGCCAGACATGCATATCTCCAGATAGCAAGAACTTTGAGCACCTACTTTAATACTGTGAAAAACAATTGTAAATGATACTTGCAATTGTTACGTCTAATAAACCCGTGTTGTATTATCTGTATTCCTTTCTTTTTGTTTGTTCCTGCATCTAGCACCCCATGGTGGCGTTTACGACCACATGCTTCTATGCAAAGGTTCATGCTTTTGTATGCCTGACCTGCCCTTCAATTTTGTCTATGACATTTTGGACCATTCTGTATATATATACATATATATATTAATATATATATATACAGAGTGTCCAGTAATATCGGGGGCCAATGGCTATTTCCTCAACCGTCAGTCACAGAGATATACTTCCAATTGCAAAAATGTTTTAAATTTTAAAATATATTATCTTAGAAACAGTTTAAATCAATAAATGCATTTCTGAAAGAAATTCGAAATATAAATTTTTATATGGTCCCACGGTCCTACCAGTTATATTCAGAAAAATCATCCTCATACAATTTCAGACAAAATAAAAAAAATTGTCCTTTTACGACCACAATTCGCCGAGTTATGAAGCATTAAACTTTATAACTGAAGTCGCTTTTCCGAGCATAAAAATGTCCCGTTTCATGCAACCTTTAAAGGACCATATAAATATTTTTCGAAATTTTTTCCGAATTTTTCGAAAACGTTCTCTAGGGGAGGTGCTCCACACCAAAACGTTCGAAAAGTGAAATGATAGGAAATCATGCTTTGCGATGAGAGAGAGACTTCAAATTTGGTGTATGGGTAAATCGTTCGAAAGGGAGAAAGTGTGCAATTTCAGATTTCCAATATTTTATATTTAAGGGGGTGCCGCACACCAAAATGTTCGATTTACCAAATAATTGAGAAAAGGCTCCTTTAAAATTTAATAGAGGATTGAAATTTGGTATATGAGCTAATTATTTGACGGAAACACGCAAGATGAATATAGTTTTTCAAAAATGTTCGTTTAAAGGGGTGCTCTAGAGTAAAACGTTCGAAAGTGAATTGTGATAAGGCTTTCACACCTCTGTGTTAAAATTGTATATTAAAGTATTGTTTTATTTCTGTGTGATTGAAAGTGTCAATTTCGAAATATAGATGTCTTTTCTACATGTTTTCAATTACATTGACTTTTAAGGGAAGTGAACTCTAAAATCGCAAAAGTGTTTATGTTCCAGAAAAATAGTAATAGTTTTGTATTTTCGCTTCTCAGTCGCTAGTTGGGAACTTGCAGGTTGTGCGCACGCGCGCGTTTGAAAAAGGATTTTGGAAGCAGTGTGGAAGGAGTCGTGGAAAAATGTAGACGTGTGTGTTTGATTCGCGTATGATCGCGAATTTTAAGAAAAGGTGGATTGATTTTGAAAGTGGAAGGATGTGATTAAAATATGTAACATAGTTCGACAAGTTGTGCGTAGAGTCGTTTGGCTCGGTTCAGAGATGAGTCACTCGTGTTTTTAAATGAATCAGCCTGGTAGTAATGGAATAATGAGTCTTGTGAAAAGAGAAAATGGTTCTTTCACTGGTCGGCTTGAATCGCTGATAGGGCAAGAGGGAAAGCTCATTTTATAGCGATTTGTATTTGCCTGACTCCTCCTTGTGTCCTAAGGTACGAATCAACCAATCTCCGTAACCAATCAAGATGTTGAATTCCGCCAGCATGATGTTGTGTAGTCAAGTTTCCCGACCATTATGGATTTTGTTCTGCGCAAGAATCTCGATGAGTTTATGCCGAGAGTCCATCCTGATATCTTTTCCCATGGTACAGAATTGTAAATGTTATATTTAAAAGAGACGAGGTAAAGTTTTATATATATTTAGTCTTCCACCTAACGAATAGAGTGTTAATTGTCAAATCCTCGTGTGTATCGAGTCATTGATGATGTTATATGAAAATGTCGTATATGTTCAAAGTATACAAATGTCGTATATAATGTCAAGTATAATATGAGGAATATTGTGTTTATTTTATGTATCAGAAAATATGTGTATTCTCTTGGTTCCTCTTCCTCCAGGGGTGTTCTTAATGGTCACCCTACCGAGTGTAACTCTGAGTTATTGCGAGAAATGCTTGTACTCCACTGTTTTCGATCAACTGCCTTGTTATTTCATGTTTAATAAATGTGTTTGATTTCAAAACTTTGTCTTCTCTGTCGAGTATACCAAAACGTTCGCGACAGAATTGGTGCCGTTACTTTTCTCGGTGAGTGGGGAAGAGCTGAGAGAATTAAAATTTTTAAAAATTTTCTTAAGAATTGAAATTTTGAAGGTTAAAAATTACCGTTGTGCTAAAATGAGTGTTTTCTTAAGTAAACAGAGTTCCATGTTCTGTTTTCGGTATTCTCAAAAACGAGTGTTCTTGGAATTTGATATGTGCCATTTGATAAAAAAAATTGATTTGTTTGCATATTTATGTCATTTGATTTGATAAAAACTGGTTTTATTGTAAATACTGTTTAAGAACATTGCAATTGCATATTGTGTTAAACTATACGAGTATATTTGATTGTTATGCAAAATGGCTCCAATTACTAGAAACAAAAAAGTAAATGTCGGTAAGATGAGTAAAAATTCAAGTAAAAAATTAAATTCCTCCTTGAATTTGTCGCTTGATATTGCTACTGAGTCGGATACTGTTAATTCTAAAAGTAAAGTTAAAAATGTTAGCCACAAAGCTAAATCTAATGAGGAAAATATATCAGATAAATCGCCGGTATGTCTGAATTCTTCTTCTGGCACTTTGCCAAATCAAAACAGTGCTTCATCGGTAAATGATAACATGTTAAAATCATTCCATATTTTCACACCTAAGTTCGCACATCATATTCCAAAATTCTCGGGAAATTCAGAGCTTTCGTTGTCACAGTTTTTGGAAAAGTTAAATTTAGTAGCCACTCATGCAAACTGGAGTGAGTGTGACAAATTAGTTTGTTTGAGATTGAATTTAGAGGGGGAAGCAAATAGATTGATTGAAGAGAATCCAAAGCACAGAAATTGTAAAAATTTGCAGGAAATTATTCACATTTTGAAAGATCATTTTGAAGTGACCGAAAATGTTACTAAAAACATAATTTCACTCGTGAACTTTACACAGAGACCAAATGAGTCGGTTAAACAGTTTTCGATGAGAATCGAAGCTGCTTCATTTAAGGTTGTTCCGGAAGATGTAGATTCCGAAAGTGAGAATAAAATCAGGCAAACACTTTTAAAAACTTCATTTATTAATGGTTTATATCCGGAACTAAAAAGATTGGTGTTGTCACAAAACCCTAGAGATTTTTATTCGGCTAGAAAACTTGCAATTCTTGAGGAATCTATTTTAAATGAAAATAATGCTATGTACTTGACTAATCCGGTACTTACAAAAAAAGGTGTTCTCACACCAGAAAAATATGTTCTCACACCAGATCAAAGTGAAAGTATGTCAGATTTAAAAAGAAAAGTGTTAGAACAGGAAAGGGACATTGAATTTCTTAGGGGTAAAATAGAAAAATTTAAGTTTAATTCAGATAAAGTTAACGAAAAGCGTTCACCGCGTCCAAAGTGTGACAAATGTGGTAAATTAGGTCACGTTCAAGAACAGTGTTGGAAAAAGGTTTTTCAAAAAAGAGATGCGTACGGTATAAAATGTAGGAAAATTTATACCAGTCCTGGAACTAGGTATCACCAGGGTGAAAGACACAGAGGGCAAATGTCTGCAAATGAGTGGAAGTATAGAAAGCAAGGAACGCAAAATTATAAAAATAAGGAGTCATATAAATCTTTGCAAAATTCCAAAAATCATTCTTCTGGGAATCAGAGTAGATATCCCATGCACAATTATAATAATAGAAAAACTTTTGATAGGCAAACATCACATTTTGAGGAAAATAATATTTGTCATAATATTACAAATTCTTTGTCATCTTCTTCTATTATAAAAGGAAAATTAGTGAGCAGTGAAGTGTCAATATTGATTGATACGGGTAGTTCAATTAATTTAGTATATGAGGAAGCTTTAAATACTGTACCCATTGCACATGTGTTGCTAACATACAAACCAACAATTTTGCGTAGCTTTAGTTCACAAGATACTAAAGTTGAATGTTTAGCCACTATTTCACTAAATTTGGGAAAAGAAAGATTCCCTACCGAATTTTTTGTGTTAAAATCACCAGCTCCTATTTCATATAATGTAATCCTTGGTAACAAGTTTTTACATAAACATAATGCTATTATAGATTATAATCACTTCTGTTTTAAGTTTTCAAACTTTTCCATTCCTTTTGTTGGTTATCAATGTACGAATAATTTACTTTCGATTTCAAATCATGAACCGGCAAATGAGTCGGAAATTGCAGACTCAAACCTAAGTAGTGTCGCAAAGCGTATTGCTGTGCCTGACTCGCAGATGAGTAGTGGAAAAAATGTTCGTGTGGTAGAGGACTGTAAACCGAAAGAGTTCCATACGAATGCATGTGCCAAATGCAAAGCAGATCTGGCACCGGTAGTGAATGAGTCTCAGGTCATTCGGGAAGAGTATGTGAGCAGAAATTTCTCGGAAAATAATGTAGTGCCACATTTGGGTAGTGAAGAGGTACATATTAACGATTTGGAAAATGGAAGCAAATCTTTTAGAGATTTGGTAGTAAATGCACAGAATGTTACTTTGCATATGGGGGAAAAGCAAAATCATGTTAGAGGTGGTACTGAAGAAGTGGCACAGCATAAGAACTTAAACATTAAAACTGTTAATAACTTATGTAGAGTAAAAGAAACTCTAAATACAAAAATTAAAGAGCCAATTATTGTGAAAAATTCACAAAAATGTATAATTCCTCCTTTATCTGAATCATTTATTAAAATCAAACTTTCAGAAGGGTTTCCGGAAAATTCCACCTTGCTTCTGGAATCAGAGAAAAATGACCACATCTTCATTGCTAGAGCTGTATATAGAGCTCCTAAGGATGGAATTATTTGGGTTCGTGTTGCTAACCCAGAGGAAAAACCTTATCATTTGAATAAGGGTAGAAAAGTGGCTCATGTTCAGGAAATTCAGGTGTCTGAGGAGGTTGAAGTTAATGTAGTGAGTGAGGGAGAGTTGGACTCCAGTGAACCTTTGGAGCCTTTTGAAAGTTGGGGAGGAGATTTTGACCTGAGTCATCTCCAAAAAGATCAAAAACATAAATTATCAACTTTGTTGAATAAATATAGACAAGTTTTTGCAAAGAATGTTGCTGAGTTGTCTGGTTGTAAAACCATATTACATGAGATAAATTTGGAAACATCTGTTCCTGTTTATCAGAAACCATACAAAGTTCCACATCATTTACAAGGGGAACTCAATAGACAAGTCACAGAATTATTAGAAGCTAAAATAATTAAACCTAGTTTTTCACCTTACAATACGCCAGTACTGTTTGTAAGGAAACCGGATGGTTCTTATAGATTATGTTGTGATTTTCGCAAGTTAAACAAACTTACTATTACAGAAAATTTTCCAATTCCTAACATTAGTGAATTGATTGATAATTTAGCAGGTGCTACATTTTTCTCAACTTTGGACTTAACTTCAGGATTCTACCAATTGCATTTGAATCCACAGGATTCACACAAAACAGCTTTTTCCACGCCCACCGGTCACTACGAATGGTGTAGGACCCCTTTTGGTCTAAAAAACGCACCAGCGTCTTTTCAGAGATTAATGTCTCTTGTACTGGCAGGGTTATCAGGAATATACATAGATGATGTTATCATCTCATCAAAAACTTTTGAAGAACACATGATGAAATTAGAAGAAGTTTTTATTAAATTATCTCAACATGGTCTTAGGTTAAAGCCATCAAAATGCTTCTTTTTCAGAAAGACAATAAAGTACTTAGGTTTCAGAGTGTCTGAGGGAAAAGTTCAGCCAGACCCTCATAACATTGATTTAGTGCAAAAATTTAAAGTACCCACCTGTGTCAAGAATATCAGACAATTTTTGGGTTTGACAGGCTTTTATAGGAAGTTTGTACCAGATTATGCAAAGATTACTCTTCCACTAACTAATCTTTTAAAATCAAAGCAGAAAAAGTTTGTGTGGAGTCAGGAGGCTCAGGAAGCTTTTGAAATACTTAAGAACAAGCTTATTCAAGAACCAATTTTAAAATTACCAAATTTTAATTTGCCCTTTACTTTGCATACAGATGCCTCTAATTACGCTTTGGGATCAGTTCTTTCGCAATTGGATGAAAATGGGTTATCTCACCCAGTTTCCTTTGCTAGTCGAAAATTACAAGGTGCTGAAATGAATTACAGTGTAGTCGAGAAAGAAGCTTTGGCTGTGGTTTGGGCTACCCAGCAATTTAAGCACTATCTCTTAGGCAAACATTTCAAAATTTACTGTGATCAAGCATCCTTATCGTTCATTTTCAAATTAAGAGATCCTACTTCGCGCATAGCTCGCTGGATCGTTTCATTGCAGGCTTTTGATTATGAAATCATTCATAAACCGGGGAAACATAATGTTGTAGCTGACTATTTTTCGAGATGTATTGATGAGTCTTCTTCAAAGAAATCTCAAAACACTCAGAAACAAACTGTTCCTAAAAGTATTGTAGAATCTGTCCCTACGAAAATTTCTGGAAAAGTAGTGGTACAGAATAATGATAGTAGTGAAAACATAAATGCAATCGTTGAAAATTCTCAAGATCAGGTACAGACTACTGTGGAAGCTTCTCTGGTAACTAGGATAGCTATTGGTCAATTGAAAGATCCTAGATGTATAAAAATCAAAAATCTTCTGGAAAAAGGTGTAAAACCATACCCACAAAAACTTTCATTTTTCATGAAAAATGGTATGTTACATTGCATACACAAAAATCCAAAGCAGAGACAGCAATATAATGAGAGAGTAGTTATTCCTCAAGACTTAGTCTCAGAAATTCTATGGCTTTGCCATGATTCTCCTGTTGCTGCACATTGTGGTTTTCAAAGAACTCTGGCAAAAATTTCAGTTAACTATTATTGGCCAGACATGCATGCTCAGACTGAAAATTATGTGAAGTCGTGCACAACTTGTGTAAAAAACAGAGGTTTTCGTAACAACAAGGCTCCAATACAGAAATTTCCTATTACAACTTATCCTTTTGAACGTGTGGCTATGGATGTAGTCGGCCCACTACCTATCTCGAATTCTGGGATGAAGTACATTCTTGTCATTACAGATTACTTCACTAGATGGCCAGAGGCTTATCCACTTGCTACAGTTAAAACTGAGGATATTCTCGCTTGTTTAGAGAGATTTATAAGTATTCATGGAATTCCTGCTCACTTAATTACGGATCAAGGTAGTAACTTCATTTCTGAAGCTGCCAACAATCTATACAAGAAATTAGGCATAAAAAAACATAATACTTCAGCGTACCATCCCCAGTCAGACGGGCTAGTCGAAAGACTGAACGGTACGTTAGTTAGATCCTTAAAGAATCTGGTCTATTCTGATAAGGGCGATTGGGATCGAATGATTCAATTTGCTTTAATGGCTCATAGAACGTCAGTCCATGCCTCAACAGGCGAGTCCCCAGCACATCTTGTCTTTGGTCGAGACCCTGTGCTACCTGATGCTCTTTTAACAGGTGTAAAATATCCAGTTTACAAATCTACTCATGATTATTCAGATGACTTACAGGTTCGCTTAAAAAAGACCTTTGTAACAGTTAAGAAAAACCTTGAGGAAGCTCAGGAATCACAACAACTTCAACAACATAAATCTGCTAAAATGCCTAAGATTAAAGTTGGTGACTTGGTCTATCTTTACACACCTCATATTCGGCCAGGCCAATCAAAAAAACTCAGTTCTTTAAATCATGGTCCTTTTGAAGTTATCAAGCAAACAACTGAAGTTAACTTTGTCATTCAACACAAAAACAATCCATGTAATCAGCAATTGGTCCACGTTAATAGATTAACTCCTTTACCTCCTAGACGTAGTGAATTGATTTCTGGCACATATAATGATAACATTGATAATTCTTCAACTCAAGAAACAAGACAATTTAAAAGTAGATATTTTCTAAACCATCAAAATAGGGTTAAAACTCAAAATGTTCCTAATTCACACAAGTATGACTTGCGCCCAAGAGGCCAATTTATTCATTAAAGTTACTTGTCAATTAAGGCAATATGTCAAGAGAGCAATTGGCTCAAAAGTAAAGTAAAATATTTAGATTGTGAAATTCTCACATTTTCAAAAAAAAAAAAGACTGATATTGTTGTGAGATGGACAATTATGTTTCATAATATTATATTTTCAATTGTTTCACAAAATGTTTTGCAAAACTGTATGCTATGTTAAAATGGATCCAATATTTCTGAACTTCTGTGTAATTTGCTTTATGTGTCAGTCAGCTGAATGTTCTGTACTGCAAGTTCTGTGCCAGTGCAGCTTTCTGAATGTGAGTGCCATGTTAATCAGGTTGAAGTAGTGTTTTAAAATTCTAAATACTTAAATAATAATTTTTTTTGCTTTACTTTAATGATAAGCAGTAATGTTTTAAAGTAATTTTAAGATAATTAAGTACTTGATGGATTAGAGTTTTGGTAAGGATTTTTAAGGATAACTGATAATTTTTATCTCTGTTTTATTTTATGAATGTGTGAATGATTTTTTTTTAATTTAAAGGTCTAGTAAATTTTAGAAATTTTTTTTTGTCATTTGGTGTTTGTTGACTTATTGGTTGGGGGTACCGCCACCTCTAGGTTTGCAACTTTCTAATGGACTTGTTTCTTGCCTGGGTGCCTGATCAACATTCTTGGTTTGAAAATTTGTCTCATTTTCTAAATTAGTAATTTTTTTTTAAATGTCTTTTAAAGTAATTTGTTGGCAAGGTTGGATAATAGTTAATAAATTGATTTCTGTGAAAAGTAAATTTATAGAATTTTAATTGTAAAATTTTTGAAGAAAGAAAACTTTTTGTTTAGTTAAACTTTTTGTGAGTTGAGTAAATTAAATTTTCATGTCTCTGTGGTACTCACCAGAAAATGTATTAGTGTTTAAATTTTAAAAGGGGCAATTTCATCATTTGTGTCTTGTTAATTTGGTGTTGTCTTGTAAAGGTCTATGCTTGTATTGAGACTTATTTTTTTTTTACTCACGAGTCAAACTTTAGGCCACTCTTGGATTTTGGTTATTATGCTGGTCATGATCTTGTTTGTTTTTGTTTTTTTTCTTTGATGTACATGTACATCGCTCAAAATTTACACTAAATTCCTCTCAATGGAACATATGTCATTGGGAACTTAATGCAGGTATTTTCCTAGTATTGTGTGGAAAAATTCCCCGCTTTGCAGGAAATTTTTCTCCCGGGCCCCGAAGGAGTGTGATAAGGCTTTCACACCTCTGTGTTAAAATTGTATATTAAAGTATTGTTTTATTTCTGTGTGATTGAAAGTGTCAATTTCGAAATATAGATGTCTTTTCTACATGTTTTCAATTACATTGACTTTTAAGGGAAGTGAACTCTAAAATCGCAAAAGTGTTTATGTTCCAGAAAAATAGTAATAGTTTTGTATTTTCGCTTCTCAGTCGCTAGTTGGGAACTTGCAGGTTGTGCGCACGCGCGCGTTTGAAAAAGGATTTTGGAAGCAGTGTGGAAGGAGTCGTGGAAAAATGTAGACGTGTGTGTTTGATTCGCGTATGATCGCGAATTTTAAGAAAAGGTGGATTGATTTTGAAAGTGGAAGGATGTGATTAAAATATGTAACATAGTTCGACAAGTTGTGCGTAGAGTCGTTTGGCTCGGTTCAGAGATGAGTCACTCGTGTTTTTAAATGAATCAGCCTGGTAGTAATGGAATAATGAGTCTTGTGAAAAGAGAAAATGGTTCTTTCACTGGTCGGCTTGAATCGCTGATAGGGCAAGAGGGAAAGCTCATTTTATAGCGATTTGTATTTGCCTGACTCCTCCTTGTGTCCTAAGGTACGAATCAACCAATCTCCGTAACCAATCAAGATGTTGAATTCCGCCAGCATGATGTTGTGTAGTCAAGTTTCCCGACCATTATGGATTTTGTTCTGCGCAAGAATCTCGATGAGTTTATGCCGAGAGTCCATCCTGATATCTTTTCCCATGGTACAGAATTGTAAATGTTATATTTAAAAGAGACGAGGTAAAGTTTTATATATATTTAGTCTTCCACCTAACGAATAGAGTGTTAATTGTCAAATCCTCGTGTGTATCGAGTCATTGATGATGTTATATGAAAATGTCGTATATGTTCAAAGTATACAAATGTCGTATATAATGTCAAGTATAATATGAGGAATATTGTGTTTATTTTATGTATCAGAAAATATGTGTATTCTCTTGGTTCCTCTTCCTCCAGGGGTGTTCTTAATGGTCACCCTACCGAGTGTAACTCTGAGTTATTGCGAGAAATGCTTGTACTCCACTGTTTTCGATCAACTGCCTTGTTATTTCATGTTTAATAAATGTGTTTGATTTCAAAACTTTGTCTTCTCTGTCGAGTATACCAAAACGTTCGCGACAGAATTGATAAAAAGACCATGCTTCGGAACGAGATAGAGATACCAAATTTGGTGTAAGGGTAGATAGTTTGGAAGGAAGAAAGTGTACAATTTCAGTTTACCAATATTTTCTACTTTAGGGGGTACGCACACCAAAATGTTCGATTTTCAGAATAAAGGAGAAACGCTCCTTTTAAAACGTGTTAGAGGCTTGATATTTGGTATATGGACGAATCATCTGATAGAAATCACAAAAAGAATACATTTTTTCAAAAATGTATATCTAAGGGGGTGGGTACTCCACACAAAAGCATTCGAAAGATGAAATGCTAGAAAAGCACGCTTCACGATGAGATGGAGACTTCAAATTTGGTGTACGGGTAAATAATTGGAAAAGAAGAAAGTGTGCAATTTCAGTTTTCCAACATTTGCTATTGTAGGGAGGCTGCCGCTCACTAAAATGTTCGATTTGCTGAACAAATGAAAAACGCCTCCTTTACAATGTGAAAATTTATGTTAAATTTAGTATATGGGCTAACCATTTGACAGGAAAACCAAAGATAAATACAGTTTGACAAAAATATTCATTAACTGGGTGCTACACAGAAAAACGTTCGAAAGATGAAGTGATAGAAAAAACATACTTCTGGATAGGATAGAGATTTCAAATTTGGTGTACTGGTAGATAGTTTAAAAGGAAGAAAGTGTGAAATTTCAGATTTCCAATATTTGCTACTTTAAGGGGTGCCGCACACTAATATGTTAGATTTTCGGAATAAATGAGGCACGCCTCCTTTTAAATGTGATAGAGGCTTGATATTTGGTATATGGGCCAATCATCTGATAAAAAACCAAAGACAAACACAGTTTTTTAAAAATGTTCATTTATGGATGTGCTTCACAGAAAACAGGTGCAAAGGAGAAATAATAAAATAGGTGTGTCTCGGGATTAGATAGACTTTAATGTACGGGTAGATAATTCGAAAGGAATAAATGCGCAAATTAAGTTTCCTAATATTTTCTTCTTTAGGGGGTTCTGAACACCAAAATATTCGATTTATCGAATAAATATGAAATGCGAATTATTAAAAAATTTACATTTTTCAGGGATTGCTTATTGCGAGACCTTTGATTTTCAACGGATATTCGGCTAGTATATACTAATTGCCAAGTGTCCATCTGTCTGTCACGCTTTTTTAGGCACTTTCCGATAAGACTTGCAATTTCGTATACGGCTCGTTCAATAAAACCCCCCTGGAAAAATCGAATTTTTCGAAAACGTTCTGTGGAGGGGCTGCTCCACACCAAAACGTTCGAAAAGTGAAATGATAGGAAAGCATGCTTTGCAATAAGATAAAGACTTCAAATTTGGTGTATGGATAAACCTTTCGAAAGAAAGAAAATGTTAAATTTCAGATTTCCAATATTTTCTACTTGGGGGGGGGGGGAGGTACCGCACACCAAAATGTTCGATATTTCGAATAGATGAGAAACAGCTCCTTTAAAATTTGATAGAGGTTTGAAATTTGGTATATGGACTAATCATTTGATAAAAACACCCAAGACGAATATAGTTTTTCAAAAATTATCATTTAAGGGGGTGCTCCAGACGAAAACGTTCGAAAGGCGAATTGATAAAAAAAACATGCTTCGTAATGAGATAGAGATTTCAAATTTTGAGTGAGGGTAGATAGTTCGGAAGGAAGAAAGTGTACAATTTCAGTTTTCCAATATTTTCTTCTTAAGGGGGTACCGCACACAAAAATGTTCGACTTTCAAAATAAAGGAGAAACGCCCCTTTTAAAACGTGATAGAGGCTTGATATTTGGTATATGGACAATTCATTTGATGAAAACACCCAAGGCGGCACACCAAAACCTTCGAAAAGTGAAATAATAGGAAAGCATGCTTTGCGATGAGATAGAGACTTCAAATTCGGTGTATGGGTAAATCGTTCGAAAGGTAGAAAGTGTGCAATTTCAGATTTCCAATATTTTCTACTTAAGGGGGGTGTCGCGAACCAAAACTTTCGATTTACCGAATAAATGAGAAAAAGCACCTTTAAAATTTGATAGAGGCTTAAAATTTGGTATATGGGCCAATAATTTGACGAAAACACCCAAGACGAATACAGTTTTTCAAAAATGTTCGTTTAAGAGGGTGCTCCAGAGAAAAACGCTCGAAAGGTGAAATGACAGAAGACTACGCTTCGGGATAGGATAGAGAACCAAATTTGGTGAACCGGTAGATATTTCTCAAGTAAAAGTGTGTGCAATTTCAGTTTTCCAATATTTTCTAATTTAGGGAGTGCCGCAAACCCAACTGTTCGATTTTCGGAATAAATGTGAAATTCTTCCTTTAAATTTTGGTAGAGTGTTGAAATTTGGTATATGGGCTACTCATTTAATGAAAACACCCAAGACGGATAGCGTTTCTCAGAGATGTGCGATTAAGAGGATACTCCAGAGAAAAACATTCGAAATATGAAATGATGAAAAATATGCTTCAGGATGAGATAAATATTTCATATTCGGTGTACTGGTAGATAATTTGAAAGGAAGAAAGTGTACAATTTCAGTTTTCCAATATTCTCTACTTTAGGGGATGCCGCACACCAAAATGTTCGATTTTTCGAATAAGTTATGCACGCTTCCTTTTAACTGTGATAGATGCTTGATATTTGGTATATGGGCCAATCATCTGGTAAAGAACCCAAGGCGAATAGAGTTTTTCCTAAATGCCCATTTATGGCTGTGCTCCACAGAACGACGTCTGAATCAGGAAATGATAAAATAACATGCTAAAAGGATAAGATAGAGACTTTAATTATGTGTATGGGTAGACAGTTCGAATGGAAAAAGTGTTCAATTTAAGTTTTCCATTATTTTCTTCTTTAAGGGGTTCTGCACACCAAAATATTCTATTTGCCGATTAAATGTGAAACTCGAATTATTTAATAATGTACATTATTCGGAGGGTTGGTTGTTCCGAAACCGTTGATTTTCAACGGGTATTCGATTAGTAATTTTAAAAATCACGATTTCCGTACAAAATGGATGCCATATTTTATTTTAAAGTGTATCACGTGATCTCTTCATATAATGGTCACGTGATCTCTTCATATAAAGGGTTTAATTATTATTTCAATTATTACTCAAAAAACTACTGAATATATTTTGCTGAACATTTTTTTATATATTTTATGAAATAATTTGAATATTTCCTAAAACTTTCGAAGCAATTTGTGAATTTTAAAGTCGCTTAAAAAAGTTTGAAAAATTAGGTCCCATAAGGTTCAATGTATTTCATTTTTTCAATCCGGGTTCAATCCCATGCTAATTGGGCGATATTATTCATTTATACTCCCATAGGTCCCACAGACCTTCTGAATAACATACTAAAATTTCATTCTGATAAAGTCCTTTTTACGGAAGTTATCTTGCTAATGGACAGACAGCCAGACAGACAGAATGAACAAAGTCATAAACACTTTTCAACTATGTTGTAAAGTGTTAAAAATGATTATTTAATTATCAGCATTTCATGACGAAGATCCTTTCTTATGCAGCTATGACTTATATAATGCAATGATTCTTTTTTCTTACATAATGCAATGAATTTACATCTTTCACAGTGAAAACACAATGTATAAGATTCAAGGCTCTATATGTTTCCGTGTAATTTTTATCACAGTTTTGCATCGTGAATCCCAAGCAACGCCGAGTAATCGCTGCTAGTATAAATATAATAGAGATAAAAATATAAAAGTAATAACAATAAGATGTTGATTAAAATATCAAAACACAGGAAACCAATAGAAAAGACAGAATAGAGGAAACCAATAGAAAGCAATAAGCAACTAAGCTAAAGCTTAAAGAAATCACATAGCTTAAAAAATATAATCAATTTAGAAAAGCACTCGTCTTCAGGTTACCGCGTGCATTCTAAATTAAAACCGAAATAAAGGCCTGTTTCTAACACTAGCGATAGTATATCACTATAAACCTCACTGACACAGTCAACAGTATGAGAGAATATGAACTATAGAAATAAAATTAAAAGCAATTCTCACGCTCACCGGAATGAACTTGAGAATGAACAGAAAAGATTTGACTTTAAACTTTTTAAACATAAGATTCAGGATAGGATTCAGATAGACATGAAGAAAAGAAAAGGTGATATCCATGATAAAAAAGTATATCGCAAATTAAGGATAAAGTATTCAAATGTAATATTGCTATGATAAATACTAAGTTATTAATAATATTATTTATAAAATATTCAAGATAGTCGTAAATTTTACAAATCCGCTAAAGATTATTAATGTGTAGATATTGATACTTAGGATCAGAGAGTCTGTGTATTCTAAAGAGCTGGTTGAAATTGATGTTTCTAAACAACTGTATAGAATTACAAAAATGAAAGGAAAGCAGCTTAATAATATTGAAGTTAAAAGAATCTTTTATATCTTATGAATTGTTAATACTATTGTTATGTGTTGGGTATCCAAACTTAAATCTAAATAATTAACATTTTGACTCGCACTAGGCTCATTATTGTTAATTCTAGGTTAAAGGGGTAAAAAATAGTATTAATATAATTAGCATTATTAACGATAATACATATTAAGTCATCAACATATCGATATTCAAGATATACATTAGATTAAACTTATGGCCATAATAATAAAGATATAAAAATGCTAGAATACTGCTACTGCATTCCCCTTTGAGGTACACCTGATTTTTGTAAACAGATGTTATTACCCGGAATTATATAATTGTTGTATAATACAAAGTGCACTAAAAACTATACATCGCATGGCCCGGTATTTAAACCAGAGATTAATTGCGCCTTGTCCGCTTTTTAAATTCAAATATAAAATTAACTGCTGTGCAAAAAAGATTCGCCTGAATATTAAATACCGTTAGATATATTTTATAAGTATAGTTTATATGCCGTCAAGCCAGTTAGTAAAATAATTTGATATTTTGACATGAAATCTCTGGTTGGGGGATCCGGTTGAAACCGGATCGCAAAGTGCTACGAATATTTTGTGAGTAATTTGTAGCTCACAAGGATATATATTTGGATTTCAGATAATGTTCTTAGTTTTCGAAATATAGAGGTTACAATTTGGATATTTTAATATATGTGTAACCTACAAATATATACAAATGGATATCAGATATGTGCTTAGTTTTCGATATATAGCGGTTATAATTTAGATATTTAATAATATTTGTAACCAAACAAATATACGTAATTGGATTTCAAATAATGTTCTTAGTTTTCGAAATATAGTGGTTATAATTTGCATACTTCAATATATTTGTAACCTACAAGTATATATAATTGTATATGATACTGTGCTTAGATTTCTATATATAGCGGTTATAATTTAGATATTTTATTATATTTGTAACCAAACAAATATACATAATTGGATTTCAAATAATGTTCTTAGTTTTCGAAATATAGTGGTTATAATTTGGATATTTTAGTATATTTGTAACCTACAAGTATATATAATTGGATTTCAGACAATGTGCTTAGTTTTCGAAATATAGTTGTTATAATTTGAGCATTCTATTATTTATAACTGTTTTGAAAATGTAAAAAGAAGTCAAACCACCCACAAAGAAAGATGCTATTCACTCAAAACAGACTAAAGTCACTGCCAATTTTTTAGAGAACATTGCAATTGTTAATAAACAGGTGACGTGCATGACCTATTAAAAAACGTCTGAGCATTATTTTCATATTTTAAATCGGCCGAGCAAAATTTTCGAAAAGTCATGTTATTTAAACATTTGATCTGTGCACGTGAACACCCGTTTTCCTTGTAATCTCACCTTGAAAATGAGTCAAAGTTTTCAAGTTTCAACCACTTATCTAGGGAGAAATGACTGGCACACAAAGGAACAAGATTTTAAATTCTCGGAAAATGGCATTTTTGTGTAATATGGAAAACTCCGTCGAGGTAGATTTCTTGTTTGGTGGAAATGCAGTGATATATCAAATTGAAAGCGGTCAAGGGGCTTTACATCAGTAAAGTAGGACAAATGGACAGGAACTGAAAATTTTATCATTACTATCCATTTTATTAAGATAAATTCACAACAAATGTTTGATAGAAGCATTCCTAAACATATAGATAGCTATTTTCCTGCTCCGATTCTCTGAACTGTACTTATGCTAAAATATTTTAAATATGATTTCCCAATCTATCTTCGGATGGAGTTTAAAGGCGGTACTTTTGCTGACAGGGGCCTTCCTGAATTGATTTCCTCGAGCTAGCCTTTTCACATTATTTACTTACTAGAAATCAGTGGCAAAGTGTGATAAAATACTTTGGCGAGACAGAAAACAGGGGACCAAAATTTGCCAACAAATTCCATCCTATATATTTTAGGAAGGTTACAAATAAAAAAAATCTGATGTGGGCTGCACATGATTTTCCTTGTATAATATAATGAATTTACTACTTTTACTATTAAAAAAAAGGTTATTCTTATAGTAGATACTTATATTCTTTTCCAAGATATTGAATTTTCTTCGATTAGTCGTTATTTTCATTGATTTAGCGTAAATTTATCAATCTGGCGAGATTTTCGTTAACTTGGCAACATTTAAAAATGTCGCCAAGTTGGCGACATTCCGCTAAATTCGTCGCTAAAATCTCAGGTTATGGACGGAGAAATAAGTTATTCTTACAGCGGATAAATGACTATTGGCGTTCAAATACAAAAGTATTACTCAAAGTATATTTTCTCGTGAATGGAACGAGTTAGATAAACGAAAATGATGTCACCAAATTTATTGCATATTACATATGAAAAGTGAGCATGTTTCTTAACAGTTACTATTTTTTTTAATTTATGGGATTTTTTGATAAATTTATTTGTAAAATGTGCAATATCTCCAGAACGGTTCATGCTAGCGTTCTAAAGTTTATGCCAATAGTTTTCTGAGGGAAAATTACATAAGAAATGTCTATTTGCATAACTTTATTAAAGGTTTTGATTTTCTGATGATTTTTCAAAATTTCACTCGAAAATTTAGGGGGGGGGGGTTCTGAACATTCGATTGTGTTTTAAAACAATAGGCTTCCAGTATTCATGGATTGCGATTTTTGTACCAAATTCCATTCGAATCGCTCCATTCGTTCGTGAGATATCGTCTCCACAGACTCACTGACAGTAAATGTACCTCAGTACAGCCGAATGGTGGCGCCGACAAAATTTTCAAGTCTCTATGCAACAAATTCGCCCCTCCTACTACCCAATAGTTTACAAGTTATTGAACTTTGTTTATACGACACGGTGTCTGAAGCCTCTCGGGACCCTATGCAACATTACCTTTTCCCTACCTGACTGCATCTCTGGGCCTGAATGCGTTTCGGGAGGCATTCCGATTCATTAGATGTCAGATAAACCGAAGTTCATTGTAATAATAGAATTACAATGAAAATGAATTAATAAATTTTATTGCATTACATTTTACAATTTTGTTTCATTGGAATCCAGTTTTACGTTTCTCTGTGGAAACGATTAATAAACGATCCGAGAAAATGCATTACACGGGAAACTCTATTTAATTTGAATAAAAAATTATATTTACATTAGAAAAAAATCTGATGTGGGCAACACATGACTTTCCTTATATAATGTAATGAATTTACTACTTTTACAGTAAAAAAATAGGATTTTCTTGTAGTAGATACTAATATTCTTTCCAAGATATTGAATTTTCGACAATTAGTCGTCATTTTCATTGATTTAGCGTCATTTTTATCCATTTGGCGAGATTTTCGTTAATTTGGCAACATTTCAAAAAAGTCGCCAAGTTGGCGACATTCCGCCAAATTCGTAGCCAAATTCTCGCCAAGCGTTATGCACTAAGAAATAAATTTTTCTTAAAGCAGATAAATGACTATTGGCGTTCAAATACAAAAGTATTATTCAAAGTATCTTTTTTCAAGAATGGAACGAGCTAGATCCACGAGAAGGATGTCACTCAATTTATCGCATGGTATTACATATGAAAAGTAAACATGTTTCTCAATAGGAAATATTTTTCTTTTTATTTTATATGACTTTTTGATAATTTTTTTAAAAAATGTACAATATCTCAAGAACGGTTCACGTTAGCGTTCTAAAATTTATGTCAATCGTTTTCTAATGAAAAATTACATAAGAAATGTCTATTTGCGTAACTTTATTAGTGGTTTTAATTTTTTGACGATTTTTTCAAAATTTCATTCGAAAATTTAGGGGGGTTCTGAACATTCGATTGCGTATAAAAACAATAGGCTTCCTGTGTTTACGGATTCTGATTTTTGTACCAAATTTGGTTCGAATCGGTCCATTCGTTCGTTAGTTATCGTCTCCACAGACTCACTGACACAAACACACACATACACACATACTTTCACACACACACACACACACACACACACACACACACAGACATCACTTCAAAAATGTTTGATTCGTGATCAGGGATGCTTGAAACGTGCTCTCCCGTCGAAAACTCGAATTCGAATTTTCGACCCCGTCACAATACTTTCCTTATACATTATGTATATAAGGAAAGTAATAAGAAAATATGTATAAGATAATAAATAGACAACTTACCTAGATTTGCATTTTCACTTGCTAAAAATTTAATTTCTGATTCAAATAGAAAAATCTGATGTGGGCAACACATGAATTTCCTTATATAATGTAATGAATTTACTACTTTTACAGTAAAAAATAGGTTTTTCTTATAGTAGATACTAATATTCTTTCCAAGATATTGAATTTTCGACAATTAGTAGTCATTTTCATTGATTTAGCGTCATTTTTATCCATTTGGCGAGATTTTCGTTAATTTGACAACATTTCAAAAAGTCGCCAACCTGGCGACATTCCGCCAAATTCGTCGCCAAAATCTCGCCAAGCGTTATGGACGAAGAAATAAGTTGTTCTTACAACAGATAAATGACTATTGGCGTTCAAATACAAAAGTATTACTCAAAGTATCTTTTTTCATGAATGGAACGCGCTAGATCCACGAGAATGATGTCACCAAATTTATCGCAAGGTATTACATATGAAAAGTGAACATGTTTCTCAATAGGAAATATATTTTTTTTTCATTTTATATGACTTTTTGATAATTTTTTTGAAAAATGTGCAATACCACGAGAACGGTTCATGTTAGCGTTCTAAAAATTATGTCAATCGTTTTCTAATGAAAAATTACATAAGAAATGTCTATTTGCGTAACTTTATTAGTGGTTTTAATTTTTTGACGATTTTTTCAAAATTTTATTCGAAAATTTAGGGGGGTTCTGAACATTCGATTACGTATGAAAACAATAGGCTTTCAGTGTTTACGGATTGTGATTTTTGTACCAAATTTGGTTCCAATTGGTCCATTCGTTCGTCAGTTATCGTCTCCACAGTCTCACTGACACACACACACACACACACACAGACATCACTTCAATAATAATTGATTCGTGATCATGGATGCTTGAAACGTTCTCACCCGTCGAAAACTCGAATTCAAATTTTCGACCCTGCCATAATACTTTCCTTATACATTATGTATAAGGAAAGTATTAAAAAATATTAAAAAAAGTATTAAAAAATATTTCACTTGACCTTAATACACAAACACGTAAATATAGCGATGACAATTTAAATTTATAGAAAAATATAAATAAATACATTGAAGTAAATAATAGATGAAAATCAAATAACATAAAGTGAAACCTGCTAAATTAAAACATCTATTCCATACGTAATTTTTAACTCGTGAATAATGACAGTCCAATATACAAGGCAGGATCAAAAAGTTCGGAGTCTGTGCTGATATCTCTAACCCTGATTTGAGGGGAGGGGAACTATTTTACCGTGGCGTAGAGGCACATGTAACGCGAGATGTGAAAAAGAAGAAGCAGGTCAGCAGTGCAGGGTTTTGTCAGACAATGCGTGTCAGTAAACTGTAGTCGTTCGCATTCGTCGAAACAGGAAATGGCGTTTGAAGAACAATGTGCGAATATCAAATTCTGCCAGCGTTTGAGGAAATCGCCGACAGAAACCATTGGGACAATGCACGCAATGTACCCATTTTTTTAAATTTCTCCATTCATCCATGAGATATCTCTTCCACAGAACACACAGTAGCATACTCTTACACACACTAACACACAGACATCACCACAAGAACGACCGATTCCGGTTCAGAGTTGTTTGAAACGTGCCCCTACGTCGAAAACTCAAATTATAAGTGTGATGGCAGAAATGTGCGATTTAACATTTTAGATGGCTATAGCATATACGACACGTTTATAACGCAAAACAAGAAGTAAATAACAACAAATAGTTTATCAAAAAAACTTTGAACGTCTCAAATAATTGACTCAGTCAGACGGGCAACAGATGTTCACATATAACTCAAATAAATTTATGTGTGAACAATAAAAGTTCCCACACACATCGAAAAGTCACGTGATTCTTGCAGCCTGGGGACAGTGAACATTTTCGGCTAGTATATCTCTGGCTAATGAGAATTTAGTCACACCACGGTTCGCCAGCCAATGAGATCACAGATATGGGAATACATGGGGCGCTACCCGCCAATGGGCCACATAAATTCAAGGGGTTGAAATGGAGGAAAAGTCATCAGCAGTAGTTGAAGAGCAACACAAAAAAAATCCAAGATGAGAGGGATCGAAATGTGAGAAATCGTCATGAGTTCAAGATCAATAGACGTTTTAAAAAGTATGAATGATATAGCAGTTTTAAGATAGAAGTCAGTATGGGTTCAATATAAAAAATCTGATGTGGGCAACACATGACTTTCCTTATATAATGTAATGAATGTACTACTTTTACAGTAAAAAAATAGGTTTTTCTTATAATAGATACTAACATTCTTTTCTAGATATTGAATTTTCGGCAATCAGTCGTCATTTTCATTGATTTAGCGTCATTTTTATCCATTTGGCGAGATTTAATTTGGCAACATTTAAAAAAGTCGCCAAGTTGGCGACATTCCGCAAAATGTGTCGCCAAAATCTCGCCAAGCGTTATGGACGAAGAAATAAGTTATTCTTACAGCAGATAAATGACTATTGGCGTTCAAATACAAAAGTATTACTCAAAGTGTATTTTTCCATGAATGGAACGAGCTACATCCACGAGAATGATGTCACCCAATTTATCGTATGGTATTACATATGAAAAGTGAACATGTTTCTCAATAGGTAATATTTTTTTTATTTTATATAACTTTTTGATAATTTTTTTTTAAAAATGTGCAATATCTCGAGAACGGTTCATGTTAGCGTTCTAAAATTCATGTCAATCGTTTTCTATTGAAAAATTACACAAGAAGTGTCTATTTGCGTAACTTTATTAGTGGTTTTTATTTTTTGACGATTTTTCAAAATTTCATTCGAAAATTTAGGGGCGTTCTGACCATTCGATTGCGTATAAAAACAATAGGCTTCCAGTGTATACGGATTGTGATTTTTGTACCAAATTTTCATTCGTTCCTTCGTTCGTCAGTTATCGTCTCCACAAACTCACTGACACACACACACACACTCACATACTTTCACACATACACACACAGACATCACTTCAAAAATGATTGATTCGTGATCAGTGATGCTTGAAACGTGCTCTCCTGTCGAAAACTCGAATTCGAAATTTCGACCCCGTCACAATACTTTCCTTATACATTATGTATATAAGGAAAGTAAAAAAAATTAATGTAGGCAACACATGACTTTCCTTATATAATGCAATGAATTTACTACTTTTATAGTAAAAAAATAGGTTTTTCTTATATTCTTTCCAAGATATTGAATTTTCGTCAATGAGTCGTCATTTTCATTGATTTAGCGTCATTTTTATCCATTTGGCGAGATTTTCGTTAATTTAGCAGTATTTAAAAAAGTCCCCAAGTTGACGACATTCCGCCAAATTCTTCGGCAAAATCTCGCCAAACATTATGGACTGAGAAATAAGTTATTCTTATAGCAGATAAATGACTATTGGTGTTCAAATACAAAAATATTACTCAAAGTATCTTTTCTCATGAATGGAACGAGCTAGATCCACGAGAATGATGTCACCAAATTTATGGCATGATATTACATATGAAAAGTGAACAGGTTTCTTAACAGTTAATATTTTTTTAATTTATGGGATTTTTTGATAAATTTATTTGAAAAATGTACAATATCTCGAGAACGGTTCATGCCAGTGTTCTAAAGTTTATGTCAATCGTTTTCTAAGGCAAAATTACATAAAAAATGTCTATTTGCTTAACTTTATTAATAGTTTTGATTTTTTGATGATTTTTTCAAAATTTCACTCGAAAATTTAGGAGGGTTTTGAACATTCGATAACGTTTAAAAACAATAGGCTTCCAGTATTCACAGACTGTGATTTTTGTACCAATGTTCATTCGAATCGCTCCATTCGTTCGTGAGATATTGTCTCCACAGATTCATTGACACACACACACACACAGACATCACCTCAAAAATTTTTGATTCGTCATCAGGAATGCTTGAAACGTGCTCTCCCGTCGAAAACTCGAATTCGAATTTTCGACCCCGTCACAATACTTTCCTTATACATTATGTATATAAGGAAAGTAAAAAGACTATTTTTTAATTAATAATTAAGTTGCCAAAAACAAAGTGTCAATTAGTTAATAGTGTCTATTTTATAGTTTTTATCTTTTAAACCGCATGTTTTCATAGATGAATGCCGGACTGCAGTAAATGGTGAGTTATGTGTGTGTCCACAACGACAGTTATTACTACTAATATACTGATATATTTCCCTTAACTTACCACCACACTCATTTTTGACCCCGTCACAATAATTTCCCTATACGTTATACTATGTATGTAGGGAAAGTAGAAATTGCTTCATCAAGTTTTGCGTGATACGAAAACAGATAAGGTTACATTCTTATACTTAATTAAATAATCAAACCTCAAATCTATTAATGTTCAATGAGTTAATTTACTACTCTCCCATTTCAGGTTCGCAATGACGTTTCAATCGTCGCCTTAATCAACAACTATCACTCCAAAGATTACCCTACATTAGCGATAATTTGCACCTAACAGGTTGGTGTCCCAATGCAGATGAAATATACTCACTTATCGATTTCCCGATCAAAATTCCATCTTATCTATTATATCTTTAATAGCATCCGTCGACACAGAATTAGTTCTTTAATCAAATTCCAAGAAGAAGACTCCAATTTGCAAGATAACGATCTCTGACCGTAAGAGAATCCGCACTTGGGTACCGTGTAATAGACTTTTTAATGTTTTGCATTAGGGTTAATTAGCGGTAGTAAGAACAATGCTCCTCCTACTGGGAAGATTGAATTTCACAGAAGAGCGTCTTATGCTGAAATATTTCGATCTAATGTTTCGTGGTATAATTAGACATGCGCAATCCATTAAACAGGGTGATTAAAAGACGCGCACACACAATTTTAAAATAATATAATGTACCGATAATTTTAAACAGTAGAATTTGTTTCAGTTAGGGGGTATTTATGTACGCTCAAAATTAAGGCTCTTAAATAGACATGCTGACGTAACCGCCATTTTGACTACAGCCGGTCCAGTTAGTTATCGTCTGCCTATTATACATTAAAGTCGTGCTCATGTTACATGGCTAAGATTTGATGAGCAATCTAGCTATAAAATAGGTGCTTCTGCTTTAAAAACAAATTGTACCAATCATTAAAGAAAGCAGTCTAGAATCTTTTGATTTTCTCGAATCCCGAGAAAAAGACGAGGAAGTTCTGCTGTATTTATATGCCAGTACAGCCATCCCTTTTCGCCATTTACAGTCATCCCGTCAACAAAAAATCTGATATGGGCAGCACATGCCTTTCCTTATATAATGCAATGAAATTACTATTTTCACAGTAAAAAGAAAACTAGGTTATTCTTATAGTAGATACTTATATTCTTTCTAAGATATTGAATTTTCGTCAATGAGTCGTCATTTTTATTGATTTAGCGTCACTTTTATTCATTTGGCGAGATTTTCATTAATTTGGCACCATTTCAAAAAGTAGCCAAGTTGGCGACATTCTGCCAAATTCGTCGCCAAAATCACCAAGCATTGTGAACTGAGAAATAAGTTTTTCTTTTAGCGAATAAATGATTATTGGCTTTCAAATACAAAAATATAACTCAAAGTATATTTTCTCATGAATGGAACGAACTAGATCCACGAGAGTGATGTCACCAAATTTATCGTATGATATTACATATGAAAAGTGAACATGTTTCTCAACAGTTAATATTTTTTTTAATTTATGGGATATTTTGATAAATCTATTTGAAAAATGTGCAATATCTCGAGAACAGTTCAAGCTAGCGTTCTAAAGTTCATGTTAATCGTTTTCTAAGGAAACATTGCATCAGAAATGTCTATTTGCGTAACTTTATTAAAGCTTTTAATTTTTTGATAAATTTTTCAAAATTTCATTCGAAAATTTAGGAGGGTTATGAGCATTCGATTGCATTTAAAAACAATAGACTTCCAGTATTCACAGATTGCAATTTTTGTACCAAATTTCGTTCGAATCGGTCAATTCGTTCTTCAGTTATCGTCTCCACAGACTCACTGACATACACATACACACACACACACACACACACAGAGAGAGAGAGAGAGAGAGAGACATCACCTCAAAAACGTCTGATTCGTGTTCAGGGATGCTTGAAACGTGCTCTCCTGTCGAAAACTGGAATTCAAATTTTCGACCCCGTCACAATAGTTTCCTTATACATTATATGTATATAAGGAAAGTAATATATCAGAAATATCGTCTGTTGTTTCTAATGCATCAGACGATCATTACAGACCAACTTTTTATGAATCGAAGAACATGGCGTTTTCCGAGAATGAAATTTGTTTTATTTCAGAGCAATATTTCTCTACCCATTCTTATGAAAGAATCATTGAAAAGTTTCAGAATAAATACCTATACTCTAATATCCATAACAATTCAACAATTAAGAGATTAATAAGCGTCTTCAGGGAACTGTATCTGTTACAGACAAAGCAACAACAGACAGTTATTCCATTTCAAATCAGGATAAAACTGTTGCGATACAGACTGAGTTGCTGAAACTCGACAATGATCTCTTCTGAAACTCTTCAATGAAACTCTCATAAGAATAACTAGAAAAATAAGCTGTAATAATTATTTCATTCTGGAGAAACTTCAATTGATAATAATGAGATATGTAATGAAACGTCTGGCGTATTAAATACAGCAGAAGGTATTACTTTCCTTATATACGTAATGTAAAAAGAAAGTATTATGACGGGGTCGAAAATTCGAATTCGAGTTTTCAACAGGAGAGCACGTTTCAATCATCTCTGAACACGAATCAGAGGTTTTTGAGGTGATGTCTGTCTGTGTGTGTGTGTGTGTGTGTGTCTGTGTGTGTGGGTCAGTGGGTCTGTGGAGACGATAACTCACGAACGAATGAAGCGATTCGAACAAAATTTGGTACAAAAATCACAATAAGTGAATACTGGAAGTCTATTTGTTTTTACATATAATCAAATGTTCAGAAGCTACCTAAATTTTGAAATGGAATATTGAAAAAAATCATTAAAAATACAAAACTTTCAATACAGTTACGTAAATAACCATATCTGATGTAAATTTTCATTAGAAAACGATTGACATAAACTTTAGAACGATAGCATGAACCGTGCTCGAGATATTGCACATATTTCAAATAAATATATCAAAAATCATATAAAATTCATAAAAAGTATTAACTACTGTCAAATTTGTTCACTTTTCATATGTAATATTATGCGATAAATTTATTATCATTATTCTCGTAGATCTAGCTCGTTCCATTCACGAGAGAAGGCACTTTGGGTAACAGCATTCTAATTTAACGCCATTAGTCGTTTATCTACTATAAGAATAACCTATTTGTGCATCCACAATATTAGGTGAATCTTTGGCGACGAATTTGGCTGAATATCGCCAACTCGGCGAGTTTTTTTAAATGTTGCTAAATTGACGAAAATATCGCCATATTGATCAAAATGTCACCAAATTGATAACAATGACACTAAATCAATGAAAATGAAGACTAATTGATAAAAACTCAATACCTTTTAAGGAATATAAGAATCTACTGTAAGAGAAGATACTTCGGGGAATAGTTCTGTATTTAGACGCCATCTACATTAAGAATAACCTATTTCTCCGATCATAACGCTTGAAAAAATTTTGGCGACGAATTTGGCGAAATATCGATCGCCAAATTAATGAAAATGCCGCTAAATTAATAAAAAATGTCGCCAAATTAATTTCGTCATATGATGGGCATTCATTTTATTAACACTTTACAACAAAGTTGAAAAGTGTTTATGACTTTGTTCATTCTGTCTGTCTGTCTGTCTGTCTGTCTGTCTGTCTGTCTTTCATTCTGTCTGTCTGTCTGTCTGTCTGTCTGTCTGTCTGTCTGTCCGTTAGCACGATAACTGCCGTAAAAATGAGTTTATCAAAATGAAATTTTAGTATGTTGTTCAGAATTAGTTTTTTATTGAACCCGGGTTGAAAAAATGAAATACATTGAACCCTATGGGACCTAATTTTTCAAACATTTTTTAAGTAAATTTAAAATTCACGAATTGCTTCGAAATTTTTAGGAAATATTCACATTATCCCATAGAATATATAAAAAAAATTGAGTAAAATATGTTAAGTAGTTTTTTAATTAAAAAAATTATTTAATATAGGGAAAAAAACAAATTCAATTAAATTCTGACTTTGGGATATCTTCCAGAAAGAAAAGAGAGATATATTATATAATAAATATCTCTCCATTTGTTTAAACGTTTTGCATATGGGAGTGGCTTCATATTTTAAAATAAATTTGGTAGATAACAATTTTTCATTTTTTTTAAATTTTATATAACTCTTCATGATAAATTTAATTGATGGCATTTTAAATGCACTTTCCTACGTCCTAGAGAGTTAAAATTTGGTACACAGCTTAAATTTGTTGAACATTTTATTCGACAAAAATTTGATGGATCTTTAAATATAGATCATACATTTTTTTCGAAATGGCCTGAAAATAATCCCCGTTCACTTCTATAAATCATTGGTGTAATATTGTTAAAAATTCTGATGTGGACAGCACATGTCTTTCCCTGCAGACTGATATTCGTTCTCTTTATTTATTCAATGATAATTTGAGTTTATCTGCACAACATAAGTATTTTAAATGACATTGAATTTACACGTTAAACTTAAATTTGGTTCTCATTTGATAGCTGGACTTATTGTAAAAGGTGGCGTAGCGAAAACGCGAAAAAACTAGAATATCTCAAGAACGGCTAGTCCTAGAGTAATGGGGTTAGTCTTATTCTTTTTGTTGTCAAAAATCACATATAAAATAGGAATTTAATTGATATAATTGAGCACACGTAGTCTTTTATTTTTATATATAACGATTTTTGCTGGCCATTTCGCAAAAATAGCCCGTTCCTTTTTCCCGAATCGTAGTAGAATAACCTACAAATGATTTATATACAAAATTTTGTTAAATTTGGTATATAAATCACTTGTAGGTTATTGAAATATTATACTCAAAATTTTGTTAAATTTGGTTCATTAGTTTTAGCTAGAGTGGATAAAGGCAATTTCTGCGGCCATTTCGCAAAGAAGGCAGATTCTTTTATTACGAATCGTACTATAATCTAATGAACATCAGGATTTCCCACAAAAAACATACCTACCAAATTGTATGAAATTCGGTCCATTAGTTTTTCAATTAGAGTGGATGATGTAATATCCACACAGACACACAGAAACATACACAGATACACCCTCACACACACAGACGTCTTCCTAAAAGTAGTTTTTTCGTGTTCTAGAAGTCCCAAAACGTGTAGATACTTTGAAAATTCGAGTTCCGATCTTCGGCACGATTCCAATACTTTGAGTACATACACATACACATATATATTATCTGTGTATTATCCGTGTATCTAAATTCCGTGCCTATGCAATTACAATAGTTGTGATTTTAAATGATCCCTAAACTTTTATTATTTCTTCAAGGAAGCCTAATTTTAACATATGCAGAATGCAAATATCTCAAGCGATTGTAAGATGAATTACATAAGAATTGCTGAATTTTTTTCACACAAAATTATTTAGCTCTGGAGTTTGGAATACAAGTTATATGAATGAAATATTTATTGATTTTGCATAAAGAATCAGATGATTTATATTTCGATACAGTTTTAAATATTTAAGTATAATAAATTACTGTAGTACTGTGATAATGTAAAAGATATTACCACTGAATGAATCACATTTTAGAAATTTTTAAATGAAATTACATTTCAGTTGGAAAGTGTTTCATAATCAATGCTTATGCATGATGGATCTTTCTTGTTATATAAGTAATGCTATTATAAATATCATCAACTTGGCAATACTTATCCTCACATTGACGAAGATATCATCAAAATTGTAAAAATGACGCCAAGTTAATGAAAATGACCCCTAATTAATGAATTTATTATTAAAATATTTAAATATATGGAGTATATTGATTATTGAGGATGATATCAATATTGACAATTGTTAATTTAGAGTTGCGTAAAATATATGTTAATTAGGTACGAAATAGTTTTGCATGCTGTCATCTGGAAAAACACCAAATATACAATTTAACGTTACAAACACTGTGCCGTGATTTTTTTCATCAATTTTTCACCTTTAAAGAAGTAAATTCATTGCATTATATAAGGAAAGTCATGTACTGCCCACATCAGATTTTCTTAAAACAGCAATCAGCTTGGATCGACTGGTTTCGCGGTTGTTATGCTCATCAGCACTGGATAGCCGAGATTGCAGATGAACAGAAGTAAAACCTGTTCCATACATTTATTGGTGATAATGATAACACATATTTAATCAATGCTTCCCATACATTAAATGGTGGTATTCTGGAGTATGTCGATTTTTAATGAAATATTAGGGGGGTTTATCTTTCATTTATAGTCATCCACTTCTATTATAAGAGATGAAAATATGAGAAAAATTTTTTCGTTTAATTTATGATTATAAAACTTCTTTTGTGTTCACTTGTTTAATTTCTATTTCGTTGGAGAGTAAAAAAAGCCCTGTTCTTTTTTTTAATCCAATAATAAAAGTTTGAACAAAAATATATAATTTTATTTTTTTTTCCAGACATACATCCAACTGCTTATTTATTATATACACAAAAAAATTCTTAGTTGTTGCAATTTGATAAGAAAAGAAAAAAAGGATGTGAAAAAATATGACGGTTAGAAAAACAACTTCAAAGCCTCAGAAAATTACCAAAAGTTTCGATAGGCAGTGTCAAATGGGCCGACAAAGACATTTTGAATGAGGAAACCTTTAATGTACAGTAAGTGTAGACATCTTTACTTCTCAAATTACTTTTATCAAAATATAAAAGAGGATAAAGTAAAATTTCGAATTTTAATTCTGCAAACGACTAACATGAACTCAAGTCTACAGCAAAATTCAAGTTTTCATTCGACAAAATTTAAGTTTTGCATACAGTAAGGTTTAGGTTTTTTATTGATATCGTTTAACACACGGACTATAATGTTCATCTAAGACTAGACTCCGTTTTCCCTATGCCACATATACAAAATTCCTAGAAAAATCCTTGAACAACTTGGTCCTTAACCCTTTGCTTACGAGTTGGACAACTAAGAACCTCTCAAAAAGACAGTTATTTGACATACCCTATCCTAAACAGTTCGATCCCTTTTTGCAGACATTGGCGTCCTGGGATTGACGCTATCCCACCCGTAAGCTAAAGGTTAATAACTTTGTAAAAAAAGTCCGTGAGTTTACACGTTAGGTCTATCTATAGTAAAGTGGATATGCCCGATCGAATCAGAGTGATGGCAAAGTGATGACTAGCGAAGAATTTAAAAAGTTGGGATAAAGAATTCTGCAATTCTCCACAACTTTTCAATTGACATTTTTCGTCAATTTCGCTTTAATTCCGAGTTCATAATCCTAACATTTTATATCTCAGCTAGGGGCGCTACAATTACTTAATCGATCGGGCATGTCACTTTACACTTGATAGATCTAACATCTACATTTTCTTTTCCCTACAAAGTTCCTTACAAAGTTATTGTGGTACTTAAGGACCCTCCAAGGAACTCTGTATACTTTCTGTTGTACTTTTGCGGAGTATATTTTTCATATGTTTCGTAACGAATAACAGTAACGAATATAAATTTGTAATTTGTGCACAATTTAAATAACAATATCTACGAATCAATAATCATCGATCAGTTGATACACTCACTTTGCAATCCACAGAAATTTAAATTTTAAAACAATGCTACACATCTTATTCTCGCCCTTTGACCCCTAGAAGGATCCGTAAACAATAGCAGCACGAGCCTTCTCAACTCGGCCTGTTCCGTCCTTTTCTTCTTTCGTCCATTATTTTGCAAGCTGTGTGCGGCGATGAGGTGAACACAGTTTTCGTGGTCTGCCGAGGCTTATGCGTGGGTGATTCAGATCAGACATGATACGAAGCGTGACTAAGCGCAAGTGCTACCGGGAGCAGATATTTTTACTTGTTCGGTTTTACATAACAGACTTTCTCGGCCTGAAAGTGAATTGCCTGCTCGTCTTGGTCTTTTTTTTTCTTTCTGCAGCTCCACGGTGCTTATTAAGGCGGTTTGTAGGCTTCAGTGTCCGTGGCAGGGTCGAAATGTACACATCACGCAGCAGATATTAAAGTCAGATGTTTCAGTTTTGAGAGCGAGGACAAAAATCTAGTTACCGTAAGATGTTGTATATCTAGACGGTTCACATGAGAAAGTAAGAAACCGTGAGAATAAGATGATATAGAGAGAAGCTATAAATATTTCATCTGTAGTTTGTCGTGTTTAATTTAAGTAAAATTCAAAATTCATTTACGCCACCCTCGCCGGACTGTTGGGTCCTCCAAGAAATGAACCTTCTATATATGTACTATTAAAACCCGTATATGTATGTCCGGGCTATTAAAAATGTCAATTACTGGAATACAACATCTCGAATTTGTCTGATTATTTCAATTTTTATGATTTGTTATGTCTGATTACTTTTTTTACTAATGATTATTTCAATTTTGAGCAGATGATTCCAAAAATTCACGCGAACACATTCTAAAATTTAAAAAATCTGATGTGGGCAGCACATGACTTGCCCTGTAGGCTCACATTCATTTTCTCTTTATTTCTTTAATAGTTCGTTAAATTGAGTTTAATTGCATAAAATGGCACTCATAATTATTTGAAATGACACTGAATTTGCACTTTAAATATTTTCAAATCTGACGTAGCAAAAATGAGTTAAAAATTAAATATCTCAATAACAGCTGGTCCTGGAGTAAGGGGGGTTGGTCTTATTATTTTTATCGATAAAAATTACGTATAAAACAAGCATTTTTATCAATATGATAATATTTTTATCAATTTGGCAACAGTTTCGTCAATTTGGCAACATTTTAAAAAGTCGCCAAGTTGGCGATATGCCGCTAAAATTCATCGCCAAAATTTCGCCAAAAGTTACAGATGGAAAATAGGCCATTCTTATAGTAGAGTCTTATATTGTTTCCAAAATATTGAATTTTCAACAATTAGTTGTAATTTTCATTGATTTAACGTCGTTCTTATTGATTTGGCGACAATTTTATCAATTTGGTGACGTTTAAATACTTGCCAAGTTAGCGATAGTCCGCAAAATTCGTCGCCAAAATTTCGTCAAGCATTATGGTCGGAGAAGTAAGTATTCTTATAGTAGATAAACGACTAATGACGTCCAAATACAAAACTATTACCCAAAGTATATTCACTTATAGCAGATTCTATATTCTTTCTATATACTTTCTTATATTCTTTCCAAGGTATTAAATTTTCATCAGTCTTCATTTTTATTGATTTGGCGTCATTTTTATCAATTTGGTGACATTTTTATCAATTTGGCGATATTTTCGTCAATTTGCCAACATTTAAAAACTTGCCAAGTTGGCGATATTCCGCCAAATTCGTCGCCAAAATTTCGCCAAGCATTGTGGATGGAGAAATACATTATTCTTACAGTACATAAACGACTAATGGCGTTAAATTACAAAGCTATTACCCAGAGTGTCTTCTCCCGTGAATGGGACGAACTAGAATGATGATAATAAAGTTATCGAATAATATTACATATGAAAAGTGAACAGATTTCACAATAGTTAATACTTTTTTTTTTAATTTCATGTAGATTTTTCATACATTTATTTGAAAAATGTGCAATATCTCAAGAACAGTTCATGCTATCGTTCTAAAGTTTATTATGATAATCGTTTTTTAATGAAAAGTTACATAAGAAATGATTATTTACGTAACTTTATGGAATGTTTTAATTTTTTGACGATTTTTTCAAAATTTAGTTTAAAATTTAGGAGAGTTCTGAACATTCGATTTCGTGTAAAAACATTAGGATTCCAGTATTCACAGATTGTGATTTTTGTACCAAATTTTGTTCGAATTGCTTCATTCGTTCGTGAGATATCGTCTCCACAGACTCACTGACAGACACCACACACACACACACACAAACACATATTTTCACACACACACAAACACATACATTCACGCACACACACATACTTTCACGCACACATACTTTCACACACACGCATACTTTCGCACACACACACTTACACATACACACACACACATACACATACACACACACACATACACATACACACACACATACTTTCACACACACACATACTTTCACACACACACGCGTGGGCACGCACACACACACACACACACACATACAGACATCACCTCAAAAACGTCTGATTCGTGTTTAGGGATGTTTGAAACGTGCTCTCCTGTCGAAAACTCGAATTCGAATTTTCGACCCCGTCAGAGTATTTTCCTTATGTATTATACTATGTATATAAGGAAAGTAAAAATAACAGCAAGGTGAACATTATTCGGGTCCTGAAATACCTGTGTACCATATTTCATGGTCGTGCAATGTTTAGATTCCTTGCTACAGACTATACAGACAGAAACACACATACACAAAGACATCTTCCTTTATTGGGCAAGAATATTGGGCAATATTGAACTAAAATATATAATATTCTTTCCGTACTGCTTTTATCTTGAAAACATTTCCAGTCTCTGGTTAATAAAGTACCAAAACTGGTTAAACATATTTGTTTAAATGAGTTTTATATTCCCTACCAATATTTGTCTAATATTAAAATATAAGAAAAAATACATTTTTTAACCAATATTGGGTAAATATTGCAAATATTGATCCAAAATTAAACCTAGTATTAGTAATTTAAAAAAAAAAATCCACATGTTTAGATAAACATATTTGTCCAACACTCAGAATATATATTATCTGCTATATAGATATCCCGATATTCTGTAAATTTTGAAACTATTGCCAATATTCGATAAATATTGAAAATATTGATTCAATATTAACCCAATATTAGTAACTTTGGATTAAGGTACACATTCTATAATATAATTGCAGTCATGTACACCAATATTGGCTTGCTATGGGTCGGGGTTAGTCAACCTGACCTCGGGCGTTGAAATGAACTTCTGATAACACCTTCTGCAGCCTGTCAAAAGGTGAGTCGAAAATAAAGTAGTGATATATATCTGTCATCTTTGAATTAATTAGAATTTTATTTTCCTTTGACCCCTCGGTGGCTTCAAAACGAAAACAACTAATTAGCATATGCCTTACAGTAAATCTGCTCTCAAAACTAGGTAATTATCAAGGCAGCTACCATTTAAATTTCCCTGTAGCCGTCAGCAATTAATCCCCAACATTTTCTGCAGACGATGAGAAAGACCTTTAATTGCCACTTCTGCCACACTATTATATTTGCAATGCCCAACATCACATAATACCAATCTGTACTATTATAGGCAGCTTCTGTAGAATAATAATGCAGAACCCTTTGTGCTACAAGGTACTCGTTAAGACCTGATCTGTAGCAAACCTCAGTTTCAAAATGGGTAATTATTTTTTACCTTATGTGCTAATGACTGCATACTTAGTGATTAGGTCGACAACTAATGGGTAGTTATTGATTAGAGAAAGATTGTTGGCATTTTGTTGTCATAATCAAAACACTGACATGGAGAAGACAGTGGAGATTAACATAAAGATTGACATAAAATACGTATTAAGGACAAAACTAATCTTACTTTTATATTTTATGCCCTATATATGATATTATTTAACGATATTGTTTAATTTGGTCAAAATGAAGCACAAGTATAACTACAATAATTAGCTCAAATTGTTGTTTAAAATATTCCGAAAAAAAAAAGAAAATTTTCTTAATAAAAGCATAAGCAGCTGATCAATCGGTTTCGAAAGCAAAATGCATCCTCCTCCTTCAGGATATACAGACAGAAGAACCTCAATAAGAAGGCGTCTGTTCAAAACGTCTGCTTACCTATGATAGTGTGTGATCTCTTAATCTTCATATCTAAAAAACAGATAATGTAATAGAAGTTATTTTTTTTTTGTCTTCAAAACTGGTTGACACTTATAATCAACAGGATACGTCGATTCGAAAACTAGCGCCTGCATGTAGGGCATAAATGACAGCACATCTCAGCTTTAAAACGATTATCTGAAATTTTTAATACTGATCTAAAGAATTTGTTTACTTTATAGATCTTACTCGTACATAATTCTGACTGAAAATTGCAACCGTAAACTGCAGGGTTCCTTCATAAGTCCTCATGCATCCTTTTAACTTTCAATTAAAGTGTTCTACAGCTCCAAAAGCAGGGTCTATTAATTGAAAAGCGGCTATACACTATCGATCGAGAAAGTTGTCAGCGCCTCTAACGGCAGATTTAAGAAGTTAGAATTACCATCTCGAAAACGGAGTAGATAGGCAAAAAATTTCAATTGCAAAGTTGCAGAACCAGAATGTTCTCTAATTAGTATGGAAATCCGTGCGGTTGAGTTGCGCATAACATGTGCGCAGACGATACAAAATGATGTCAACGAAGTGGGATGATTATTATACATCATTTGTCTGCCATTTTATACAAGATTTTTTTTACTCCAAAAAGAATAAATCTAAATAAATTAAAATTAGATTATTACACGGATTATTATTTTTCCACGCGTATTTCTCGTTATTTCTTTTAGAAGTACTTCAGAATAACGAGATATTTGCATAATGATCGCTTTATGTTCACGTCATATTTTATCGTCTGTGCATGTTACGCACAAACCGCACGTCTTTAAATACTAAATAGAAAATGCTCTTCAATTCTGTAATTGAACATTTTCATATATCTTCCTTCGTTTTTGAGATAGGAATTCTAACCTCTCCTATTAGCCACTAGAGGCAATGCAAACTTTTTTAATCGATGGCACATAGTCGTTTTTATATTAGTAGACCCTGTTTTTGAAACTATAGAACACTGGGTGAGCGTCAATAAATCTTCTGCCCTATCCGCGCTTTGTTAACTTTCGCGGCACACATTTTTCGCCGAAATTCTGCTCAAACAGTAGCGAAATATTTTCTAATAGATAAAATGCAATGCTTAGATTATATTAAAACTACATTTAATACCCAATAAAGCATAGAATATATTTTTTATTTTAATTCAAAATATTTTTGGTGCTGCCATCTGTTGTCGTAATTTAATTCAAAACGATTATTTTTATTGTTTAATGAACATTTTTAAATATCTATTCCTTCTAATACAGTATTAAATACAACAACAGATCATATATACTAATGCCACAATCACGGAAACGTATTTGAACTTGGACTTGAAGACAAAGGAACTTGAAGACAAAACTGCAGTCCTCAGTGATGTACATTCAGATCCCCTTTTCAAATTTATAGAATGAAAAATTACCTTAGCGAGAAAGACCTCATTTAGAACTTCAGTGGTTCTGGATATATAGAGATATATCGATGTCATCAACATATGAGAGGTATCATGTACTAGAATTAAAAATCTGATGTGGACAGCACATGACTTTCCCTGCAAACTCAATTTCATTTTTTCTTTATTTCTTAAGGAACTCATTAAATTGAGTTTAATTGCATAAAATGACACTAAATTTGCTTTTTAAATTCAATTTCTGCTTTTATTTGGTAAATGGGCATTTTTCCAAAGGCCGCATAAAAAATGCGAAAAATCTCAAATATCTCGAGAACGGTTAGTCCTAGAGTAATAGAGCTGTTCTTATTCTTTTTCTCGTCAAAAATTACGTAATAAAACAAGCATTTAATTGATACATTTGAACATACGCAGTCTTTTTTTTTAGATATTGGCGATTTTTGTGCGCCATTTCGTAAAAAAAGGCAGGGTGTTCTTTTCCGAATCGTACCAAAATCGAATCAGCACTAGAGTATCCCACATGTGATTTATCTACCAAATTTTGTGAAATTTGGTCAATTAGTATTTCAGCTAGAGTGAATACGTGGGATTTTTGGGGGCCATTTCGCAAAAAAAGGCGGGTTCTTTTTTTCCGAATTGTACCAAGAACTAATTAGCATCAGGGTCATACCCAAGGGTCTTACATACCAAATTTTATGAAATTCGGTCTAGTAGTTTTTGAGTTAGAGTGGATACATACATTACTGACACACAGACAGACAGACACACAAACACACAGACAGACACACAGACAGACAGACAGACACACACAGAGACGTCACGCTAAAATAGTTTTTTCGTATTCTAGAGGTCTCGAAACGTGTATATCCGTCGAAAACTCGAGTTGCAATTTTCGACATGATTCCAATACTTTCCCTACACATTACCATATATTGCAGGGAAATTAAAAAGTTGTAACGAACTTTTCGAAATGTTCTAGAGCACAGAAATTTCACAAAACTGGACTCTTCGGCCTCCGAGATATGATTTACCAGTACAGTTCCCTTTAATTGAAAACTAAAATCTTCGTAAAAACACAGCATAAAAAATTTAGTGAGGGTATCTAAATAAATTTTTAAAGTATTGCATATTTTTGCAGCAGTTTAAGCAATTTATTAAAGGACTTTAAGTTTAGAAGACACTCCCTTTGCAGATAACAGCATCCATGGATCGTTTCCGCGTTCATTATGCACTCGTCAGCGTTACAGAGTTAGAGAGCCGTTAGATGCAATGGCAGCATGAAACTTGTTATACCAGTATAAGCTACAATTTCGTAATTGATGCTACAATTTTACCAACTTTTTATGGGAACTAACAACTTTAGTCCTTCCGCGTGGCCGCCATTAAATTCTTGTACAATTATACTCGGGGTGCACGAAGCTTCAAATCACAAAACCTGCCTTTCTGATTATGATCTTGGCCTTCGCATCTTCATGTAGCCCGAGCTAAATCATATAAGAATTTAATGCCAGCTATATGGAAGCGCGTAATTTGTCAGTTCCCATAGAAGTTTGCAAAAAGTGTAACTTATAACAATTTTTCTCGCTACCAATTCAGCTAACAGCTATTCCATGCTGAAGAGCTCATAATAAGCACGAAACAGATCCATTGATACTATTATATGTCCTCTAAATTTAGGAGAACGCTGCAGACTGTTTTTGTGATTATATATTTAAACCTGTTGCTTTAAACTCTTTACTGCGTAGTGTATTAATTTTGATATAAAATTATTTTACTATCCATCATTCAATTGCAATTTATTTTTTTAGCTTGCTGACAATGTACAAGTTTTGAAACACATAAAAAATAAATATTCATTATTAGTTGTGATCATTGTAGAACATGGCCTAGTAGAAGAATATGACCTAAAAGTAACTAAAAAAAAATCTAATGTTGGCAACACATGACTTTCCTTATATAATTTATATAATGTCGTGAATTTACTATTTTTACAGTAAAGAAATAGGTTTTTCTTATAGTAGATACTAATATTCTTTCCAAGATATTGAATTTTCGACAATTAGTCGTCATTTCATTGATTTAGCGTCATTTTTATCAATTTGGCGAGATTTTCGTTAATTTGGCAACATTTCAAAAAGTTGCCAAGCTGGCGACATTACGTCAAATTCGTCGCCAAAATCTCGCCAAGCGTTATGGACGGAGAAATAAGTTATTCTTACAGCAAATAAATGACTATTGCGTTCAAATACAAAAGTATTACTTAAAGTATATTTTTTCATGAATGGAACGAGCTAGATCCACGAGAATGATGTCACCCAATTTATCGCATGGTATGGCATATGAAAAGTGAGCATGTTTCTCAATAGGAAATATTTTTTTTTATTTTATATGACTTTTTGATAATTTTTTTGAAAAATGCACAATATCTCGAGAACGGTTCTTGTTAGCGTTCTAAAATTTATGTCAATCGTTTTCTAATGAAAAATTACATAAGAAATGTCTATTTGCGTAACTTTATTAGCGGTTTTGATTTTTTGACGATTTTTTCAAAATTTTATTCGAAAATTTAGGGGCGTTCTGAACATTCGATTGCGTATAAAAACAACAGGCTGCCAGTGTTTACGGATTGTGATTTTTGTACCAAATTTGGTTCGAATCGATCCATTCGTTCGTCAGTTATAGTTTCCACAGGCTCACTGACACACACACACACGCATACTTTCACACACACACACACACACACACACAGCCATCACTCCAAAAATGTTTGATTCGTGATGAGGGATGCTTGAAACGTGCTCTCCCGTCGAAAACTCGAATTCGAATTTTCGACCTCGTCGCAATACTTTCCTTATACATTATGTATATAAGGAAAGTAAAAATCGTGAGTAAAATACGTTCGGGACAGGTCCGATTTAGATATACTTTTGGCTCAGCCGGAGGAGATGTGGATGTTTGTTCGTACAGAGTATAAACAGAAGAAAATCTGATGTGGGCAACACATGACTTTCCTTATATTATAATGTAGTGAATTTATTACTTTTACAGTAAAAAAAATAGTTTTTTCTTATAGTAGATCATATTCTTTCCAAGATATTGAATTTTCGACAATTAGTTGTCATTTTCATTGATGTAGCTTCATTTTTATCCATTTGGCGAGATTTTCGTTAATTTGGCAACATTTCAAAAAGTCGCCAAGTTGGTGACATTCCACCAAATTCGTCGCCAAAATCTCGCCAATCGTTATGGACGAAGAAATAAGTTGTTCTTACAGCACATAAATGACTATTGGCGTTCAAATACAAAAGTATTACACAACGTATCTTTTTTCATGAATGGAACGAGCTAGATCCACGAGAATGATGTCACCCAATTTATCGCATGGTATTACACATGAAAAGTGAACGTGTTTCTCAATAGGACATTTATTTTTTCATTTTATATGACTTTTTTATAATTTTTTTTTAAAATGTGCGATATCTCGAGAGCGGTTCATGTTAGCGTTCTAAAATTTATGTCAATCGTTTTTTAGTGAAACATTACATAAGAAATGTCTATTTGCGTAACTTTATTAGTAGTTTTGATATTTTGACGATTTTTACAAAATTTTATTCGAAAATTTAGGGGGTTCTGAACATTCGATTACGTATAAAAACAATAGGCTTCCAGTGTTTACGGATTGTGATTTTTGTACCAAATTTCGTTCGAATCGGTCCATTCGTTCGTCAGTTATCGTCTCCACAGACTCACTGACACACACATACACACAGACATCACTTCAAAAATGTTTGATTCGTGATCAGGGATGCTTGAAACGTGCTCTCCCGTTGAAAACTCGAATTTGAATTTTCGACCCCGTCACAATACTTTCCTTATACATTATGTATATAAGGAAAGTAATACCTTTGCTTAATTTGTGCCATACAGCTCTGAAGGTTGCAAAGAGTTCAAATAAAGTTTTATATCTTTTATGGTATTATATTTTTCACCTATAGTTATGTTGCACTTGGAAGCAACAATTTAATATCGTTAAGATTTTTTAAAAGTTAAAAGTCATTTTTAACTTATTTTAAACGTGACTAAAATTTTATTTAAGTATTTAATGTCTAAAGTTTATTTATTTATTTATTTTTATTTATGAGTTGTAAATTAATAACTCCTTCAAATAATATTTTTAATAATAAATTCATAGACTTGGACGTAATACATCTACTCTTGTTATTTTCATTCAGTTCCTTTCTGGTATTTATAACTTTATCTTAAAGCAAAAGTCAAAGCCTTTGCTTTTGATTTCCTGATTAACGGCCTCATGGACGGCGTCTAGCTGCTGCTAGACAAGGAGGACAGGCAACAACAATTTGAACTGAGGATTAACGGCCTCATGGACGGTGTCTAGCTGCCGCTAGACAAGGAGGACAGGCAACAACAATTTGAACACAGCTAATGTCAATGTTAGATAACAAAACTCGGGTCTTTTAGATTCAAGTTTATTATGATGGCATATCCTTGAACCTCTTGATCTCTATAATAGAGCTCTACTGATGTAACTACTCAAATTCGGGGGTATTATATTATCTTTCTCATTATTTAAGATCCAAATTTCTTGACTTCGGCAAATCTCCATTTTCCCCATTTTGCCATTCTCAATGTTTCATTAGCACAGTTTTCATTTCGTATTGCAGGGTAAATAACATTGAACCAATGTGAAATCGCCCCAAACCAATATTACATCATAGGAAGCCAGTGTGAAATCGAATTCAGACCCGATCCGATCGCTATACTGACTAAGCTACATTGACTCACGAGAAAATATCAAGCAGGAGTCCGCTTTATTTTCTGGATACTCAAATTAATACTTTATTACTTTCCTTATATACATAATGTATAAGGAAAGTATTGTGACGGGGTCGAAAATTCGAATTCGAGTTTTCGACGGGAGAGCACGCTTCAAGCATCCCTGATCACGAATCAAACATTTTTGAAGTGATGTTTGTGTGTGTGTGTGTGTGTCAGTGGATCTGTGGAGACGATAACTGACGAACGAATGGACCGATTCGAACCAAATTTGGTACAAAAATCACAATCCGTTAACACTGGAACCCTATTGTTTTTATACGCAATCGAATGTTCAGAACCCCCCTAAATTTTCGAATGAAATTTTGAAAAAATCGTCAAAAAATCAAAACCACTAATAAAGTTACGAAAATAGACATTTCTTATGTAATTTTTCATTAGAAAACGATTGACATAAATTTTAGAACGCTAACACGAGCCGTTCTCGAGACATTGTACATTTTAAAAAAATATATCAAAAAGTTATATAAAATAAAAAATTTCCTATTGATAAACATGTTCACTTTTCACATGTAATACCATGCGATAAATTGGGTGACATCATTCTCGTGGATCTAGCTCGTTCCATTCATGATAAAAGATACTCTGAGTAACACTTTTGTATTTGAACGCCAATAGTCATTTATCTGCTGTAAAAATAACTTATTTCTTAGTGCATAACGCTTGGCGAGATTTTGGCGACGAATTTGGCGGAATGTCGCCAACTTGGCGACTTTTTGAAATGCTGCCAACTTAACGAAAATCTCGCCAAATTGATAAAAATGACGCTAAATCAATGAAAATGACGACTAATTGTTGAAAATTTAATGTCTTGGAAAGAATATTAGTATCTACTATAAGAAAAACCCATTTTTTTACTGTAAAAGTAGTAAATTCATTACATTATATAAGGAAAGTCATGTGTTGCCCACATCAGATTTTTCTTCTAGATTAGGCATAAACACAATAAATGATACAACTACTGACACTCATTAACAACAGCTTACTGATTTCTGAAAAAGTTTCAACTACTAGAGAAGTTGACATATTGCAATTCGGTTAAATTACCTAAAAATCCTAAGGATGCGACTGGATTGCCATCCTAGTCAACAATATGTTTGTGCACACGAGGTCAAAACTGACTGGGGGTTATTAATCTAAAGCCAATTCTGAGCCACCTCTAACTTTTAATATTATGATCAAACCATCATGTACCAGAACATCTAATACAACATATATGTTCCAGAAGAGCTCAAAACTAAAACAGTATCTCTACAGTATTACCTGGGGCAGTTCGAAGATTTTCTTTTGAAAACCACATTTTTGCTTTGAAAGTACCGAAATAAACCCCTCATAGCTGTAGATAAGGTATTTTCTATATCATGTCTCCCTGGTGATGAGATAAGTTTTGTGGATTGAGTCAAGTGATGGAAGATCAAGAGGTAAGTTTTATCAGTGGAATTTTCAATTGGATACTTGCCACTCATTACACGTATACTTAGTTCCAAAATATTTTATACATGACATGACCAAAATATTTTATACATTTTATACATTAGCAATCTAAACTTGAGAATTATTCTTGTAGTTCATCAACCAGTATGAGTAGAGCTGTTTCGTTCATGTTAAAGTTTATCAAAATTAAAAACTAGATTTGTTTCGGTAAAATATACTATTTTTTGCTAATAATCTTATATTTGGAAATTGCAACATATTGCCACTTTCTTTCTGTCAGTTCAGCTAATCCATTAACGCCAAGTTCGATTTTTTTACCTAAACTTTTTCTGAAATAATTTTACTTGTGTCGTCTAAACAGTAACAAAAAAATGGTTGCTTTTTCTACCAACCAGAATTGATGAGTTAACGGGTTTTCTATGCTGGTGAGTTCTAAGAAGAGCAAAACTCAGCCACCGATGCTAGTTTCTGCTGTGGGAGCATGATTTCAAAATTATACCCATCTATACAATTTTGACATTAGCTTCTGTTCATAAAAAAATGCAATTGCAGAAAATCTCTGTTCTACATATATAAAAACATCTTTAGAGCCTCCTTTACATATACCCCATTTACATATATTTCTGATTATAGTCTTTTTGACCACATCACCAGTAGCTAAATTCCGTTGTTGCCACGTGAAAAAAGAAAACCTTATCCCTTGCATATCTACCCTTTATACTTGTCAAAACATTCTATCGCTTGATACGCATCAACTGCAGACTATTCCAACAATTAACTATTGTATCACTCATGGCATGTCAAAGTGATCTTAGAATAGCATCCCAAGGTAAGCAATGGGGGAAAAGTGCACTTCGCCACCGAATTAGCAGCGTCGTCACGTCCAGAGCCCTGCTCAGGGGTCACCAATGAAAAGGTACAACGAGACATGTTTTCTTAAAGAGTTACGGTTAGAACAATTACTGGTCCTCTGTGCAAGGTTACCTGCTGTCATGTTAAAATCGTTTTAAGAAAAGATCTGATATTCTAAGATACCTTTCATCCGAATGATTTCAGAAATTGCTGATCGTCCTTAACCCACAAATGTTTTATACCTCAACGAATTAACGTTATTCTAAATTTATGAAAATAACCGGTTATATATTCCAGTGACTGTATTTTTTTAAGAGCTAGATATGACCATACTTCCAGAAGTTCAATACCTTTATGAAAGACTTTCTATTTTCTCACGTGATGTCTATTCAGACAAACTTAACTCCTCGTGAAACTTGGGTATGAAAGCATGCATTGAATAAGTCAACATAAACTTCGAGATCTCTTGCAGTCCAGTGAGATTTTAAACCATCAAATCGGACTGATTATTTTAAACATTTTTTAGCTTTAATATCTAATATTTAAGAGACACAATTCTTTTATAACGTTTATACATAACCTTAGAACCACGCAACCGATTTCCATAAAATATTTATCGAAATGAAGCTGGATCAGGATAAAACCGGATCAACAGTAAATCTACATCGAGAGATTATTCCGATTATAAAGTTTCATTCCCCCACACCTATCCTCAGACCAACGGGAATTAAAAAATCTATCTCGTTCTGTCTGACAATCATGACTGCTTAAAACTTGAAAGCAGATCAGCATATTAACACTTTTCAGTGATTTTATCAGTTTAATTTAGAAAAAACTGTAACATTTTCACATTGTAATAGTTTCACACATTTCCAAGTAATTACTCTAAACAAAAACTATATTGCGTGTTTATGAACATACGCATGCACAGAACTTTGTATTAGCTCTAGTTTGATTTTAAGTTGGGAAATTAGGTACGTCATGCGCAGTCCTGATTCTTATCACATATTAGCACGAATCTGAAAAATAAAAAAAAAATAGACCGTAAAAATCAATAAAAATGGAAAAAGAAAAACATCGTTAATATATTATAACAACATATTTTTGTGCTCATTGTTAAGAGCAATACGAAACATTCCACTCCCACTATGTTAGGTAAAATAGTTCTCGAGATATAATAAAGAGAAGGAATTATTGAGATGTGGAGCCACTTTAAAATGCGCAAAAAATAGCATTTTTCAAATTGCAAATTCTGTATAATTTAAAATTAAAATTTATTTTAGCCGACGAGGTGGTCGAACGGTCAAGGTAAGCGTTTTCTAGCGATCGTTCGACTGCTGGGTTGTGGGTTCGAGTCCCTCCTGCGGGCATGGATGTTGTGTCGTTGGTTGCAATGGGTTCCGCCCCCACTGGTGCGTCGGGGCAATGCTGTGTGACGGCTAAATGGTCCACGTTTCTGGTTGGTGTATAGGCGAATGATGAATATATCAAGTGCCTGGCCATTTGTAAAAAAAAAAATATATATATTATTTTATATAATTTTTTTTTCACATTTAACCGCGTTTAATGGGCATGTACAGAGCCAGAAAAAAATAATTTTATGTAACAAAATACTAGTGCTGCTCACATCAGATATTACATATGAAAAAAAGCAGCAATGTAAGGACAAAATGAAAATTACGCATTGATTTAGAACTGAGAAATCTGAAGAATGTACAAAGCTAAAATACAACCGAAACAAACATCTATAGATTTCTATCACTTAAATACGACGGTTACAAAAATTCCTTTTCAAATTCCCCTCTCAACACAACATATTACGTAGAATAAAAGCTGTTATATTGTGATTTATGAAGAATTGTGGTATATTCATTTGTAAATAAATCTATTCCAAATTTTCTACTCAACAATAACAGTGTAACTGTCTTTACCAACTAATGGTACATTCCAAAGGAAAAGTTTTTTTAGAAATCATTAATGAGTATGACTATTTCGAATTCTGAAGGTTAAGCCATCTCTGTTCCAATATGTAACACTAATATACAGTCGAAGAAATGGCACACCATCATTATTACAACACAATAGTTCATAATATAGTCACAAATAACGATAAAGAAAAAGATAATGCCATTGGCCATGTCCATTCACACGGTGTCTGTCTATTTTGCCTGAGGGTATTCCATTTACGATATTGTATCAGACAAACATAATACTATCTTATCATTAACAGAAGTTGCTGCTCGCTTTAATGCTTATGGGATATGTTATGATATGTCATAACTGGGGGAGGGAAGGGGGTTATATCTTCGCTTTTTATTTATTTTTTAACGATGTCGTTGATGGTTCAGGAATAGTACAAGAAGTAATGCGTCTGAAAGTTGAGTAGTTTGAGATTTATCCAAGGTTATCAGAAGGTCATTTTGTGGAGTCGTTTCTTTGATAGCCTGAAGCAAATATTACTTTTCTAGCTCTACATTCTGAATCCCGAATACATGTTCAAAATCTATATTATATGTCATTATCTATCGTGCGGTTTGAATGGTCACATTCTTTCCAATAAATATTAAGTAAACCTTGAAATACATTATGCTTGTACTGTTTTTTCTTTATTTTCCTCCAATATTTTAGTGACTTTAAATTTAAGCAACCGCTAAAATATTTTTATGTCCTCGGCTCTAGTTCTTTTTCCTCTGCTGAATTGAAAGCCTTAAAAAGTTACAAGAAAATAAAAAAAAATCAACAATGAAAGTCAATAAAAGCAAAAAATGTTACCAAGCACAAGTGCTTGATATATATATTTGACTTCCATGTATCATATTTTCGTGGCAATATGCACATCCGCTTTTCCATTATCATATCTTCATTTCACAGATATGCACACAAATACATACTCAAAAAGCTGTCATCTTTTCAACAGTGTTGGTAGTGTGTTTAAATGATCTCAAAATCTGTTTTTTCGTCAAAATATTAAATTCTAAAATTTCAGGATAAATAACAGTAAACATTTTCAGGCGTTATTACTTTCCTTATATACATAACGTATAAGGAAAGTATTGTGACGGGGTCGAAACTTCGAAATCGAGTTTTCGACGGAAGATCACGTTTCAAGCATCTCTGATCACGAATCAAACATTTTTGAGGTGATGTCTGTGTGTGTGTGTGTCAGAGAGTTTGTGGAGACGATATCTCACAAACGAATGGAGCGATTTCAATGAAATTTGGTAAAAAAATCACAATCCGTGAATACTGGAAACTTGTTGTTTTTAAACACAATCGAATGTTCAGAACCCACCTAAATTTTCAAGTGAAATTTTAAAAAAATCATCAAAAAATCGAAACTTTTAATAAAGTTACACAAATAGACATTTCTTATGTAATTTTTCCTTAGAAAACGATTGACCTAAACTTTAGAACGCTATCATGAACCGTTCTCGATATACTGCGCATTTTTAAAATAAATTTATCAAAAAATCCCATAAATTAAAAAAACTATATTAACTGTTGAAAAACATGTTCACTTTCCATATGTAATATCATGCGATAAATTTGGTGACATCATTCTCGTGGATCTAGCTCGTTCCATTCATGAGAAAAAATACTTTGAGTAATACTTTTGTATTCACACACCAATAGTCATTTATTTGCTATAGGAATAACGTATTTCCCCGTTTAAAACGCTTGGCGAGATTTTGGTGACAAATTGGGCGAAATGTCGCCAACTTGGCGACTTTTTTAAATGTTGCCAAATTAACGAAAATCTGGCCAAATGGATAAAAATAACGCTAAATCAATAAAAACGACGACTAATTGACAAACATTTAATATCTTGGAAAGAATATAAGTATCTTCTATAAAAAAAAACCTATTATTTTACTGTAAAAGTAGTAAATTCATTGGATTATTTAAGGAAAGTCATGTGTTGCCCACATCTGATTTTTTTCTCTATGCCATAGTATGAAAAAGTGAAAATCTGTATTGAGCTGAATTTATAATTATCTACGTTTAAAGGCTCGATATCTTTCACTTTGTAAAATAAAGGTTCAGCACATATTTTATTTTCTATGAAACATCTGATGAATTTGAGCTTGGTGTAAAAAAATTACAGTATCCATCGCTCTAATGAAACATCATGAGCAATGCAGCTCTAATCGCTACGGGAACAATATCTATTGTTCCACTGAAAGAGAATCTGATAAGGTTTTTATGCACAAAATAATACAAAACGCTGATACTTATTTCAAATTACATATTTGCAGTTTTAAAACCATTTCCTTTAAATAAATATAACATTTGGGCGCATTTAAACAAGACGGCAAGTTAACCAAATAGCGAATTTTCCTAACTTAATGAGAATAGTTTTAAACATTTAGTCATCAAATATTGCGTTGAAAGCAATTATTCAATTGATACAATTAAGATGTTTTCCCCTTCATTTCGGTTTTTGTCGATCTTGGATTTTTTCAGTCCATTTCAAAACAAGAAAACCAGTTATATATTATTACTTTCCCTGCAATACATGGTAATGTATAAGGAAAGTATTGGAATCATGCCGAAAATCGCAACTCTAGTTTTCGACGTTCGTTTCGAGACCTCTAGAATACGATCAAACTATTTTTAGAGTGACGTCTGTGTGTGTGTCTGTCTGTGTGCCTGTCTGTCTGTTTGTCTGTGTGTCTGTCTGTGCAGATTTTGTATCCACTCTAACAAAAAAAGTAATTGACCGAATTTCATAAAATTTGGTAGGTAAGTCACTTGTGGGCGAATATGGTGCTGATTAGTTTTGGGTACGATTCAAAATAAAAGAACCCGCCATTTTTGCGAAATGGTCCGCAAAAGCTTGTATCCACTCTGGCTGAAAAACTAATGGACCGAATTAAACACAATTTGGTAAGTCACTTGTGGGACACTCTGGTGCTGATTAGATTTTAGTATGATTCGGAAAAAAATAACATGCCTTTTTTTGCAAAATGGCCCGCAAAAATCGCAAAAATCTAAAATAAAAATCTACGTATGCTCAAATATATCCAGGAAATGCTTGTTTAATACGTAATATTTTTAACGAAAAAAATAATAAGACCAACCCCATTACACTAGGAGTAGCCGTTCTCGAGATATTTAGTGTTTTAGTATTTTCTCTACGCTACCTTTGAAAAGAAGTCCAGTTTCCAAATGAGAACGCAAATTGATTTAAAAGGTAATTAAATATAATTAAAATAAAGAGAACGTGAATATAAGTCTGAAGGGAAAGTTGTTTGCTGCCCACATCAGATTTTTTCTATTGTATCAAGATTTCATCAGCACAAGGTAATTCAAATAATTTTACGACAAAATTTAAGGAAATTTAGTCGGATAGTTTTTGTACCAGATTGAATGTACTGCACAGACTATCATGCCCGAAGGTAAGAGACATGAAATAAGAATCAGAAGTAAAAGTAACAATTTTTTCATTTAGACTTTGGTTACAAAAGGTTCGGATGTTACATATAAAGTTTCTTTTCAAATACAATACTTTTCAAATATTTCTATTCAACAGCACTTCGATTTTCAGGCACATTCAAAATTGATTAAACATAACATGAGATAACACATAAGAAAAGTAAAAGAAAAGCTTGCAGATTTGAAATTTAGTCAAGCTTAGGTCGATAAAATTAGTTAATTCATCATTTAATTCACAAGTCCAACGACGGAAAAGTCAATATATCACTCCATACAGCCAGAGCACTAGCCGATAGTATGACGGCACAGGGCTTATTCCGACGTCATGTCAAGACCAGTCAATTCGATTCGGAAAGAGAAAGAGGTGAAAGGGCTAGTCATTCTGTGACGCGTGACACTTACCATTGTCGTATTGTAAGCAACTCCCTTAAACTAAATAACCTCATGAAGAATTAGTGGCCCTTAGCTCATAATTTTACATAAGCAGGGAGCTCAGGACGCTGGCCAAAATACACGATGGCCAGTTATATCACTGCACAAAGACCACATCAAATAACACAACGCCGTTCAAGGCTGATTAAGTGATATTTACTGGGTTATTTCTGATTTAACATATTTCATCAATAAGACGGACGCGGACAACTTATTCCAACTTAACCACACTCGAAGTTTACCTCCTTCGACATCCCCAGGAGGCCGTGGTCGAACCTGTCATTGAAACCCGACAAGCACACACTATTTTGCCAACAAAGCTCAGGCTGTCTCACCAACAAAGCTTTTACAAAACTGACACTTACTGCTTATCCTTACACCTTTACCTTTTTTATCCCTTACCTTATCCTTACACCTTTACTGTTACCTTACACCTTTCTGGTAGGTCGGACGGTCTGGGTCTCAACAACTTACTGCTTATCCATCGCTTAAATATTTTGGTCCGTAACTTGCCATCTTCCGGCATGCAGAAATCAATCTAATTCAGGAATCCCACTCCATCTCTATCAACACGAGTTATGCCACACGACCGGTGCGATACTGGTAACATGGAACGTCATAAGACTGCGCTAGATTGTGTACTGGATATAGAGATGCCCAAACAGATGCTTCTGAAAATAGTATATTTGTGTTCTAGAGTGCCAAAATCATATAAATCCATCCAAAACTCAAATTCCAATTTTGTCCTCTTGTCAGTACTTTCCAATTCAGCATATTATGTATGATAAAAAGCATAAACAACTTATAATATATATAAATAATACGAAAAATTCATAGTTTGTCTGTCTGCTTGTCTCATTATCACGAGAGAACGGCTGTACCAAATATCACAAAATTTTAAAGGTAGCCTTGGTAGGACCTAACTTAAAATTAAGGCATCCTTCTACTATCTGTATTTATGTCCTTCTGACTATTTCCCCACTATGAGCGTGGTCCAGTCGTTATAAAGACCATCAAATGAGACCCAATAGTTATTTAAGTCTTCAAACCAACGTAACCTATTCGTTTTTTGAGCTTCACTAAAATAAATGAAATTCAAACTCTGATGCCGTCACTCGATCGTTGTTTATGCTCCTATCTCTCAAATTATGGACGCTTTTTAAATCAACAAAATAAGAACTGAACTTTTTAATTTTTTTTCCTAATAAAAAGATAGCAAAAAGAAGTTATTCAAATGAAAAATCGCTGCATGCAACTCAAAATGCTAATAAAATAATAAAACTAAAACAACTTCGTTTAAGACAGCATACAACGCAAAAAAAAAAAAACTTATTCATTGAACTAGCATTTTGAATCCATTGTTGAAAGTTCACTTTTCTCTTTGGCATTTTATTGTTCATTCATTGTGTCCCACCTCTCGTTCCTTCCTCCTGAGTCTTTACCTCTATTTCCTTCTCTCATCGCTAGCAACCCCTTTCCCTGCGTCAAACACGTTTACTGTTCTTATATCAGTTTCCGATTTTGCTCTCACTGGTGAAGGTTCCCCTACTTGCATATCCTGGACGAAGATGCTGGTTCTTGATTCGAAACAGGCCGATAATATTTTTATACTGTATGTTTCCTTTAACAAAGTCATTTTAGTTTTATTAATTTTCTTGTGAAGTTGCTATTGTCTATGTAAATAAAACTGTAAGTTGTGCTTCTGTCTGTCGATCCACCTGGGAGAACTCACGTATTTCCTTTCTGTGAGAATTATTATAAAATTAAAAAAAAAAAAACGACTCAGTATCAAAAGTGCACCCCAAATTGTAAATTAAGTACCTTTACATTATGTACAATTAGTTCTAAATATATACATGCTGCGTATACATATAACATGTGAATTTAACCGAATATATATTATTCTTAGTAAAAAAAATTACAAAATATTATCTGCAGAAAAAGCCTTCTGCTGTCATCATTACATGTATCTTACAACTCATTTACATACCACATCTATACACAATGTCTCTATTCATCTGTATATCCTGTAATCCCCTTGCCAACTTTTTCGTTTCGACAATAAACCCTTTATCGAAAAATAGAAACAAATTACGATCTAAAAAATCGACGATTCTGAACTTAAGTTTTGCTTCTGCAAACCTCAGGGAGATAAATGTGCTATAAGCTCTGGTCGCAATTGATAAATTACAGTCTTAAGCCTTTAATAAAGATCCTTGAAGCACAATTCATTTCTGATACGAATATGTCATCTTAATGATGATGGAATAGTAGAAAATAACAAACTAATCTTTTTCTCGCTGCACACATCGCCAGCTCTGTGCAATTATTTTACAACATGAAGTAACTATTGTTTAAACTAGATTATAAGATCCATAATTCATTGAGTCTGATGGACTTTTGGTAATTATAAAGAATTGGAACTATTTTCTAGAAGTTAGAGTAAACAATTAAATCGAATATTAATAACCGGTTGTTCCCGCCACGAACACATCTGTCAAAGTAATAGTTATTGATGCGTCTTCAATTATAAGGAACTTCGCTATCTGCATGCGCATAATAAAACATCGACTTTGATAGATTCAGTTGAACTTTCTGAAACTGATCTTATGGACAAGTATTGAGTAGATTCTAAAGTAAAATGTTCTGTTGAACAGATTCTAAAGTGAAATGTTCTCTTGAATAGATTCTAAAGTGAAATGTTCTGTTTAATAGATTCTAAAGTAAAATGTTCTGTTAAATAGATTCTAAAGTGAAATGTTCTGTTCAATAGATTCTAAAGTGAAATGTTCTGTTGAATAGATTCTAAAGTAAAAGTTCTGTTGAATAGATTTTAAAGTAAAATGTTCTGTTGAATAGATTCTAAAGTAAAATGTTCTGTTGAATAGATTCTAAAGTGAAATGTTCTGTTGAATAGATTCTAAAGTAAAAGTTCTGTTGAATAGATTTTAAACTAAAATGTTCTGTTGAATAGATTCTAAAGTAAAATGTTCTGTTGAATAGATTCTAAAGTGAAATGTTCTGTTGAATAGATTCTAAAGTAAAAGTTCTGTTGAATAGATTTTAAAGTAAAATGTTCTGTTGAATAGATTCTAAAGTAAAATGTTCTGTTGAATAGATTCTAAAGTAAAAGTTCTGTTGAATAGATTTTAAAGTAAAATGTTCTGTTTAATAGATTCTAAAGTAAAATGTTCTGTTTAATAGATTCTAAAGTGAAATGTTCTGTTTAATAGATTCTAAAGTAAAATGTTGTATTGAATAGATTCTAAAGTGAAATGTTCTGTTGAATAGATTCTAAAGTAAAAGTTCTGTTGAATAGATTTTAAAGTAAAATGTTCTGTTGAATAGATTCTAAAGTAAAATGTTCTGTTGAATAGATTCTAAAGTGAAATGTTCTGTTGAATAGATTCTAAAGTAAAAGTTCTGTTGAATAGATTTTAAAGTAAAATGTTCTGTTGAATAGATTCTAAAGTAAAATGTTCTGTTGAATAGATCCTAAAGTGAAATGTTCTGTTGAATAGATTCTAAAGTAAAAGTTCTGTTGAATAGATTTTAAAGTAAAATGTTCTGTTGAATAGATTCTAAAGTAAAATGTTCTGTTGAATAGATCCTAAAGTGAAATGTTCTGTTGAATAGATTCTAAAGTAAAAGTTCTGTTGAATAGATTCTAAAGTAAAAGTTCTGTTTAATAGATTCTAAAGTAAAATGTTCTGTTTAATAGATTCTAAAGTAAAATGTTCTGTTGAATAGATTCTAAAGTAAAAGTTCTGTTGAATAGATTTTAAAGTAAAATGCTCTGTTGAATAGATTCTAAAGTAAAATGCTCTGTTGAATAGATTCTAAAGTAAAATGTTCTGAGTAAAAAGTCAGAAACATGTGCATACTTTGCACAATTTTAGCAGAGTTAAAACATTCAATCCTCTATGAAACAGGAAGTGAGTAGTTAGTCTTTATAAAGGGCGAAATACTCCAGTAATCTCTATATGTTTTCAAAATAAATATTTTCACTGGACAATCCAATTCTAGTGCTATAAATATTTTTTTTCCGAAAGCAGTCGTCAATTTTTCGATGTTGTGTTTAATGTAAGGGTCCAGGGCAACTGTCTCACATGTCCTTGCATTTGTCAGGCCCTGAGGAAGAGCGGAAATCTGTACTAACATGTTCAATTGTGAATGATTCAAGGCACGGAAAAATTCTGTAACTGACACACAATAAACGACCTAAAATAGCCAGCCTATAGAATCTCGCATGAGGATACATTGGTATCCTCGTCTTCTTTTAAGGGTAGCTGGGCATGTAACACCTAAAAATACGTTCTGATTGACCTCAGCCGCTTATTTATCCTACGCTATACATCATCATGATGTGAAGAAATATTTTCATTCTGGTACCCAGATCGCAGTAAACGCTATCCTGATTGCAATATGGGTATTCTTTTAGCTTATTTTTATACGGAATGGATTGGAAGCTCTTAGACGACCCTCCAAAAAACATCTGTTGTTGTTGTTGTTGAGACCCAGACCGCCCGACCTACCAGAAAGGTGTAAGGTAACTGTTTGGACGGCCGGGAAGTGCCACCCAATTTAGACCGGAACCCAGTGGGGGAGGCATCCACAGGGACCGTACCCTCCTTCCCCTACCACCAACCTCTCGGAAGGACTTACGGACCCACATGTTTAACGTGATCGTACTCCGCATGAACACGGCGGCTGTTGTGGCTGCGTGCAAATCTAGCGCGCAAACCACGGGGATACCGCACCCGAGATGTGCCAACAGCACGCGGTGTTCCCAAAAAACATCTGTAAAGAACCTTGCCATCTCAACCGGGACTCGAATCCAGGATCTCCGAACTGGCCAGCGACGCTCTACCGTTGAGCTATTGGGACGATATTGCAAGTTCTTATCTTTGATGCGGAGGACAATGCATTCTCCACCCTTTGTCAGATTGGTGGGTAACTGAAAATCTGCCTGATCACCGCCTTGCTATTTTTACCTCAGGTTAGCCTCCTGGCGATACTATTTTTACCCAGGGTAGCATCTTGCGTGGTCGTTATCCCTTTTTTTATCGGTGCTGCATATTCCAGAGTCCACTGCATCCGTACTATTTGTACTGTAGTCACTTTCATACTTCCGACACCTTTGCTCTAACATTCAGGGTTAATTCGTTCAGGCACCATTGTAGAAAACCTTGTGTCCCAACCTGGACTCGAACCCAGGATCTCCGAACTGGCCAGCCGACGCTCTACCGTTGAGCTATTAGGACGATATTGCAAGTTCTTATTTTTGATGCGTACTCTGCACATCTTGGTCATGTTATCTACCAAAAGAGGTGAAACCAATACCTTTTAATTCTTTCAATGCCATCGTAAAATAGCAGCATGTTGGAATTTTGGGATTTCATGTATCGGTTGCTTGACAAAATTTAATATTCAATTGGGACACTGTTCCTGAGGAGGCTAGTCGCCTAGTGCGCTAAAGGAATCTGGCAGTTATGCTAAAATGGTGATTTGCAAATATTTGTGTGACGGGGGTTGTTGCTGTTGAGACCCAGACCGGCCGACCTACCAAAAAGGTGTAAGGTAACTGTTTAGACGGCCAGGAAGTGCCACCCAATTTAGACCGGAACCCAGTGGGGGAAGCATCCACAGGGACCGTACCCTCCTTCCCCTACCACCAACCTCTCGGAAGGACTTACGGACTCACATGTTTAACGTGATCGTACTCCGCGTGAACACGATGGAAGTTTTGACAGTGAAGGGTATCGAACCTGGGCCTACCAAGTGCAATTCCCGCGCGCTAACCACTGGGCTACCGCACCTTGGGTGAGGTGGGGTGTCTTCTTGCTCAAGATACCCGTGGTTTAACCTAGTTCAGCTTTCCATATTTTCAGATGGACAAAAGTTTGACTCATACCTTCAGGTGCTGTCTTTGTAAGAATTTCTGTGAGGATGCTAATCATTGCGACTTTCTTTTGGAAAACAGAAGGAAAATTTTATAATTTTGAAAATGATATCTAAAATGCAAAACGTTTTATGAAAGTACCAAAATCTAAACAGCACTAGGGTGAGCCACAAGTGCCTTACCTACCGAATTTCGTGAAGTTCGGTTACTTAATTTTGAGATAAAATGGATTACGTTGCATGGCAGACACACATAACTTTTTCAAATGACTTTTTCTGCAAACACAAATTCATTTTCACTCAATTTCTTTCATAATCCATTAAATTGAGTTTAATTGCACAAAATGACAGAGATAATTATTTAAAGTTACAATTAATATGCACTGGCCTTTTTTTTTCTTTTCTTTTTTTTTTTTTTTTTTTTTGCAAAATTGATGCTGCAAAAATGTGAAAAACAAAAGTATCTTAAGAAAGGTGATTCTTAGAATTATGAGGTTGGTCTTATTCTTTGTGTCGTCACAAATTACGTATAAAACAAGCATTTAAATAATGCATTGGAGCATATGTGGTATTTATTTTAAAATTTGACGATTTTAAAACGAAGTCATTTCGCAAAACACGGAAAGTTATTTTTTTCCTAATCGTACCAAAGCCTAATTCGCATCAGGAGTCACCCACAAATGACTTATCTGCTAAATTTTTGTGAAATTCGGTCAATTAATTTTAGCTACAGTAGATACGTACATTGCACATGCAAGCAGACGTCACACTAAAACAGCTTTTCGTATTCAAGACGGCTCGAAACGTGTGGATCCATTGAAAACTCGAGTTGCGATTTTCAACACAATTCCATATACTTTCCCTATACATTATACCAGGTATTGTAGGGACAGCAGAAAGAGGGAATACTTATTTTCTTCTGATTTGCACAATAATATAATCATCACCAGGATAAAGCAAAAGTCGACAACCATCATGAAAATCATGCGCATAAGTTTTATACTAGAGTGAATGCATATATATATATACATTGAGCAATCAAAAAAAGACTCAGTCATAGAGCTAAAAGTATCTGTGCTAATAGCACACGACTTTTTCTACAGGCTGAAATTGATTTTCTATTTCTTTCTTTCATAATACATTAAACCGAGTTTAGTTGTACAAAATAGCAAGCATACTTATTAAACTACCCTGAAATTGCAGTTTAAATCCAATTTTCGTTTACATTTGGCGACCTCGAGTATTTTAAAATGGACGAGTGGCAAAAATGCGAAAAAAATAAATATATCGGGAACGGCCCATTCTAAAGTAATAAGATTGGTCTAATTTATTTTGTCATCAAAAATACATATAAAATAGACATTTATGTAAAATATTTAAGCATATTTGGTTTTTATTTCAAATTTGGATCATTTTTAAGGATCATTTCGCAGATTCCGTTTTTCCAAATTATACCAAAATCTAATCACCACCAAGGCACCCTCAATTAACCTATCCACTTAATTTTATAAAATTTCGTCGAATAGTTTTTAGGCTAGAGTGAATACAAATATTGCACAAACGCACACACATACATCGACCAACAGCCCTATCGTGCTGAAAACATCGGTTCTCAATTGATCACCGAAGTCAAGCAGCATCGGGCGCGGTTAGTACTTGGGTGGGTGACCACCTGGGAACACCGCGTGCATTTGGCACATTTCGGGCGCGGTGGTCCGGTGGTTTGCGCGCTGGATTTGCACGCTGCCACAACTGCCGCCGTATTCATGCGGAGTACGATCACGTTAAACATGTGGGTCCGTAAGTCCTTCCGAAAGGTTGGTGGTAGGGGAAGGAAGGCACGGTCCCTGTGGATGCCTCCCCCACTGGGTTCCGGTCTAAATTGGGTGGCACTTCCCAGCCGTCCAAACAGTTACCTTACACCTTTCTGGTAGGTCGGATGGTCTGTGTCTCAACAACAACCAACAACGCACAGACATAGGGCTAAAAATAGTACAATCGTGTTCTAAACAACCTGAAACGTTCAAATCTGACAAAAACTCTAGTTCTAATTTTCGACGCCATTTTAACACTTTCTCTATACATTACCGTGTATTGTAACGAAAGTAATAGTCGATTCATATTCTTGTGCACAAAATGTTAAAATATATTGAAATTTAGAGACTTTTCAGTCCAGTTGCACCCCTGGTTTTATTAACGCTTTCCAACATAGTCGAAAAGTGTTTATGACTTTGTTCATTCTGTCTGTCTGTATGTCCGTTCGCATAATAATTTCCGTAAAAATGAAATTTTAGTATGTAGTTGAGACGGTCTGTGGAACATATGGGAATGAAAATGAATACTATCACCCACTTAGTTTCGGGTTGAACTCGAGTTAAAAATATGAAATACATTGAATCCTATGGACATAATTTTCCTAACAGCTTTCAAGAGGAGTTAAAATTCACATATTGCTTCGAAAATTTTAGAAAATATTTAAATTATCACATAAAATGTGTAAAAAATGTTTCAGCAAAATATGTTAGGTAGTTTTTTAAATAAAAATTGAAATAATAATTACTATACAAAATAGGGCATCTATTTTTTTTTTACCGTGTGATGTTTCAAGATCGTTTAATTCATATTTAGTGTTGCATCCGTCCTAAAACGGCTTTATTTTGGGGTTTTATCTATATATCTAAAGTCTGTACTAACACAGTTACAATATTTTTCATTTTAAATTATCACTAAACTTTGATTATTTCTACAACGAAGCTTAATTTCTATAGCATGTAGAATGGAAACAAATCCAGCGATTGTAAGATGAGTTGTATAAGAATTACTGAATTTTTTTTTCAAGCAAAATTATACTATTCTCATATTTTTGTTGCATTACTTTTCTTACGTATTATAAAAAAAGACATAAAACATGTATATTTCCTTTTAAAAATTGATCCTCTTATAAGGAAAGTATTGTGACGGGGTCGAAAAGTCGAAATCGAGTTTTCGACGGGAGAGCACGTTTCAAGCATCCCTGATCGCGAATCAAACATTTTTGAGGTGATGTGTGTGTGTGTGTGTGTGTGTGTGTGTGTGTGTGTGTGTGTGTGTGTGTGTGTGTGTGTGTGTGTCAGTAAGTCTGTGGAGACGATATCTCACAAACAAATGGAACGATTCCAATGAAATTCGATACAAAAATCCCAATTCGTAAATACTGGAAGCATATTGTTTTTAAACGCAATCGAATGTTCAGAACCTCCCCTAAATTTTCGAGAGAAATTTTAAAAAAATCATCAAAAAATCAAAACCTTTAATAAAGTCACGCAAATGGACATTCCTTGTGTAATTTTTCCTTAGAAAACGATTGACATAAAGTTTAGAACGCTAGCATGAACCGTTCTCGAGATATTGCAGGTTTTTCAAATAAATTTATAAAAAAATCCCATAAATTAAAAAAAATATATTAACTGTTGAGAAAATGTTCACTTTTCATATGTAATATCAGGCGATACATTTGGTGACATCATTCTCGTGGATCTAAATCGTTCCATTCATAAAAAAAGTACTTTGAGTAATACATTTGTATTTGAAAATCAATAGTCATTTATCTGCTATAAGAATAACTTATTTCTCCGTCCATAACACTTGGCGAGATTTTTGCGACGAATTCGGCGAAATGTTGCCAACTTGGCGACTTTTTTAAATGTTGCCAAATTAGCGAAAATCTCGCCAAATGGATAAAAATGACGCTAAATCGATGAAAATGATGACTAATTAACGAAAATTCAATATCTTGGAAAGAATATAAGTACCTACTATAAGAATAACCTATTTTTTTGCTGTAAAAGTAGTAAATTCATTGCATTATATAAGGAAAGTCATGTACTGCCCACATCAGATTTTTTTTTTAAGTTAAATCAAACCAAGAAAAAAACACCACTGATCGTTGCGATTTCCTCTGTATCTCTCCCCAACGAATATTAAACGAACTGTTTTGAAATCTTATCAAAACAAAATTCAATTCTATTATCACGAAGTTAGATAAGGCGACGAAATTTTAATATGTTAAACGCATTTTCTCACCTCTATTCATCAAAATTCGTAAATCTTTTGAAATAAAAAAAATAACCCTTCCCTTTTCTGTCGATTGATCTGGATTGTGAGAGATTACGTGAGATGAATTTTTATTTCTCTTTTTGAAATGGCAACGATGAAAATGATTCCCTCAAATACTAGGAAGCAATTTTTTGAAGTGCGTTAATTGGTGATAAAGGAAAGACTGCATGTCATCTCATCTTTCAGGGCTGTTTAAATGCTATTGAAAACAGGTGGGAAAATTAATGAGTTCTACACTTTTTATTAGAAAACGCATGCAATAATAGGTTTCGAAAATGGCAGACATTCTAAGTTTTGTTCGATTTCCTGCTATATAGCCTTTTGATTAACTTTCCTTTCTTCGTGACTCGACTACGTGAGATGAAAATGTTAATCTTTTTATACCGAATTTGGAGAATAATATAAAGGATAGGATTGAACATTTTTTTAACTAAAGAAATTATAAGTTAAAAGGAACTGTCACTTGTAGCCACTTAAGCAGTTATTCTTTCCGCACATGTCAGTCGTTTATTATGAGCTATAGCGAATATTAAATGAAAATTTAGTATTTATTTCTATTTTTTATATTGAGGTTGTAAAATGTATGAGTTTGATTCTGAAACCATGTTTCATGTTTTTATTACTTTCCCAGCAATACAGAGTAATGTATAGGGAAAGTATTGGAATCATACCGAAAATCACAACTCAAGTTTTTGACGGATCTACACATTTCAAGACCTCTAAAATACGATAAAACTATTTTAGCGTGATGTCTGTGTATGTGTCTATCTGTGTGCCTGTCTGTCTGTCTGTCTGTGCAATATATGTATGTACTCTAACTAAAAAACTAATGGACCGAATATCATAAAATTTGGTATGTAAAACACGTGGGTGAGACCCTGGTGCTGATTAGTTTTTGGTAGGATTCGTAAACACAGAACCCTCCTTTTCTTGCGAAATGGCCCGTAAAAACGTCAGGTATCCACTCTAGCTAAAATACTAACTGACCAAATTTCACAAAATTTGGTAGATAAGTTACTTGTGGGACACTCTGATGCTGATTAGATTTTGGTACGATTCAGAAAAGAACAACCTACCATTTTTCAGGAAATGGCCCGCAAAAATCGCAAAAATCTACAAAAAAGAAGACTACGTATGCTGAAATGTATCAGTTAAACTCTTGTTTTATAAGCAATTTTTGACGAGGAAAAGAATATAACACACTCCATTATACTGTAGGACGAACCCGTTCTCAAGATATTTGAGATTTCTTGCATTTTTGTTACGCCGCTATTGGGAAAATGTCCAATTACCAAATAAAAACAAAAATTGAATTAAAAATGCGAATTTATTGTTATTTGGTACACGTAAACTCAATCTAATGAATTATTAAAGAAATAAAGAAAATATGAATTTGAATCTACAGGGAAAGACATGTGCTGCCCACATCAGGTTTTTAATGTTTGTTAGCGAGACTTTTAAGGGATTGGATACTCTCACTACCAAAAAACGACTATGTGGAAAACTATGTGGTATTAAAACTACAGATTTATCTAAAAGTTACGAAATTTTAATTTTAAAATCATATAATGAACCCAAAAAATCGTAATAGTAGAATGTATGGAATTAAAGTGAATGAGATAAAACTCCTATGGATAAAACGTTTGATAATGCCATAACGCTTTGAGAATTATATCTAGGTGTCTCTAGTGTTAGTAAAGCGTTTTTGTTTCCATTTGACACAGCAGAGATGCATAGTACTGAGCATATGTATTTTCGATTATTTTTAAATAAAGATTCCCTTATTATCAGTATAATTAATCAGTATAATTAATCACTATAATTAATGAATATTTTTTCACAGTTGTAAAACAGAATTCAAAACGTAGGAAGAAAAAAATCTGATGTGGGCAGCACATGACTTTCCCTGCAGACTTATATCCACGTTTTTTTTATTTCATTTAAATTTAATTCACTTCTAATTCAATTATCGTTCTCATTTGGTAACTGAACTTATTTTCAAAGGGGGCGTAGAGAAAATACGAAAAAACTAAAATATCTCGAGAACGGCTAGTCCTAGTGTAATGGAGTTGATTTTATTCTTTTCTTCGTTAAAAATTACGCATAAAACAAGTATTTAATGGATATATTTAAGCATACGTATTTTTTATTTTAGATTTTGGCGATTATTGCGGGCCATTTCGTAAAAAAGGCAGGTTGTTCTTTTCCGAATCGTACTAAAATTTAATCAGCACCAGATCATCCTACAAGTAACTTATCTACTAAATTTTGTGAAATTTGGTGAATTAGTATTTTAGCTAGAGTGGTTACATGAAATTTTTACGGGCCATTTCGCAAAAAAAGGCGGGTTCTGTTTTTACGAATACTACCAAAAACTAATCAGCACCAGGGTCTCACCCAAGTGATTCACATACCAAATTTTATGAAATTCGGTCCATTAGTTTTTTAATTAGAGTGGATGCATACATTGCACAGACACACAGACACACACACACACACACACACAGACGCACACACAGAGACGTCACGCTAAAAACAGTTTTTTTCGTATTCTAGAGCTCTCGAAACGTGTAGATCCGTCAGAAACTTGAGTTGCGATTTTTGGCATGATTCCAATACTTTTCCTATACATTATCATGTATTGCAGAGAAAGTGAAAATAGATTGAGAGGTTAAAATAATTTTGAAGGAAGAATACGTAGGAATATTCCTTATTGTTTCAATTCTAATTTACACTATACTGGTACTTTATTTCAACAAAATTGACAGTTTAAATAAATATTTTATACAACGCAGGGGAGCTTAACTTATCCCAGCTCCACCTAAATTATTATCTCAAATGAAATTGGCATTTTCTCAGTATGGAGTTTTAACTCCTAATCTTTACCTCTATGGTAGAATCTCTTTTAATTAGATGGCCCTAATATACTATTTAAAATATATTAGAACTATCGTCTGCCGTTTTAAATCCGTCAGACGATCATGGCAGACGTATTTCTTGTAGTCGACGAACAACATAGCGTTTTCCCAGAGTGAACATTTTTTTGTTTTACTTTCCCTACAATACATGGTAATGTATAGGAAAATATTGGAATCGTGTCAAAAATCGAGTTCTATATGGATCTACACGTTCTGAGACCTCTAGAATACGAAAAAATTATTTTTAGTGTGACGCTTGTATGTCTGTATATCTGTCTATGCAATATAAGTATCCACTCTCACTTAATAACTAATTGACCAAATTTCATAACATTTCATTAGTAAGTCACTTGTGGGGAATCCTGGTGCTGATTAGATTTTGGTATGATCCGGGATAAAAGAACCTACCTTTCTGCCTTTTTGCGAGCGTGTCCGAAAAAAGTGTACGTATCTACTCTAGCTAAAAAAGAAATTGACCAAATATCTCAAAATGTGGTAATTTAGTCACTTGTGGGTTACTATGGTGCTTATTAGATTTTGGAACAATTTGGGAAAGAATAACCTGCTTGTTTTGCATAATGGTCAGTCAAAGTCTAAAATAAAAGACGAGGTATGTATTAAATACTTGTTTTATACATAATTTTTGACAATAAAAAGAATAAGACCAACTCCATTACTCTAGAGCTAGCCGTTCTCGAGATATTTGATTTGTTTTTGCATTTTTGCTACGCACACTTTAAATATACGTCCAATTACCAAATAAAACTGAAAATTGAGTTAAAGGTGCACATTCAGTGTCATTTCAAATAATTATGCGTGTTATTTTATGCAACCAAACTCAATTTAATGAATTATTAAAGAAATAGAGAAACTAAATATGAGATCTGTGGAGAAATTCTGCTGCTGCCCACATCAGATTTTTTATTGTAGAATAATATTTCTCTAGCCATTCCAGTGAACGTATCACTGAAGAGCATCAGATGAGTTCCTGAATGTTTTCAGAAGAGATGAGTTTCAGAAAAGTTCATCAAAGAGTTTCAGCAACACAGTCTCTACTTCAGACAGTTTAAACTGAGTTAAAATGATACACCTGCATGTTCTCTTAGTCTGCCACTGATCCAATTTCTGAAAAATGCATTACTAACCTCGTAATTATTGAAATGTTTGGGGTTTAGAACACGGGTATTTTTTCTGGAGCTCTTCAATAGCACTCTCATAAGAATGGCAAAAAGATGTTGCCCTGAAACAGAAACCATTCACTCTAGGAAACTGCTAGGTTTTCCAATTCATAAAAACAATAAAAATTTTGGAAGAACCACGTTTGTCGGTTTTCCAATTGATGAAAAGAATAAAAAAATTGAACGAACCACGTTTATCCGTTTTTCGATTGAAAAAAAGAATAAGAATTTTGAATGAACCACGTTTATCAGTTTTTCGATTGATAACAAAAATAAAAATTTTAAAAGAACCACGTTTATCGGTTTTCCATTTGATAAAAAGAATAAAAATTTTGAAAGAGCCATGTTTATCGGTTTTCCAATTGATAAAAAAAATAACAATTTTGATAAAATCACGCTTATCGGTTTTTCGATTAATAACAGGAATTCTTAGCATTTTCTTATTAAAAAATTATGAAGATTTCTCCTCCAGAGTTAGTATTTCTCTTTAGAGAATTTTGATACTATTTTATCACCAGAAATTATCAGTGTTTCTCCATAGCAAGCAATGTTATTCAAATACCAGACGTTGGATAATACCTAGTTCAATCGTTTTAACCACAGATTCTACCGAGTTTTAGTTTTATACATTATCATTCTATACAGGAATCCTCTATCATAGTGGTGGAGTCTCCACGCAAATCAAAACAGGGGTTTGGGGGTACGCGAAGAAAATGTATTACTTTCTTTTTGTATTTTTCCAAGACAAGTTTTATATTGACAGAAAATGATAAGAAAATAAAGAAATACTATCAATTATTAATGGGTATTTTTAAATTACACAATCATGAACACAATAATATTTATGGTCATTTAGAACAAAAAGCTATCTTGCTTAATTCTAATACAGAGTTTCCGTATTAGAACCAACGCCCATTTAGAACTAAAAATAAAAGAACCTTATTTGTAACTAAAATAGGGGTACACGCATATATGTCTTAGTGATAGGCAATCAAAGATATTTTTAGATCACTTCTTTAACAATACGTCCACCTGCCAGACGCACTCATAGGTAACATTGTAAAGTTCTCGAAATTTAATAAAGAGGTATTTAAACATTCAGCCTGTTTTACTTAGGAATTCCACGGTATTAAAGATAACACTAGCAGAATACTTCCATTGAAAATAAACGGTCTCGCAATAAGCAGCCACTGAATATTGTCATTTTTCTAATAATTCGCGTTTCACATTTATTTAGCAAATCGAATATTTTAGTGTGCGGTACCCCCTAAAGAAGAAAATATTGTAAATTTTAAATTGCGCACGTCTTCCTTTCGAACTATCTACCAGTACACCAAACTAGAGTCTCTATCTCATCCCGAAGCATACTATTTTATCATCTCCCCTTTCGAACGTTTTTCTGTGGAACACACCCATAAATGAACATTTTTTAAAAACTCTGTTCGCCTTGGGTTTCTTGTCAGATGATTGGCCTATATACCAAATATCAAGCCTCTATCACATTTAAAGGAAGCGTGTCACATTTATTCCGAAAATCGAACATATTGGTGTTCGACACCCCTTAAAATTGCAAATATTGGAAATCTGATATTGCACACTTTCTTCCTTTTGAACTATCTGCTACTACACCAAATTTGATGTCTCTAGCCTATCGTGAAGCATGTTTTTCGATCACTTCATATTTCGAACGTTTTTCTGCGTTGCACCCCCTTAAGTGATCATTTTTGAAAAACCGTAATAATAGTAAGGGATTTTTTATCAAATGCTTACCCCATATACTAAATTTCAAGCTTCTATTACATTGTAAAGGAGGCGTTTTTCATTTGTTCTTCAAATCGAATATTTTAGTGTGCGGCACCCCCTACAATGACAAATGTTGGAAAACTGAAATTGCACACTTTCTTTCTTTCTAACTATCTACACGTATACCAAATTTGAAGTCTCTATCTCATCGCGAAGCATGTTTTTTCTATTATTTCACCTTTCGAATGTTTTTCTGTGGAGTACCCACCCCCCTGAAATATACATTTTTGAAAAACTCTATTCTTCTTGGGGGTTTTATTAAATGATTCGCCCATATACCAAATATCAAGCCTCTATCACGTTCTAAAAGGAGTGTTTCTACTTCATTCCGAAAATCGAATATTTTTGTGTGCGACACCCCCTAAAGTAGAAAATATTGAAAAACTGAAATTGTACACTTACTTCCTTCCAAACTATCTACCGGTACACCAAATTTCAAATCTCTATCTCATCCCGAAGTATGTTTTCTTATCAATTCACCTTTCGAACGTTTTCCTCTGTAGCACCCCCTTAAACGAACATTTTTGAAAAACTATAATCGTCTTGGATGTTTTAATCAAATAATTATTCCATATACCAAATTTCAAGCGTCTATCAAATTTTAAAGGAGCCGTTTCTCATTTATTCGGTAAATCGAACATTTTAGTATGCGGCACCCCCTTAAGTAGAAAATATTGGAAATTTACCTATACACCAAATTTGAAGTTTATACCATGTCAAAGCATGCTTTACTATCATTTCACTTTTTGGTATGGAGCACCCCCTCTTGAGAACGTTTTCAAAAAATTCGATTTTTCCAGGGGGTTTTATCGAATGATCGAGCCGTGTACCAAATTGCAAGTCTCTATATATTCAGGAAGTGCCTAAATAAAGCATGCCAGACGGACACTTGGCAATGAGTATGTACAGATTTTTTTATTATATTATACAAAATTAAAAATTAATTCTGGTATTTAATTTTAGTTAATTTATTAAATCCATATTTTGTAATATATGCAGTGCCACACACTAGAGTATTTGGGGCCATATTCCCAAGCTTGTCAATTAACAGTTGCCAAAGAGATCGTTATAAATACTATAATCGAATGTTACGAAGGAAAAAACTTGTCGTTTGTGACAGAGATAGATTCATATTCCTGTCTCTTTAATTGACCCATTTCTTTAATCTCGATGTTCTGATAGCTGAAGAAATCTACCTCACATGTAGATTTTCTTTTATTATTTCTTCGTTTTTTCATTTCAAAGGAAATGTGTCTGATGTAAGCAGTACATGACTTTCCCTGAAACTCTTTTTTTATTATTATTTCTTATATTCATTGGTATAAGGTTATTTTCTTTACCAGGCAGGATAACATGCAAAACACATATTTATTTAAAGCTCCGTCGAATATATAAATAGTTTTGCAGCACTTTCGTTTTTTCATTTGGGGACTTAAATGGCGCCAACTTTCCAAAACTATAAGAAACAGAAACATCTTGAGAGCTCCCCTATACACTGTAAGCATGTCCTTGAAACTCCTTTAGTGGATAAGAAAATTTGATGTGGGCAGCACATGACTTTCCCTGCAGACTCATATTCACGTTCTCTATATTTTTTCAATTATTCATTAAATTGAGTTTACTTGCAGAAAATAATAGCTATAATTATTTTAAATGACACTGAATTTGCACTTTTAATTAAATTTCCGTTTTCGTCTGGTACTTTCAAAGGTAGCGTAGCGAAAATGCGAAAAAACTAAAATATCTCAAGAACACAGCTAAAACTAGAGTAATGGCGTTGGTATTATTTTCGTCGTCAAAAAATACGTATAAAATAAGCATTTAATTGATATATTTCAGCATACGTGGTCTTCTATTTTTAAATTTAGCAATTTTTGAGGGCCATTTCTATCAAAGGCAGGTTATCTTTTTCCGAATCAGACCAAAATCTAATCAGCTTCAGAGTCACCCACAATTGAATTATCTACCAAATTTTATGAAATTTAACCAATTAGTTTTTTAGCTAGAGTGGATACATGCGATTTTTTGGGGCCATTTAGGAAAAAAAGGTAGGTTCTTTTACCCCGAACCGTACCAAATTCTAATCAGCATCAGGGTCACCCACAAGTGACTTACGTACCAAATTTTATGAAATTTGGTAGGTAATTTAGTTTTTCAGTTAGAGTGAATACATACATTACACAGACAGACACACAGGCTCACAAACACACACACACACACAGACGTCACGCTAAAAATGGTTTGTTCGTGTTCTAGAGATCCCAAAACGTGCCGATCCGTCGAAAACTCGAATTGCGATTTTCGACATGATTCTAATACTTTCCCTATATCCATGTATTGCAGGGAATATAAAATTATAGGGAGAGTTGGCTGCTTTCTCTAAAGCCTTCTAAGCCTTCTAGCCTTCTAAGCCTTCTAGCTTTCTAAGCCTTCTAAAGCCTTCTAGCCTTCTAAGCTATCTCTCTATACTTGAAAAAGGTAGCTGCCGCTGCCGCCGCCGCTGAATGATAAATTTCTAGTTTCTCGAGATTCTTTGCTTCGTACCGCAAAAACTAATGCATATAAAAATATAAAATTGGGTACAATTGTAGAAAAAGCTTTGGGAAATACTCTAAAATGTTTAACCGTTAATAAACCGTTTTTTGATATGTATATAATGTAGTTTAAGAAATATTTAATGTCAAAGTCAAAGACAAAACATTTGAGCTGCGAGTTTGCATCCTGGATAGACTAACAATAGCAAGACCACGGATTTTTGCAGGCAGGTACCCACATAAGTGAATTTTTGCAGGACGGAGCCCCTTTTTTGATTTCCTATGTAGTTTTGAGATATTTTGCTTTTTATGCACTTCTGGAGTGAACTTTTTTTTTGTATCGGCACGTCTAGCGATATCTCTGTCTCGTACCGTAAAAACTATAGCATACAAAAATATAAAATTTGGTACATTTATAGAGAAATAATAGATTGACACAATGAAATAAACCGTTTATCGATTTAAACTTTAGTTTCGCATGGAATAGTTCGCGAAGCGAGCTCATGATCAAGGAATTCACTTTTTGCATTCCCTGGGCTTAGAAAAATCCCTGGTTTTCCCTCCTGCGGAAAATGGGCAGGGATAGAAAAGATATTTTTGAAAGTAGAATTTTTAGGAAAGATAGATATGAAGTGATCTCTGCGAGTGCAGCGAGTAGGAGGCAAAGCCTCACGAAGGGGGCTGCCCGAGCGGAACCAGCAAGAGGCAGAGCCCCCTAGTGAACTAAAACTTTCTAAGACCTCTTGAAAAATTAATTTCTAGATTCACACGCATTGGACACATAAGGGAACTCTTAGCGAGTAGTAAGGCCTACCTCTGTCCTCCAAAGGAGCCGAGGTGGAATTCCGAATAAGAGTGAAGAGCTTTCTATTACATACATGCTCACTCATGAAGTCCACTTTAAAATGTAATTCCCGGATTAGATAGGTATCTGTCGTGGAAGTAACAAACAGTAGAACGACAAAAGTGGCCAATACAGTCCAATCGAGGAGCTGCAAGAATTGACTGAAGAAAGTTTTCTTGTAAATTTCAATTTTTTTTCTCACAGGAACTTTTTCTTCCTACAAGACAACCGAATTTTTCTTCATATTTTAATAGAGCTAGTTTCATATATTACTTTCCTTATATACATAATGTATAAGGAAAGTATTGTGACGGGGTCAAAAATTCGAATTCGAGTTTTCGACGTGAGAGCACGTTTCAAACATCCCTGATCACGAATCAAACATTTTTGAAGTGATGTCTGTGTGTGTGTGTGTGTGTGTGTGTGTGTGTGTGTGTGTGTGTGTCTGTGGAAATGATAACTGACGAACGAATGTACCGATTCAAATGAAATTTGGTACAAAAATCACAATCCGTAAACACTGGAAGCCTATTGTTTTTCTACGCAATCGAATGTTCAAAACCCTCCTAAATTTTCAAGTGAAATTTTGTAAAAATCGTCAAAAAATCAAAACAGCTAATAAATTCACGCAAATAGACATTTCTTATGTAATGCTTCATTACAAAACGATTGACATAAATTTTAGAACGCTAACATGAACCGTTCTCGAGATATTGCACATTTTTCAAAAAAATTATCAAAAACTTACATAAAATAAAAAATATATATATATTTCTTATTGAGAAACATGTTCACTTTTCATATGTAATATCATGCGATAAATTTGGTGACATCATTCTCGTGGATCTAGCTAGTTTCATTCATGAAAAAAGATACTTTGAGTAATACTTTTGTATTTGAACGCCAATAGTCATTTATATGCTGTAAGAATAACTTATTTCTCTGTCCATAACGCTTGGCGAGATTTTGGCGATGAATTTGGCGGAATGTCGCCAACTTAGCGACATTTTTAATTGTTGCCAAATTAACTAAAATCTCGCCAAATTGATAAAAATGACGCTAAATCAATGAAAATGGCGACTAACTGAAGAAAATTCAATATCTTGGAAAGAATATAAGTATCTACTATAAGAATAACATTTTTTTAACTGTAAAAGTAGTAAATTCATTGCATTATATAAGGGAAGTCATGTGTTGCCCACATCAGATTTTGTTACAGTGTAACAGAGTGACGATTTTATCCATTTTGTTAAAATATACGAACCTGATTTGGTCGTATATTTACGTCCAAGAATTTAACGAACATACGAAATTGTAAAACTGAATAAAATGTTACAACAATGTCATGAATAAAATGTTAAATCAAAATCTTGAATAAAATATTAAAACAAAAATCTAGTCAAAAGAAAAAAATATTCTTAACTTTATTCATGAATGGGTGTAGAAGTAGGAAATATAGTATGGGTCACATCAGAAGATAAATATAGGTTGGGGGTCGCATCAGAAGATCTCATCATGATACACCCGGCAGAAATGTCTTTGACCCACAACACAAAGAATACCTTGTAACAAGATCCTGACTATATTACCTGCAGAGAATAAAACGAAAATATTAGGTAGATTTCTTGTGAATGATCTTGGTAATGGATACAATGTCGCTTAAGATAGGAACATAGGCTAATTAAAATATGAAATAAAGATTCACAGAATGTAATACTTAAATCATTAGACTGTACCGGGGCATATAACGAATTTCACGAAACAAAAATTTCACTGAAATTGATCGTTTTTAACGATATCTCACTGGGTAAAAATATCTCTCTATATTAAAAAGAAAAGTAGCTGTCACCGCTGTTTGACAAATTTCTCATTTCTCAAGATTCTTTGCTCCTTACAGCAAAAACTATTGCATATCAAAATATGAAATTTGGAACACATAGAAAAGGTTTTTGAAAATACGCTGAAATAAACCGTTTACTGATATATATATTGCAGTTTAAGAAATATTTAATGTCAAAATTAAAGACAAACTATTTGAGCTGCGAGTTCGCATCCTGGAGAGACTAACAATAGCAAGACCACGAATTTTTGCAGGCAGGTACCTACATTGATGAATTTTCATAAGACGGAGCCCCTTTTTTAATTTCGATGTAGTTTTTGAGATATCTTACTTTTTATTCACTTCTGAAGTGAATTTTTTTTTTCGTATCGGCACGTCTAGCGATTTCTCTGTGTCGTACCGTAAAACTATAGTATACAAAAATATGAAATTTGGTACATTTATAGAGAGATAGTAGTAATGCGATGAAATAATCCGTTTATCAATTTAAACTTTAGTTTGGCATGAAATAGCTCGCGAAACGAGCTCATGATCAAGGAATTCAGTTTTTGGATTCTCTGGGCTAAGAAAAATCCCTGCTTTTCCCTCCTGCGGAAAATAGGCAGAGATAAAAAAAGATTTTTGAAGGTAGAATTTTTAGAAACGATAGATATGAAGCGAGCTCTGCGAGCGCAGCGAGTGGAAGGCGAAACCTCCTGAAGGGAGTTGCGCGAGCTGAGCGAGCAAGGGGCAGAGCCCCCTAGTATTTTCTAATATCTCAAGGGCTCGCGACAACTTCTATAGTTCTCAAATTTCAATTAGTTTCCGATAGAAAAAGCATCATATAAAGTACCCAATTATTTGATAACAGTAATCATATTTGACATTTCATATTTTTTCATTCAAGATTTTTCATTCATTTATTTCATTCAAGACATGCGATGTCTTGAGAATGTCTCAGTTCATTTCGTTTGAGAAATATCGTGTCCAAAATCCAGAATCAGACATACACAGACATCAGTAATAAAATAATTGATTCTCTTTGACCTCCTTCCCTCCCTCTCAATACTTTCCATTTGCAACTGCTATATATTATACAGCAAATAGAACATTCCTTTGGCTACTAAAAGGAAATTCTAAGACGGATATCCGAAAGGATTTCTATTTTAAGTACTTCTCTTATAAAGTAGTTCTCTTAGGTACATCACTTAAGTACTTCCCTTAAGTACTTCTTTTCACGCTTCATTCACAAAATAAAATGTGTTCACATATTTTTCGAATTTCCGAAGATCATTAAAGTTTTTGATTCATCTTTTGTTAATGTTTTGACGTCAAAAACAATCTAAAATTTCAGTAAAAATGTATTTAAATTCAAGGTGTTTTCTTAATAATGAAAGATACTAATTTATCGCGATTGAAATTTTTCACTCAACGTTCAAAACAATGGTCCAGGAAATAATAACAATTAAATCGGTTCCACTGAATTGTTAGAATGATTTAAAACTACATATACCAACATCATCGATGTCTTTTCAATTTTTTAATTTGTTCATAAAATGAAAACGGTTCAGTTGCATTGTTAAGATAGCAATTAGGTCATTGCAAAAATAATATCGGATTTTATTTTCTTTACCCAGATAATTCAATTTAAAGTATCTGCCTTTCCCTTTAACTTTGAGACATTTTTTAAAGTATCCTTTGTTTCTTTTTGTACTTTCAGTTGTTTTAAGGTCATAATAAAGAAGTAAAAATCGCATTTAACATTGTTGCATGAGTTTAAATTTGGCCATGATTATTTCGCGTAATGTTGTCAATGCAGGAGGTATTTTGTTCCCCAAACATTTATGAAGTTTAGAGCCGTAGAGATGTATAAAGTCTGCCATTAAAAAACTCTTCAGAAATTAAAGCAATTGAGTGGCGAAACATTATTTAATATTTCGAAGAAACTCCCATTGCAGATACAAGCATAGATGAACCAAGGGTGGGACAGCTCAGTAGTTAGAGCGCGGGACTGCACTCGTACGACCTGAGTTCGATTCCTGAATCTGCTTAAACTGTCCCCGTGTTCATGCGGAGTACGGGCACGTTAAATATGTGGGTCTGTAAGTCCTTCGTAGAGATTGGTTGCAGAACAAGAGGGAACGGTCCCTGTGAATGCCTTCCCCAAAGGATTCTAGCCTACGCAATTGCAGTGCTTTTCTATTTTAAATGATCACTAAACTTATTATTTCTACAACGAAGCCTAATTTTAACTTATGCAGAATCTAAACAAATCAAGCGATTATAAGGTGAGTTGTATAAGATTCGTTAAATTTTTTCACGCGAAATTATTTATCTCTGGTGTCTGGAATATAAGTGATATGGATGAAATATTCATTGATTTTACATAGGGAGGCAGACGATTAGTATTTCGATGAAGTTTTAGGTTTTCAAGTATAATAAATTACTGCAGTACTGTGATAATTTAGAAAATATAAACGCTGAATGTAACACATTTTAGAGATGTTTAAATAAAATTTCATTTCTGTTGGAAAATTTTTCATAATCAATGCTTTATGCTTGATTGATCTTTCTTGTTTCAAACTTGATCTAATTTTACATATTGCACATGCCGATATTTTTACTTTCCTTATATACATAATGTATAAGGAAAGTATTGTGACGAGGTCGAAAATTCGAATTCGAGTTTTCGACGGGAGAGCACGTTTTAAGCATCCCTGATCACGAATCGAACATTTTTGAAGTGATGTCTGTATGTGTGTGTGTGTGCGTGTGTGTGAAAGTATGTATGTGTGTGTGTGTGTGTGTGTGTGTGTGTGTGTGTGTCACTGAGTCTGTGGAGACAATATCTCACGAACGAATAGAGCGATTTGAATGAAGTTTGGTACAAAAATCACAATCCATGAATACTGGAAGCCTATTGTTTTAAAACACAACCGAATATTCAGAACCCTCCTAAATTTTCGAGTGAAATTTTGAAAAAATCATCAAAAAAGCAAAACCTTTAATAAAGTTGCGCAAATAGACATTTCTTATAAAATTTTTCCTTAGAAAACGGTTGACTTAAATTTTAGAACACTAGCATGACCCATTCTCGGGATATTGCACATTTTTCAAATAAATTTATCAAAAAGTCCCATAAATTAAAAAAAATATTAACTGTTAAGAAACATGTTTACTTTTCATATGTAATATCATGCGATACATTGGGTGACACCATTCTCGTGGATCTAACTTGTTCCATTTACGAGAAAAGATACTTTGAATAATACTTTTGTATTTGAACGACAATAGTCATTTACCTGCTGTAAGAATAACTTATTTCTCCATCCATAACGTTTGACGAGATTTTGGCGACAAATTTAGCAGAATGTCGCCAACTTGGCGACATTTTTAAATGTTGCCAAATTAACGAAAATATCGCCAAATGAATAAAAATGACGCTAAATCAATGAAAATGACGACTAATTCAAGAAAATTCAATATCTTTGAAAGAATATAAGTATCTACTTTAAGAATAACATTTTTTTAACTGTAAATGTAGAAAATTTATTACATTATATATGGGGGTTCATGTGTTGCCCACATGAGATTTTTAATCATAAAAGAAATTGAACTCCATTAACAAAATTAGAAACCTGTTAGTACATTTTTTTTTTAAACAACTTGATCTAATTTTGCTTATTGCACACTCATAACACATTTTGTCTAGATGTCAACTATCTTTGGCAGAGTTTCAAGTCACCCTTACGATCGTGTCAGCTTCTCATTTAGTTTCATTTTGTCGGAGAAACAATGGTCAAACAGCAATTTTCTCTGAACTAGATGTTTTTATTTTATGAACCGTTCTTTTAAACGGCGGATGCGGAAATTAGAACGACTCCTGACTTATCAAATCATCCTGAGCTTTACTTCTTTTGAGTGCTGAATATAGTCATTTGCATTCCCGAAAAAGAACTGTTTAACAAGAGCATGCTCAAGTATGAAAATTTCAGTTGAATAATGCATGAGTTGAATGTGAAATTTTCAACATGCAATGTTTACTCCCGTACATGGTGCACGCATAATTAGTAAAATGTACAATCTCCAGCAAAAAGATATGCACTCAACACATGACTATGTCTACATATTAAAATATTTCCATCCTAGATGTTAAACTCGTCATGACGGCGAAATGCATAAAGCTATGTAAAAGATTCCGCCGATAAATTAATAAATAAATTAAATGGAGTGCGATTCAAATCAACTCTCTCATATCAGAATCCATTTTTAAGCAGCCTTCTTTTTACTTTCTTATACATAATGTATGAGGAAAGTACTGTGACGGGGTCGAAAATTCAAATTCGAGTTTTCGACGGGAGAGCACGTTTCAAGTATCCCTAATCACGAATCGAACATTTTTAAAGTGATGTCTGTGTGTGTGTGTGTGTGTGTGTGTGTGTGTGTGTGTGTGTGTGTCAGTGAGTCTTTGGAGACGATAACTGACGAACGAATGGACAGATTTGAACGAAATTTGGTACAAAAATTACAATCTGTAAACACTAGAAGCATATTGTTTTTATAAGTAATCAAATGTTCAGAACCCTCCTAAATTTTCGAGTGAAATTTTGATAAAATCGTCAAAAAATCAAAACCTCTAATAAAGTTACGAATAGACATTTCTTATATAAATTTTTATTAGAAAACGATTGACTTAAATTTTAGAACGTTAACATGAACCGTTTTCAAGATATTGCACATTTTTCAAAAAAATTATCAAAAAATCATATAAAATAAAAATAAATATTTCCTATTGAGAAACATGTTCACTTTTCATATGTAATACCATCCGATAAATTTGGTGACATCATTCTCGTGGATCTAGCGCGTTCTATTCACGAAAAAAGACGAGTAATACTTTTGTATTTGAGCGCCAATAGTCATATATCTGCTGTAAGAATAACTTATTTTCCGTCCATAACGTTTGGCGAGATTTTGGTGACGAATTTGATGGAATATCGCCAACTTGGCGACTTTTTAAATGTTGCTAGATTAACGAAAAACTCGCCAAATGGATAAAAATGACGCTAAATCAAAGAAAATGACGACTCATTGACGAAAATTCAATATCTTGGAAAGAATGTAAGTATCTACTATTAGAATAACATTTTTTTAACTGTAAAAGTAGTAAATTCATTGCATTATATAAGGAAAGTCATGTGCTGCCCACATCAGATATATTTTTTTTCAATCTTTACAAGAAAAATTTTAAAAACATGTATATTTTTTCAAATGATCACAATTCTAACAATATAAACCTTTATTTTAAAGGACTTGAAAAAATATTTCAATTGAAACGAAATTTTATAATGTAACTTTCCCCCAAGTTCATATTGTAACTGGTTTTACCAAGTTATATAAGAATGCAACTGTTAAATTTCGTGGCCATTGAGACACAAATAACCCCTTTCATGCATAATTATGTGAAATTTTGTCCTATGCTGCCATGTTACGAAAATATAAAATTTCGAATCAATTTCAGTGTTTTCGATCGATTTTTTTTTAAAACCCTATCTAGTTCTAGATTTTTTTATAACAAACCCGGAAATAAAGTGTCGTGAAAATCCATTAATATTTGTGACAGTTATTGTATACACAAGAAATCGAATACAGGCAGACGACAGACGACATCACATCCAAAAATAGTCTAGACGTGTTCAGGAGGTCCTAAAACATATATTAGCATCAAAATTTCTAAATAGAAAATTTTCGTGAAAACAGTACTTTCTCAATACTACGTATAAGAAAGTAAAAATAAAGGAATTTAATTTTCTTAACGACCGAAAGTTCTTTTTTCTTTTAATTGCAACCAGTTTTGCTGAAGAGTGATTTTATCCGCAAACTTTTACATTCATTTTATAATTCCGTCATTATGAACAATGTTATTTGCACGCTTTTCAAACTAATTTATGAAAATAAACTCTTAAAAAATTTCAAATGTATTAAATATGAACAAGTGAGTTAACATTTTACATGATACATTATGTGTAAAATCAATTAGTATTATTCCTAAGCAGCTAGAGAATGTCATTACCACGTTATCACGCTTTTAGTAACTGTGTTGAACATGGAGTCTGTAATGAGATGCATATGACCTTCCTTATAAAATGCAATCAATTTACTACTTTTACAGTAAAAAAAATAGATTATTTTTATAGTAGATATTTATATTCTTTCCAAGATATTGAATTTTCGTCAATTAGTCGTCATTTTCATTGATTTAGCGTCATTTTTATCCATTTGGCGAGTTTTTCGTTAATCTAGCAACATTTAAAAAAGTGGCCAAGTTGGCGATATTCCACCAAATTCGTCGCCAAAATCTCGCCAAGCGTTATGGACGGAAAATAAGTTATTCTTACAGCAGATATATGACTATTGGCGTTCAAATACAAAAGTATTACTCAAAGTATCATTTTTCATGAATGGAACAATCTAGGTTCATGAAAATAATGTCACCAAATTTATCGCATGGTGTTATATATGAAAAGATAACATGTTTCTCGATAGGAAATATTTTGATTTTTATTTTATATGACTTTTTGATAATTTTTTTTTTAAAATGTGCAATATCTCGAGAACGGTTCATGTTAGCGTTCTAGAATTCATGTCAATCGTTTTCTAATGAAAAATTACATAAGAAATGTCTATTTGCGTAACTTTATCAGAGGTTTTGATTTGTTGATGATTTTTTCAAAATTTTACTCGAAAATTTAGGGGGAGGGTTCTGAACATTCGATTGCGTACAAAAACAATAGGCTTCCAGTGTTTACGGATTGAAGACCCAAACCGTCGGACTCGTCAGCAAGGACATGAGCAGCTATTTGGACAGTGTTTACGGATTGTAATTTTAGTACCAAATTTCATTCGAATCGGCCCATTCGTTCGTCAGTTATCGTCACCACAGACTCACTGACACACACACACACACACACACACACACACACACACACACACACACACACACACATACATACACACACACATACTTTCACACACACACACACACACACACACATACTTTCACACACACACACAGACATCACTTCAAAAATGTTCGATTAGTGATCAGGGATGCTTGAAACGTGCTCTCCCGTCGAAAACTCGACCTCGAATTTTCGACCCCGTCACAATACTTTCCTTATACATTATGTATATAAGGAAAGTAAAAATATGAGAAGAGTAAATGAAATGAGAAAAATATCAATCCACTCAGGGTTATTAACACGTAGATGAACCTTGGCTATAGTCATAGCAAAAAAATCTGATGTGGGCAACACATGACTTTCCTTATATAATGTAATGAATTTCTACTTTTACAGTACAAAATAGGTTTTTCTTATAGTAAATACTAATATTCCTTCTAAGATAATGAATTTTCGACAATTAGTCGTCATTTTCATTGATTTAGCGTCATTTTCATCCATTTGACCACATTCTCGTTAATTTGGCAACATTTCAAAAAGTCGCCAAGTTGGCGACATTCCGCCAAATTCGTCCCCAAAATCTCGCCAAGCGTTATGGACGAAGAAATAGGTTGTTCTTACAGCAGATAAATGACTATTGGCGTTCAAATACGACTCAAAGTATATTTTTTCATGAATGGAACGAGCTAGATCCACGAGAATGATGTCACACAATTTATCGCATGGTATTACATATGAAAAGTGAACATGTTTCGCAATAGGAAATATTTTTTTCTCATTTTATTTGACTTTTTAATAATTTTTTTTTAAATGTGCAATATCTCGAGAACGGTTCATGTTAGCGTTCTAAAATTTATGTCAATCGTTTTCTAATGAAAAATTACATAAGAAATGTCTATTTGCGTAACTTTATTAGTGGTTTTGATTTTTTGACGATTTTTTCAAAATTTCATTCGAAAATTTAGGGGGTTCTGATTGTTCGATTACGTGTAAAAACAACAGGCTTCCAGTGTTTACGGATTGGGATTTTTGCACCAAATCTGGTTTAAATCGGTCCATTCGTTCGTCAGTTATCGTCTCCACAGACTCACTGACACACACACACACACATACTTTCACACACACACACACACACATACTTTCACACACACACACACACAGACATCACTTCAAATATGTTTGATCCGTGATCAGGGATGCTTGAAACGTGCTCTCCCGTCAAAAACTCGATTTCGAATTTTCGATCCCGTCACAATACTTTCCTTATACATTATGTATATAAGGAAAGTAAAAATGGCAAGATTTCATAGATTTCCTAACTAGATTTCATAAATAGTTGACAACTCAACCGTATTATGGCTTGATTTAACCATTTTTGGATGCTAAACGTTCCAAAAAATGGATAAATACGTGTTTACGTTGTCAACCCTGAATTCAATGAAATATGAAATCCATTTCACCTTTCTCTATATATCATTGTTCTCATACTTTGCTCATTTTTCGAAACTATGGTGATCCCTGACACCACCACTTAATGACGATAGTAAAAGTATTTTATTTCTAGATTTTTATTTGAATAATTTTCTGATCTATATGGCATTTATTTTGGACACACGTGTTGAAAATTCTATTAGAAATAAATGGGAATAAAACAATGGGAATAAAATATATTTTATTTTACATAAAGATTGTCCACTTCGTGAAACTTAACCACCAATATAATTAAGACAACGAATAAAATAGAAAATTGTATAGCTAATTTTATAAAGCTGATGATAATTTTCATATTTCTAATCATTTAACAATAAAGAAACCAACATTTATATTAATATATGTATATTACTGCTCAAAATTTGTTTATTGTGACCCATTGATTTTCAATGGACATTCAGCTAGTGTTTTTTTCAATATGTCAACTCCGTGGCGTTTTGAAGTAAACTCTCTATATGTTAGTTTTCTTGTAAAATCACTCAACCACCTCTGCTGACATTATATTCCAACTTTATTAGCATATCTGTCGAACAATAATAAATCCGCCATTTTCTTATAAACGGCTTTTCGAGCTTTTACTTTCTTTATATACATAATGTATAAGAAAAGTATTGTGACGGGGTCGAAAATTCGAATTCGAGTTTTCGAATTCGAATTCGAGACGGAAGAGCACGTTTCAAGCATCCCTGATCACGAATCGAACATTTTTAATGATGTCTGTCTGTCTGTGTGTGTGTGTGTGTGTGTGTGTGTGTGTGAGTCTGTGGAGACGATATCTCACGAACGAATGAAGTGATTCGAATGAAATATAGTACAAAAATTACAATGCATGAATACTGGAAGCCTATTATTTTAAAACACAATTGAATATTCAGAACCCTCCAAAATTTTCGAGGGAAATTTTGAAAAAATCATCAACAAATCAAAACCTTTAATAAAGTTACGCAAATAGACATTTCTTATGTAATTTTTCCTTAGAAAACGATTAACATAAATTTTAGAACGCCAGCATGAACCGTTCTCGAGATATTGCACATTTTTCAAATAAATTTATCAAAAAGTCCCATAAATTGAGAAAAAATATTAACTGTTAAGAAACATGTTCACTTTTCATATGTAATATCATGCGATAAATTGGGTGACATCATTCTCGTGAATTTAGCTCGATCCATTCGACAAAAGATACTTTGAGTAATACTTTTGTATTTGAAAGCCAATAGTCATTTATCCGCTGTAAGAATAACTTACTTTTCCATCCATAACGCTTGGCGAGATTTTGGCTACAAATTTAGCGGAATGTCGCGAACTTGGCGACATTTTTAAATGTTGCCAAATTCGAAAATCTCTCGAAACGGATAAAAATGACGCTAAATCAATGAAAATGATGACTATTTCAAGAAAATTCAATATCTTTGAAAGAACATAAGTATCTACTATAAGAATAACATTTTTTTAACTCTAAAAGTAGTAAATTCATTGCATTATATAAGGAAAGTCATGGGTTGCCCACATCAGATTTTTTAAACTGCCAAAGCGATTGGAGAATTACCCATACGTGATATTTTAATTATTAATTCCATTCAAACAGCTTGTAATGGTGTTACACGGCATTGAAAACATATTTTTATTTATTCTATGTCAAATATTCACTCCATGAAACGATTCAAAACCCGAAACAATCTTCAGTGGATCTTATAGGTGGTAATTAGATTGATCAAAAAGCTTATAAGCGATTCATTCAAATATACATGGAAAGCTATGTCCTACCCTCTTAGAAGTTTTTATTAAGAACTCTCCTTTGTGCATATTTCATTACCTACAAAATATCAGATATCGATAATCCTAATATCATTTTCCAATCTATTAATATTCATTACGATGATGGATTGGATTGTGGTATCTCGCTGGGGTTTGCCCAATCACATCGATTCGTCTTAAGCAACCAGACCAAATACAGTATTACCTGTAGGTCATTAAAAAGAGATTATCTAGCTTCTATAGAACTCCGAATTAAGAAATCAATCTGACACTTCTTTGAGAATTAGAAAAATTGATAATCTGCATAAGCTCATAAGAGCAGTGAAAATTGGTAATCTGTATAAGCTCATAAGAACAGTTTCTTTTTGTTGTTGTTGTTTCTAGTTACAAAATAGATGTAAAAGTTATAACAGTATTGTAATTGTATATCATACTCCTGGATATTTGTGGGTTTACATGATTTGATTATCATTAATACGAATCAACCATTTTTACTTGTCTTTATAACTGTGAGAACGATATTTCTTGAACTAATTGAACAAATCCAATGAAATTTAGTACGCGTATTTCAATCGAAAAACGCAGAGGCGTATTGATTTTCAAAGAGATCAAACGAGAAGCAGGCTTTCGATTGCTAAAAAAAAATTTTAAATGCAAAAAAAAGTGAAAATAAATTGTATGTTAAAAATTGTAACATAAATAATCATTTAATATATAACATTTTATTTAAAAGAAAATTATATCAATTACGGAACGCTAACACGAACTGCTCTAGCGATAATAAAATTTTTGGAGCTGCAGTGGAAAAGACCATAAATTATGTTCATTATTCATAAATATTTTATAATTAGTTTAGTCTTTAGAAGTGACTGCCATTTTTATTACTTATTCCCATAACATATCAATAATTTTCATTATTGTTCCCACAAATTTTGTTGATTTTTGAAATTTGTTGATCTGTTAAAAAAGTTATGAGTTGTTTTATTTTTCGTAATTGACAAAGCCCTGACAATTGGTTAAATTAATTAGATGTGTAAATTATAGTGTGAGGTTGCTGTAACTTTTGGTTATGATTTCACTTAGTTTACGTGCTAAATTATATTTTACTTTAAATTAACAACTTCTTACTGGTTCGGTTATTTAGACCAAGATTGAGCAGGCTAACAATTTCTGCGATAATGTTATAGAACAGGATAAAGTAACCCACGTTCGCCTGCTCTAATAGGAGCTAGTAAGAAGAACTAGCAGAGATGTGTACAATCATGATCAACCGGATCTAGTTCACAAGAGTGCCGTCTGAAGTATGCAGATTTCCGCTGAGGAATTGGGTAAGCATCGGACATCAGTATTCTAGTATTATGAGTAGTCTAACTTTCCTTGATAGGGGGTCCAACTGTCATTGATTACGAGTAGTTTAACTTTTCTTGATAAGTGTCCAACTTCATTGATTATGAGTAGTCCAAGAGTAGTCCAACTTCCTTGACAAGGGTCCAACTTCCTTGATAGGGGTCCAGCTTTCATTCATTACGAGCAGGCCAACTTTCCTTGATAGGGCACCAACTTTTATTCATTACGAGTAGTCCAACTTTCCTTAATAGGGCTCCAATTTTCATTCATTAAGAGTTCTCCAACTTTTAGTAATTACGAGTTGTCCAACTTTCATTCATGACGAGTAGTCCAACTTTCCTTAATAGAGGTTCAATTTTCATTCATTACGAGTTGTCCAACTGTCATTCATTATGAGTTGTCCAACTTTCATTGTCTGTTTTTATACTGATCTCTATGGTTATACAGCCAGCTACTGTATCGATTCTATGTATTTTTAATAAACAGTTTAGTTTGAAATACTAGTTTATGGGTTTTCCGTTTTCTGTAAAGCAACTTTAACTCAAGACAAAAACTTTGCAGTTGGGTCATTTTTTGTTAACCAATCTTTACGAAACTAGCTACGTACTACATAATAACAAACTTCTTATAAGCTAAAAGCTCAGATGAAGTTATATATATATATATATATATATATATATATATACAGGGTGATTCAAAAGTTCGGAGCAAAAGTAAAATGCTATAAGAAAAATAACTTTGGGTCGGAGAGACATGCGGTTTGCAGATTAATATTCACCGTGGTGGGGGATTTTGTATGGCATGAAAAAAAAATAGTTCATAATCTCGACACTGGGGAGCTCTACTGCAAAGGAAACAATGCGAAGTAATAATTGTGAAATGAGATATTTTATTTCAGCATGATTTACAGCTGCAAGTGCTCAATGTGTCCACCACCACATTCCAGTACCACATTCCAGTACTGAGTGCAGTCGCGGTATTACGGCTGACACAGGATAAAACAGCGAATTAACGAGAATGGCTGCTACCTCCTGCCGTAAGGCGTCTTTCAGTATTGGTAAGGACTGAGGTTTTCCTCTATAGGCCCGTGATTTTAGGTACCCCCACAATAAGAAATCGCAGACTGTGAGATCTGGGGATCTTGCAGGCCATCCATGTGTGCTATACCTGCTCAGTAGACGGGCGACACCAAACATTGGCCGTAACAACTCCATCACTTGACGTGCCGTGTGAGATGGTATTCAATAATGTTTTTGTCTGATCCTAATTTTTCGTTGCGTGAGCGATATGCATAAGTCACCTCCATGGCTTTATCTGCAGCAGCGCCCCCTAGTGTTGAGATTATCAACTAATTTTTTTCATGCCATACAAAATCCCCCACCACAGTGAATATTAATTTGCAAACCGCATGTCTCTCCGCCCCATAGGTATTTTTATATATATATTTATATATATATATATATATATATATATTGTATGTGCATATATAAATGTTTTTCATTTTTCTCAAATTGTGTTTTTCTATGTTTAGGTACACTTTTTACAAAAACTGTTTACAGAAAAAGTTTACAAAAATATTTTCAACATTTTTATAACAAACTTTACAACGAATGTAAGCAATTTGATGCACTTTCATTGAGCGATTACCCTTGTATATAAGCCTCAAAAAGTCAACTCCTAAACTAGGAATTAACAATCAAATTTTCTTTAATAATTCCCTGAAACTACTGTCGTAAATAATCTGAAAGTAAAAATACTTCGTTAGTTCGGAATAAACAGGACAGACCAGCCACTACAACAAATGCAAGGACATTTCTTCGAAGATATTAGCGCTCACGTAACTCCATAAAATATGTGTTGCCAATCGAAAAAACAATTAAACGATAAGACGGGAGATATGTGAAACATGATAAAACGATCAACAGAAGTTTGCAAAAACTATTCTCAAAACACTAAAATTAAGTACGATTATACAACAATATGAAATTTAGTGGTACCTGACAAAATGAAAGGAATACCGCTGGTTTCGGAAAATAAAATATATACCTTCAACGGAAAAAAAGAATACATAATATACGAATAAAGTAAACAGACGGTCTCTTAATAGTTTCTTCTTCTTCTTCTTCGACCCAGACCATCCGACTTACCTGAAGGTGTAAGGTATCTGTTTGGACTCTTAACAGTTTTATGGTAACCCACTTATAGTTTAAGAACACCAGTAGTTTACCCTGTAGTACTCCTATGGTTTTTTAAGCTGGCTTTTTATACGAACTACTGTAGATTAAACTGCAAATGGGTAGTCGTAGCTTTCATATTGTCTACAAGTTAGTTTCATGCTGACAATAAGTACACTGATTGTATATTTCCCTTAGTAACAGATTCGCAATTGAATATTAATTTGAAATATATTTTATTGAAATTTGAAGAACACTAATAAAATTTTGAATTTTAATTATAGAAATCCATTGTTTCAAACTCAAACCATTGATTTAATACAAAGTTTTATATATTTTAATTATCAATGTTTTCACGAAAATTTTTTATTTCGAGATTTTAAATGCCAGCATACGTTTTAGGACCTTCTGAGCATGTTTTGACCATTTTTAGAGTGATGTCCGTGTGTCGTCTGTCTGTGGTCGATTTCTTGTGTACATGATAGCTGCTACAAATTTAATGGATTTTCATTAAACTTTTTATCCGGCTTTATTAACAAAAAAAAATCTAGAGGTAGACAGAATTCTTTGAAATTCGAGCGAAAACATTGAAATTGATTCGAAGTTATATATTTTCTTAACATGGTAGCGTGGGACAAAATTTAACATAATAATGCATAAAAGAGGTTATTTAATGCTCAATGATCACGAAACTTAACAGTTTCAATCCTTGTAGTAAAAATCTGATGTGGGCAGCACATGACTTTCCCTGCAGATGTATATCCACGTTCTCTTTATTTTAATTAAATTTAATTCACTTTTAATTCAATTTTCGTTCACATTTGGTAACTGGACTTATTTCAAAGACGGTAGAGAAAATACCGAAAGAAACAAAAAAAAATCTCGAGAACGGCTAATGGGGTTGGTCTTATTATTTTCTTCGTTAAAAATTACGTATTGAACAAGCATTTCATGGATATATTTGAGCATACGTAGTTTTTTATTTTAGACTTTGGTGATTTTTGAGGTCCATTTTGCAAAAAAAGGCAGGTTATTTTTTTCCGAATCATACCAAAATCTAATCAGCACCAGAGTGACCTACAAGTGCATTATCTACAGAATTTTGTGGAATTCGGTCTATTAGTTTTTCAGCTAGAATGGATACAAGCTTTTGCGAATCCATTTCGCAACAAAGGAGGGTATTTTTATCCCGAACCGTACCCAAAACTAATCAGCACTTCGCCCACAAGTGACTTACCTACCAAATTTTATGAAATTCGGTCAATTAGTTTTTCAGTTAGAGTGGATACAAAATCTACACAGACAGACACACAGACAGACAGACACACAGACACACACACACAGACGTCACGCTAAAAATAGTTTTTTCGTATTCTAGAGGTCTCGAAACGTGTAGATCCGTCGAAAACTCGAGTTGCGATTTTCGGCATGATTCCAATACTTTCCCTATACATTACCATGTATTGCAGGGAAAGTAAAAAATCTGATGTGAGCAGCACATGACTTTCCCTGCAGACTTATATTAACGTTCTCTTTATTTTAATTACATTTATTTCACTTTTAATTCAATTTTCGTTCTCATTCGATAACCGGGCTTATTTTCAAAGGTGGCGTAGGGAAAGTACGAAAAACTAAAATATCTCGAGAACGGCTAGTCCTAGTGTATAGGGGTTGATCTTATTCTTTTCGTCGTTAAAAATTACGTATTAAACAAGCATTTAATGGATATATTTGAGTATACCTAGTTCTTTAGTTTAGATTTTGACGATTTTTGCGGGCCATTTTGCAAGAAGAGGCATGTTATTTTCTTCCGAATCGTACCAAAATCTAATCAGCACCAGGGTAACCCACAAGTGACTCATCTACCGAATTTTGTGAAATTTGGTCCTGTAGTTTTTTTTTAGAGTGGATACAAGCTTTTGCGGGCCATTTCGCAAAAAAAGGCGGGTTCTTTAATTCCAAATCGTACCCAAAACTAATCAGCACCAGACTCGCCCAGAAGTGACTTACCTACGAAATTTTGTGAAATTTGGTTCATTAGTTTTTTACTTAGAGTGGATACAAAATGTACACAGACAGACAGACAGACACACAGACAGACAGACACACAGACACACGCACAGACGTCACGCTAAAAATAGTTTTTTCGTATTCTAGAGGTCTCGAAACGTGTAGATCCGTCGAAAACTCGAGTTGCGATTTTCAGCATGATTCCAATACTTTCCCTATACATTGCAATGTATTGCAGGGAAAGTAAAAATCTGTTGTGGGCAGCACATGACTTTCCCTGCAGACTTATATTAACGTTCTCTTTATTTTAACTAAATTTATTTCAATTTTAATTCAATTTTCATTCTCATTCGGTAACCGGGCTTATTTTCAAAGGTGGCGTAGGGAAAGTACGAAAAACTAAATTATCTCGAGAACGGCTAGTCCTAGTGTAATGGGGTTGGTCTCATTCTTTAATTCTCTAAAAATTGCGTATTAAACAAGCATTTAATGGATATATTTGGGCATACATAGTTCTTTAGTTTAGATTTTGACGATTTTTGCGTGCCATTTTGAAAAAAAAGGCAGGTTATTTTTTCCGAAGCATACCCAAATCTAATCAGCACCAGGGTGACCCACAAATGACTCATCTGCCGAATTTTGTGAAATTCGGTTCATTAGTTTTTCAGTTAGAGTGGATATAAGCTTTTGCGGGCCATTTCGCAAAAGAAGGCGGATTCTTTTATTCCGAATCGTACCCAAAACTAATCAGCACCAGACTCGCACACAAGTAACTTACCTACCAAATTTTGTGAAATTCGGTCCATTAGTTTTTTAGTTAGATTGGATACAAAATCTGCACAGACAGACAGACAGACACACAGACACACAGACACACACACAGACGTCACGCTAAAAATAGTTTTTTCGTATTCTAGAGGTCTCGAAACGTGTAGATCCGTCGAAAACTCGAGTTGTGATTTTCGGCCTGATTCCAATACTTTCCCTATACATTACCATGTATTGCAGGGAAAGTAAAAATCTGATGAGAGCAGCACATGACTTTCCCTGCAGACTTATATTAACGTTCTCTTTATTTTAATTAAATTTATTTCACTTTTAATTCAATTTTCGTTCTCATTCGTTCTCATTTCGTTCTCATTGGTCTTATTATTTTCGTCGTTAAAAATTACGTATTAAATGAGCATTTAATGAATGTATTTGAGTATACCTAGTTCTTTAGTTTAGATTTTGACGATTTTTGCGGGCCATTTTGCAGAAAAAGGCAGGTTATTTTTTTCGGAATCGTACCAAATTCTAATCAGCACCAGGATAAACCACAAGTGACTCATCTACCGAATGTTGTGAAATTCGGTCCAGTAGTTTTTCAGTTAGAGTGGATACAAGCTTGTGCAGGCCATTTCGCAAAAATGGGCGGGTTCTTTTATTCCAAATCGTACCCAAAACTAATCAGCACCAGACTCGCCTACAAGTGGCTTACCTACCAAATTTTGTGAAATTCGGTGGATTAGTTTTTTAGTTAGAGCGGATACAAAATCTGCACAGACAGACAGACACACAGACAGACACACACACACAGACAGACACACAGACACACAGACAGACACACACACAGACGTCACGCTAAAAATGGTTTTTTCGTATTCTAGAGGTCTCGAAACGTGTAGATCCGTCGAAAACTCGAGTTGCGATTTTCGGCAGGATTTCAATACTTTCCCTATACATTACCATGTATTGCAGGGAAAGTAAAAATGACGCACTTTAGAACGCTAACATGAGCCGTTCCAGAGATAGTGCACATTAATCAAATAACTTTATCAAAAATTTATATAAAATTAACAAGAAAGATCAATCAAATCATACAAAAAGCATTGATTATGAAAGACATTCCAACTGAAATGCTTTTATTTAAGCATCTCTAAAATACAATACATTCGGCGGTAATATTTTTTAAATTATCGCAATACTACAATAATTCATTATATTTGAAAACTTCATCGAAAACAAATGAACTTTATTCAAATGACGTCATTGAAATATGAATCATCTGGCACTCTATATAAAAGCATTGAATGTTTCATTCATTAACTTTTTTCCATTCCTTTCATTCAGCGGCGATATTTTTTAAATTATCGCAATACTACAGTAATTTATTTTACTTAAAACGTAAAACCATGGAGGTAAAATTGCTTTTTAACTCCATGCCTAAAACTTCATCAAAAAAGCAATGATATAGAATCAGCTGCTTTCCCATGTAAAATCAATGAATGTTTCATTCATATCAGCTCATATTGCAGACTCCAGAGCTAAATAATTTTCCGTTAAAGAAATTCAGCAATTCTTATACAACTCATCTTACAGCTTGATGGGTTTGCCTTCTCCATACGTGAAAGTTAGGCTTCGTTGTAGAAATGATCAAAGTTTGATTTTCATTTAAACTCCAAAATATTGTAATTGCGTTAATGCAGTATATCGATGCACAGACAAAAATAAAAAAGAAAGAAGTTTTAGGACGGATGCAACACTAAATATAAATTAAAAAGAACTTTAAAAATCAAGATTTTGACACAAGATGTATGCCACATTTTATTTTGAAGTGGGTTACGTGATATTTTCATACAATATGGGTGCAATTATTATTTTGATTTTTATTTAAAAAACTACTGAACATATTTTGCTAAAAAATTTTTTATATAATTTATGGGATAATTTAAATATTTCTTAAAAATTTTGAAGCATTATTTGAATTTTAAATCCGCTTAAAAAATGTTTGAAAAATTAGGTCTCATAGGGTTCCCTGTATTTCATTTTTTCAATCTGGGTTCAATCCAAAACTAATATTAAAAAAATCTGATGTGGGCAGCACACGACTTTCCCTGCAGACTTATATTCACGTTCTATTTATATAAATTAAATTTAATTCACTTTTAATTCAATTTTCGTTCTCATTGGAAAACTGGACTTATTTTCAAAAATGGTGTAGGAAAAATACGAAAAACTAAACTATCTCGAGAACGGCTAGTCCTAGTGTAATGGGGTTGGTCTTATTCTTTTCTTCGCTAAATATTACGTATTAAACAAGCATTTAATGGCTATATTTGAGCATACGTAGTTCTTAAGTTTAGATTTTGATGATTTTTGCGGGCCATTTTGCAAAAAAAGGCAGGTTATTTTTTTTCGAATTATACCAAAATCTAATCAGCACCAGGGTGGCCTACAAGCGACTTATCAACCAAATTTTGTGAAATTCGGTCCATTAGTTTTTCAGTTAGAGTGGATAAAAGCTTTTGCGGGCCATTTCGCAAAAAAAGGCGGGTTCTTTTAACCCGAGTAGTACCCAAAACTAAACAGCACCAGGTTTGTGCACAAGTGACTTACTTACCAAATTTTATGAAATTCGGTCAATTAGTTTTTTAGTTAGAGTGGATACAAAATCTGCACAGACAGACACACAGACGCACACACAGACGTCACGCTAAAAATAGTTTTTTCGTATTCTAGAGGTCTCGAAACGTGTAGATCCGTCGAAAACTCGAGTTGCGATTTTCGACATGATTCCAATACTTTCCCTATACATTACCATGTATTACAGGGAAAGTAAAAAAGTAGCTGACACCACCGCCGTCGCTGTTTGACAAATTTCTCGTTTCTCGAGATTCTTTACTTCGTACCGCAGAAACTATTGCATATAAAAATATGAAATCTGGTACACTTATAGAAAAAACTAGGGAAGATGCTGAAATAAACCATTTTTTGATATATATTCTAGTTTAAGAAATATTGAATATCAAAGTCAAAATATTTGAGCTTCGAGTTCGCGTCCTGGATCGACTAACAATAGCAAGACCACGCAGGCACTACCTAAATGGATTAATTTGTGCAGGATGCAGCCCCTTGTTTTCATTTCTATGTAGTTTTTGAGATATTTTACTTTTTACGCACTTCTGAAGTGAACTTTTTTTCTGTATCGGCACGTCTAGCGATTTCTCTGTCGTGTACCGTTAAAACTATATCATACAAAAATATGAAAAAATATGACACGTAGTACATTTATAGCGAAATAATAGGGTAACATGATGAAATAAACCGTTTATCGATTAAAACTTTAGTTTGGCATAAAATAGCTCGCAAAACGAGTTCATGGACAAGGAATTCAGTTTCTGGAATCCCTGGGCTAAGAAAAATCCCTTTTTTTCCTCCTGCGAAAAATAGGCAGGGATAGAAAAGATATTTTTATAAGTAGAATTTTTAGGAAAGATGGATATGAAGCGAGCGCAGCGAGTACGTGACAAAACCTCCCGAAGGGGGTTGTGAGAGCTGGGCAAGCGTCCCCTAGTTACAAAAAAATAAGCGTTGTCCATTATCAATTTCTATATTTATTTCAAGATAGGGGTATTTTTTTATATTTCTTTATGATCAATGCATACATGGAAAAATCAATCCCTGAGTAACATTTTCTTTTAATTTACCCTATCATATTCCATAATGCATTTATACGCTTCAACTTCACATCGAAATTCACCCTTCTTGTATGAAATGGTCAGAATGACCGCTGGCCATTGGTTCCCCCTTCCTCCATGGTAATTATCCACCGTATTCAAAAATGATAGATTGGATAACGATGCCACATAGAGTTCCTTTGTTATGCAAGAGGCATCATTCCTACAAACGTTGCAATGAAACAAATATATGAAGTTAGGAGAGACAGAATAATAAACTTGATACAATGATTATGACTAATGATTACAATCGTCGCCCCTGGCAACTACCGGCCTGCCAACATGAAAACACCGAATCATGATACAGTCGAAAAAAATATCAGTTGATGAATTTGTCTTAATGAATATTGTTGCACACAGGGAAAAACTTCTATTCAAATTCGTGAAAGTTGTGTGAATCAAATGACATATTCCGCGTAGTCTTGTAAACTTGTTTATTAGAATTCGGTATTGTGAATTATTAGCAAATATAAAATATCTATACTGCAACCAACAATCGCATAAAAATTTCCAATTCTTATTTTCATTCAAAATTCTAATTTTTTTTTCATTTCGGATATATGTTGTATAATTCAAATGTTGAAATAAAAAAATTGGAACAATATATTTATAAAGGAGCCTATATAGGATGGCAAATGACGTGCATTTTTTGACAAAACTGTCAAGCATTTTTATTCTCTTTGGCATATTTATTTCGTATAGTCATACGAATTTTGGGGAAAACCTGAAGTGACATTTCCAGAACAGCAAGTTGTTGTTGTTGAGATCCAGACCGTCCGACCTACCAGAAAGGTATAATGTAACTATTTGGATGGCCGAGAAGTGCCATCCAATTTAGATCGGAACCCAGTGGGGGAGGCATCCACAGGGACAGTACACTCCTCCCCCTAACACCGACCTCTCGGAAGGACTTACGGACCCACGTGTTTAAGGTGATCGTACTCCGCGTGAACACGGCGGCAGTTTTGACAGTAGCGGGAATCGAACCCGGGTCTACCGAGTGCAATCCTAGCTCGCTAACCACTGGGATACCGCGCCCTCCAGAACAGCAAGTGTAAATCCTTAGTGAATCCTTCGATCTCCTCTGGAACTCGATATTGAATACATATCTGTCATCGTTTAAGCTCTAGCCAATCCTGAGAAATACGTGTTTCAAGGAAATGTTTTGAACTGAAAAGTGAAAAAAAACTAAAGTAGAAATTCTTAGTGAACCCGTCCTCCTCAGAAATATGATGCCATATCTATATCAGTCATCCTCTGAGTTCTACCTATAGTCAACATTGAAAATTATGTTTCAAGCAAATTTTTTGAACTCATGTCAGTTGTCATCTAAGCTTCATCTATAACCAATCTTGAGAAATAAATGTTCCAAATGAAATGAAAATTTTTGAAACTGAAATGGAAAGAATTGTAAGAAATAACTCTTAGTGTAACCCTACCTCCTTCAGAATTTGATCCTGTATCTATATCAGTCATCATTTAATCTCTATATGTAGCAGTTCCTGAAAAATAGATGTTTCAAAAAAACATTTTAGTAAAAACAATAGCATGATAACATGTTTGCACCACAAAACAATAAACTTTGCATTACATAACAGCTCACTCTTATATTACGTGTGCATGAGCATAAGAAGATTGACGGTAATGAATTTCTTATATGATATGTGAGACCAGAAATAGATCTCACATGTGTTTTGGTGAGACAGGTTTATGCCAGTTATTTATTGATTCGAAACTTCGGGCAATACTGCCAGTCTGAGTGGCGCCGAGGTTTACAGCAAACTATAAATTTAGGAGTGTCAAAACAGAGGGGGCTCTTACGAGGATGTCACGTAGCGACATCGGTTCAATGATTAACCAATGGAGAAACTTCTTGTTACGTCACACTGAATGCTGCAAATGAAAGCAAAGGGGGAGTGACACCCCCAAGGGAAAAAGGGAACCACAACTTGTGACCAAGAAAGGACATTAGAAGCAAACAGATAAGAAAACTTGGAGACGATGACTTGAATTGAAATACAGACTTGTAGAGTGTTCCGCAGAGGTTCCAAAATAATGGAGATCTATTGATGTGTGAGTGCAATCAGAGTACGAGAAGGAGCCACACACTGAGAGTTATGGCGAATACGAATTACTGATGCCAGCATTTTGATATATGATCATAGTCCAAGATAGCCTTGAAGGTATGTGTTCCTCAAATAACTTTAGGTCTAGAAACGTTTAGGCAAATTAACAGGGTGGCCACACAACCTGGAAACCGGAAAAAGTCAGGGAATTTTAGAATGGTCAGGGAAAACCGGGAAAAGTCAGGGGATTTTGTGAAAATTCTGGATTTTTTGTTTACTAGTTGTCTATGTAAAAACAGAACTGCCCAGTTTGTATGCCATTTTCGAAAATTTTCGCCAAGTATAACGCTGTACTCGTAACCACTAAATGAAGGTTGCCATGTGTTCATTTGATTCCGTATAAAAGCAAAAATGCGGAGTTTGTGCGCCATTTTGGACAAATGTCAAGTACAGAGATGCCAACTTTTAGGCAAATTAACAGGGTGGCCACACAACCTGGAAACCGTAGGGTGGCCACACAACCGGATTGTCCGTAGTTTGTACGGATTTTTACTTCATCTTACGGTTTTACGGACATGCATCCTACGTGAAATCCATGCATCCTACCATTCAGTTCATATTCCCTGCTTTGCTGAGAGTCGAAAATTATCAGTTTGCATCCATTTTCTTCTAATGATTTCATGTCAGAACAATAGACCTAATTTATTTTTATAGTGCGCGTAAAAATTAAGAAATATTTTACTAAACAAATTACATTTCGCTTAAATTATAAGATTGCGCAATTCAATCCTTTTCGGGATTTGCTGAGAGTACACAATTGTCTTTTTCCATCCATCTCCATCCCCTTATTATTACACATTAACTTGACTAAACTAGCTTATTTTCATATTTTGGTTCATTATAAAGGCTAATTTTTTAATTATTTTCACATAAATAGTGCGATCATGAAATTCAGTTTTTTTTTCACGGGCGTTGCCGGGAGTACGTAATTATCCTTTTCCATTGATCTCCATCTCCCTATTGTAGCATATTAACTTGACTAAACAAGATTATTTTCATATTTTGGTTGATTATAAAGGTTAATTTTTTAATTATTTTCACATAAATAGTACGATCGTGAAATTTAGATTTTTTCGCGGGCGTTGCCGAGAGTACGTAATTATCCTTTTCCATCGAACTCCATCTCCCTATTGTAATACATTAACTTGACTAAACTAGCTTATTTTCATATTTTGGTTCATTATAAAGGCTAATTTTTTAATTATTTTCACATAAATAGTGCGATCATGAAATTCAGTTTTTTTTTCACGGGCGTTGCCGGGAGTACGTAATTATCCTTTTCCATTGATCTCCATCTCCCTATTGTAGCACATTAACTTGACTAAACAAGATTATTTTCATATTTTGGTTGATTATAAAGGTTAATTTTTTAATTATTTTCACATAAATAGTACGATCGTGAAATTTAGATTTTTTCGCGGGCGTTGCCGAGAGTACGTAATTATCCTTTTCCATCGAACTCCATCTCCCTATTGTAATACATTAACTTGACTAAACTAGCTTATTTTCATATTTTGGTTAATTATAAAGGTTAATTTCCTAATTATTTTCACAAATAGTGCCATTCCGTTGTAATTAACGCTGTTAAGTTAGCAAAACTACATTTTGAGCTTATTTTAAGGTTTTAAAATATATATTGTCAATATACGTAAAATCTTACTGATGGTCGATGCAGTTTTACTGAAAACTCCTGATTTTTCTACTGCTGACCCCTTTCAGAGGTTGGCATCTCTGTATATTATATACATTTTACTATATTTTTTTCTATTTTGATGACATTCTTTTGACATTGCTGAATTGACATTAATTATCCAATGGCTGTAGCTTGTTATAGTGTAGTTATTGCATATTTTTAATGATCTCTGTCATTGTGAGCAATTTGCAATACCATATTTAAGGACATCAGTTTAGACTATTTCTTATTATTGTCTTCAATGAAAACCATTAAATTCTTTTAAATATTTCAGTAGTCCAATTTCACTGCATTTACGTGAATTTTTTATTAAAAATGTCAAAATTTATTTGTAAAAACAAAAAGAATATGTGTATTTCTTTCTCCTGATTTAATATAACTTTTTTTCGATAGTGGAGTTAAATTGTTAAGATTCTTTAATCAAACTTGTAACTAAATAGGGATGTGTGCGCGTTTTATGTTAAAATTATTGGTCTGGAATTTCTTTTCTATTCACCTGGAAAACCTGGAAAAGTCAGGGAATTTCAATATGTCCGAAGAGTGGCCACCCTGATTAAGTGGTCTTACGTGTTCCCCCGCCAAAACTAATAATCAATTGTGTAATGAATAAGTGTTGGTGTTGTTAATAAATGTTTTATTGTTAAAGTTTAAAAGATGCAGTCAATGAGTATTATAATAAACAATATTCTTTTACAGGACTCACGCAAAGTAAATAATTGGAAGGTTTATAACGGCACAATAAAGCATTGTACGATTTAGTTAATGAGTCCACTATGTATAAATCTACGGCCATGTCAATCTAGATGAATTAATTATTTAAAAGTACAACTTCAAGTTTTTTTTCTATTTGTGTACTACAGTTACTCCAGATATATCTAAGAACATATTGCTCACTATTGTTCTCCTCAACTTCAAAACCGATATTGATATACTTTAAAACTAATTTGGGAACACTAAGAACTCTCCTCCCCTCCTCATAGCTGTACATATCATTAGAATATCCTTAAATTTCTTTTGCGACAAAAATCTATATTAATAAATATACAAAAACTTTGTAAAATTGAAAATTTATAAATCAGCTACCAATTTTCAATCCAGAAATATTTCCCAAATCATGGTACGCATACCTCTGTGCCTATAATTGCTCAAAGGGATAAGCGGATAAATTTAGGCTTTTGTTTTTTTTCCACCAAAAATATTTTAAGAGAAGAAATAAATGAATCAAAACCTCTAATAAGGGTCTATAATACAACAAGAAAAATCAATCATGCATAAAGCATTGATTATGAAACACTTTCCAACTTCAATGCAATTTTATTTAAGCATCTCTAAAATACGATACATTCCTTGGTAATATTTTTGAAATTATCACAATACTACATTAATTTATTATATTTGAAAACTTAAAACTTCATCGAAAAAATGAACTTCATTCAAATGACGGCATTGAAATATAAATTGCCTGGTTTAAACATCTCTAAAATGCGATACATTCCTCGATAATATTTTTAAAATTATCATAATACTACAACAAGAAAGATCAATCATGCTTAAAGCATTGATTATGAAACACTTTCCAACTTCAATGCAATTTTATTTAAACAAGTCTAAAATGCAATACATTCCTCGGTAATATTTTGAAACTTATCACAATACTGCATTAATTTATTATATTTGAAAACTTAAACCTTCATCGAAAAAAATGAACTTCATTCAAATGACGGCATTGAAATATAAATTGCCTGGTTTAAACACCTCTAAAATGTTATACATTCCTCGGTAATAGTTTTAGAATTATCATAATACTACGATAATTTATTATATTTGAAAACTTCATCGAAAGCAACTGAAATTAATTCAAACGACGTCATAGAAAAAATAACACGCCTGGATCTCTCTATAAAAACAGGATTTCATTCATAACTTTCTCCCATTCATTTCATTCATCACAATACTATAATAATTTATTTTATTTAAACATTTTGTTTAAGACCATGGAGCTACAAAAAATTAAACTCTATGCTTGAAACTTCATCGAAAAAAATCGTCCTTCTCTTTATGAAATCAATTAATATTTCATTCATATCAGCCATGCAGACTCCATGGACTAAATTATTTTATGTTAAAAAAATACAGGAATTCTAATACAACTCATTCTATATATTTTGCTGTTTACATTTTACATAGGTGAAAAATAGACTTAGTTGTAGAAATAATCAAATTTAGATGAGCATTTAAACTCAAATATATTGTATTTGCGTTGTTTAAGTATGTAGATGCACAGAATTTAAGCAAAAATAAAGTAGTTTTAGGACGGATACAACACTCAATATGAATTAAAAAGAACTTAAAAAAATCACGATTTTGAAACAAGATGGATGCCATATATCATTTTGAAGTGGGTCATGTGATCGTTTCATATTATGGTCACGTGATCGTTTCATATAAGAGGTGTAATTATTATTTTAATTTTTATTTAAAAAACTACAGAATATATTTCGCTGAATTTTTTTTTTATATATTTTATGGAACAATTTGAATATTACCTAAAATTTTCGAAGCAATTTGCGAATTTTAAATCCGCTTAAAAAATGTTTGAAAAATTAGGTCCCATAGGGCTCAATGTATTTCATTTTTTCGACCCGGGTTCAATCCAAAACTAATTGGGTAATATTATTTATTTATATTCCCATAGGTTCTACAGACCGTCTGAACAACATACTAAAATTTCATTTTGATTAAGTCATTTTTACGGCAGTTATCGTGCTAACGAACAGACAGACAGACGGACAGACAGACAGAATGAACAAAGTCATAAACACTTTTCAACTTTGTTGTAAAGTGTTAATAATTTATTATATTTGAAAACGTCATTGAAAACAAATAAACTTAATTCAAATGACGTCATCGAAATATAAATCGTCTGGCTTTCTCTATAAAAACGACATTTCGTTCACTTTTTTTCCATTCCTTTCATCCATCCCAATACTATAATAATTTATTTCATTTAAAAACTTAAAACCATGGAGGTACAAGTCATTTAAGTCTATACTTGAAACATCATCAAAAAAAACATATGCTTCTCTATGTAAAATCAATGACTGTTTCATTCATATCAGCTATATTGCAGCCTCCATGAGCTAAATAGTTTTGAGTTAAAGAAATGCTGCAATTCTTATACAACTCATTCTACGTCTTTTGGTGTTTACATTCTCCATAAATGAAAATTAGACTTCGTTGTAGAAATAATCAAAGTTTGATGATCATTTAAACTCAAGTATATTGTAATTGCATTATTTTAGTATGTAGATGTACAGAATTTAAGCAAAAATAAAGCTGTTTTAGGACGGATATAACACTCAATATGAATTAAAAAGAACTTTAAAAATCCCGATTTTAACACAAGATGGATGCCATATTTTATTTTGAAGTGGATCACGTGATCTCTTCATGTAATGGTCACGCGATCTCTTCATATAATGGTCACGTGACCTCTTTATATAAATGGTGTAATTATTATTTTAATTTTTATTTAAAAAGCTACTCAATATATTTTGATGAAATTTTTTTATATATTTTATGCGATAAAAATGCGATTCCTAAAGCGCTCGAAGCAATTTGTGAATTTTAAATTCACTTAAAAATGTTTGAAAAATTAGGTCCCATAGGGTTCAATGTATTTCAGTTTTTCAACCCGAGTTCAATACAAAACTAATTGGTTGATATTATTCATTTATATTCCCATAGGTTCCACAGACCATCTGAACAATATACCAAAATTTCATTTTGATAAAGTCATTTTTACGGCAGTTATCGCGCTAACGGACAGACAGACAGACAGAATGAACAAAGTCATTAAACACTGTTCAACTTTGTTGTAAAGTGTTAAAAAGCAAATGTAAAGAAAATTGATATAAAAAATCATCAATTGATATTTATTGTTTAATAAGGGTTGCATTTGTTTATCTGATGAAATTGTGCTTTAGACCCTCATGCCACTAATTCGGGCACATGCTTCGCTTGTTCAATAGGATATTCTAGTACTATCTAAACTGTTGTGTCAAACAAAACTTACTACACAGTAAAAGAGACAGTAAATGGAAAAAAATTAAAGAAAAATAAGCTTCAGACCCTTGTTTGATAAGCTTGGAACAAGTGCTTTAATTCTTTTGTATGGTAATCTAGCAACATTTAAACCAATGACACTCTACCCGCGTGCCACTTAGTGCCTCACGGAAGTGTGCCTTGTGACAAGCAGAAATCTATTTTTTTAGAAATCACATTTATTATGTAGTGGCATAAGAATTGTCGCCATCATACTAATTTAATCTTGAAAGACTAATATAGCCAGCAGTTGTTTTCAAATGTATCATGCGTCCAACATATCGGAAAAGGATGAATTGTGTACGTGCATTGACTTTCAAAGCGATAGGCTCCGGGAAGATTTTGGAACCAACGATATTGTGTTTGAAAAAAATCTGATGTGAGCAACATATAACTTTCCTTATATAATGCGATGGATTTACTACTTTTACAGTAAAACAAATCGGTTATTCTTATAGTTGATTCTTATATTCTTTCCAAGATATTGAATTTACGACAATTAATCGTCATTTTTATTGATTTAGCGTCATTTTTATCCATTTGGCTAGATTTTCGTTAAATTGGCAACATTTAAAAAGGTCGCCAAGTTGGCGATATTCCGCCAAATTCGTCGCCAAAATCTCGCCAAGCGTTATGGACGGAGAAATACATTATTCTTATAGCAGATAAATGACTATTGGCGTTCAAATACAAAAGTATTACTCAATGTATCTTTTCTCATGAATGAAACGAGCTAGATCCACGAGAGTGATGTCACCAAATTTATCGCATGATATTACATATGAAAAGTGAATATGTTTCTCAGCAGTTAATATATTTTTTTAATTTATGGGATTTTTTGATAAATCGACGGGAGAGCACGTTTCAAGCATCCCTGAATACGAATCAAACGTTTTTCAATACGAATCAAACGAAATTTACGAATCAAACGTAATCAAATAGATACGAATCAAACGAAATTAGATACAAAAATGATAATAGGTGAATACTGGAAGCCTATTATTTTTAAACGCAATCGAATGTTCAGAACCCCTTAAATTTTTTAGTTAACATTTGAAAAAATCTTCAAAAAATAAAAATCTTTAATAAAGTTACACAAATAGTCATTTCTTATATAATTTTTCCTTAGAAAACGATTGATATAAACTTTAGAATGCTAGCATGAACTGCTCTCGAGATATTGCACATTTTTCAAATAGATGTATCAAAAATTCACATAAAATAAAAAAAATATTAACTATGTGAAATATATTCACTTTTTATATGTAATATCATACGATAAATTGGGTGACATCATTCTCGTGGATCTCAATCTTTCCATTCATGAGAAAAGATACTTTGGGTAATACTTTTGTACGTGAAAGGCAATAGACATTTATCTACTATAAGAATAACTTATTTCTCCATTCATAACGCTTGGCGAGATTTTGGCGACGAATTTGGCAAAATGTCGCAAACTTGGCGACTCTTTTAAACGTTGCCAAATTAACGAAAATGTCGCTAAATTGATACAAATGAAAATAAATTAATAAAAAATTACGACTAATGGACGAAAATTCAATATCTTGAAAAAAATATAAGTATCTACTATAAGAATAACCTATTTTTACTTCCGTAACGTTTTGCAAAACTTTGGTGACGAATTTGTCGAAATATCTCCAACTTGCTGGCTTTTTAAATGTTGCCAAATTGACGAAAATGTCGCCCAATGAATACAAATTTGCCAACTTGATGAAATCGACGCTAAATCAATGAAATGACGACTAATTGAGTTCAATATCTTGAAAAGAATATAAGAGTAGCCAATAAGAATAACCCATTTCTCCGCTCATCCCTAACACTTGACGAGAAATTAAGCGGGATTTTGCCAACTTGACGACTACTTTAAATGTTTCGAAAATGACAAACATGCAGCCAAATTAATAAAACTGACGCCGAATGGAAAGTAATGTTTCGCAAATTCTGATTTCCGTCATAAAACGGGCATACCATCTAATATATAAGAAATACTTTTCTCTCCGTTTGTCTGTAACACTTGCTGATGCATTTGGCGGACTTGGCGAATAATCTAGCAACGTATCGACAATTTGGCGATATTTCACCCTGTTGGGTTACTTTTGGCAATTTAATAATTTTAGGAAGTTTGTTTTTAATTTAACGTGTTCAAGGGTCTTACATAGTCCTTCTCTTTTTAGTTATCCATTTTCCAACTGTTTATGTTTTTGATATTCTTCTGTTCCAAATAGGTATTGTGGTAAAAATGGCGAAAGTTCGTTCTTTTCAGGTTTCAGCAATTTAAATTTATTTAAATTGTCGAATTTGTGATTCCATTTATTACTATTTTTATTCCCTTTGATTTGATTCTAAATTTGTTGTTCTCGGTTAAAAATTCGTTGATTTATCGCGATTTTTCAGTTTTATTCTATTTTCAGCTTATTAAATTTTTCAGAATCGTTCATATTTAAATTATTACCGAATTCGTATATTCCAAATCGTTTCACTTCATTTCTTTTTAATTTTCGTCTGCTTTAAAATTCCTGTTCCCTTCTTCAAAATTTTTGATTGGTTGACTGAGTAATATTAAAATCGTCTGTCATTGATTATTTTATCGCCCATCGATAGTTTTTGTTTACAAGGTAGCAGCGATGTTTAGCAGTATATAAATAGATTAGCGCTCTTTTTCAGTCTCTTCTCTTACTCCTCTCTTTGATTAGAACTCAATATGTGATCAATTAAGTTGTCCTGCGTCGTTTGGCACGCGTTCTGTGGAACGAAAAGTTTTTATTTCCCGGCCTTTTAACTAAGTTCAGTTTATTTTCCTGCCGTGGAAGCGATGTTTAGTCTAAACACTCAAGAGCCTCTGAATTTATTATGTCTGCAAAAACTGAAATTATGTTTTGATCTCCTGCCTGTTGAGAGCGATGTGGTCGATGTCCACTAAAGTATCGTCGGCGCCATTGGAATATTTGTTTAGTTTCGGAGGTCGGATTTGTTCCTTCATGAGTAGTTTAATTTTTCTGAGTCACAGGACCGGACCTCCAAATGTTTACTTCTCAGATTTTGATGATGGAGCCGTCTGTGCTTTTGTTCCGAACAATGGCCACTGGCGCTCTGCTACTTTCGACTGAGTTTTCTATGTAGCTGCCCATTTTTGGCCGATCAAGTTTCAGGAGTGTTCTTTTCGTGAGGTGTTGGAGCCCCATATTCCACTTAAATGGCTGGACTCATTTGATGTACCGATGCTTTACGGGAGACAGGTCTCCATTAGCTTTTTCTGGAGCAAAAGGGGACTGCACCCGAACTGATGACCCGAGCTCGACACTTTATTTCGACCGATCGGCGTTTTCCAGTTTATGGGAGATATATTTTTTAATTCTATTCTTTTGCAGTATTTAAAGTTTAATTGAGTTAGAGAGTATGGAATAAGAACCCCCCCCCCTCCTCGTATATTTCAAGTTCCGAATCCTGGATTATTGTTATGTAATTTTTCTTTGGGTTTGTACCCTTTAATTGGGTTTCTTATTATGTTCTAAATTTCCTTTTCGGCTAACTGATGTTTTTTTTTATTCTAAATTGTAATTTGGCAAATAATTCTATAATTTTAACATAACTTGATTTAAATATTAAAAGCTGTTTTCTTTAACTTTTAATATTCTAACGTTTTCACTACCACTTCAAACCGGCCACTTTATTAATTCAAATGTACTTATTTAAGATGTTTCATTTGATTTGTTTAGTCAATGAGATGTTTTAAAAAGTTGTAAAATGTTTTGAAATTCTTTAAAAGTAAAGTAAAATTTTAATAAACGTTAGATTTGGGAAACCTTAAAATGTGTGTTCTCTCTCTTTTCTTTAATGACTTTTTATTTTTAGGAAAGTGTCATTTTAATATTTTACAGGTTTGCATATTGTTATGCATTTAGGGTCACTGGCCAGTTGTCACCCTTTTTGTTTATTTCAGATGATTTTTAGGTTTTAAAAACTTTTCAGAGATAGCATGTAGAATGTTTTAGGTATTTAATATGTTTTTTAGTATATCATAATAAAATTCAACAGAACAACCCCAGATTGACGAAAATATCGTCAAAATTGCAAAAATGACGCTAAATTAATGAAAATGACGCCTATAATTGATGAATTAATTATTAAAATATTTTAATATATGAACTATGTCGCTTATTGAGGATGCTATCAATATTGATAATTACTTATTTAAAGTTGTGCGAAATATAAGTTAATTGGGTACTTTGTAATAGTTTTACATGTTGTCATCTAGAAAATCGCCAAATGTACAATTCAATGATAAATACACAGTACCGTGGGTCTTATACATGATTTGTTGACTGTAAAAAGAGTAAATTCGTTGCATTATATAAGGAAAGTCTTATGTTGCCCACATCAGATTTTTATTCAATGTAATTAATATTTCGTATCGTTTTATTTTTGTTAATACTTTATGTCATGTAAAACTGTGTCTTGTATCTTTGTTAACCTATTTTAAGATATAATCAGTGCTTTCATCATATCCGATTATTCTAGCCGTCTGTTTGGATGAAAACAATGCAAATCAAAAGTACGCATTATGGCCAGGCTCCTATTCCATCAACTTCAAAGGGTGTCACTCACGGCAAAAGAACAAAGGTTATTTTCTTATGCCCCCAAAGTGAAATCTCACATTACTAAACAGTTTGATTTGTTAAAACTCTAATAGGGTGATGTTACATGCGTGTCTTAAACGTTGCAGTCAACATTGTTCTTAAAGTTTGTAGTCATTTTTGAATTAGAATTTTTCGGGAACCAACCGAGCCCACGCACTACGCCCTGATTGCTCTTATTTGGACTCGGTAAAACTGGGATCGAATTTGTTTAAATTTGTAATTGTGATAAACAACTTCGGCTCTTGCGCGTAAAAATGAAATCAAACAAGTTAGTTCCACAAGAAAACTTGCCCTCAATGATATAGCGAAGATTTTTAAACTTGCTATGAAAGTTTTGTACATTTGATGGAATTGGACGTTTCTTGTTACGTACACCATGGTCATGCATGGAAAACAGAATCAGCGGACTTCAAGTCAAGTCGACCATTTACTTCAACGAGGTCGAATTTTGCGAGAATGTTATTAGCTTCTATGGGAACTAACTCAATTTAGGGGTGGGATTATTTGAAAAAAGTTATTTACATTAAATTCAGCAGCAGTGAGTTGACCGACGTGAGGTTTTTCAACTCGTGGAACGACGCAGAAATCACTTTTCTAGGGCATTTTCTCACGAAAAGCGCAAAAAAGCCAAACTTTGAGAAGCTATTTTTCCAGGTCCAGGGATTAATTTGAAAAAATTTCAGATTTGGATTGAGCCTGATCGAATTAACATCACATGAGTTTTTCAGCACTCGGGATATACTGACACTGCGGTTTTATAATAGTGATTTATATATCTCCAAATCTGAATTTCTTAACTAATCTGTGTGCTTTTGTTAGACTGATAAAGACTTTTAATGATTGTTTTGTTACTTCCAGGAAATGTTTTATAATTGTTCCATGATTTCTAACGTGAGCTATGTTAGGAGCATCCTGCTTCTAATATAGCCCACATGTTAACTTTTCATGTTTCAGCTCATTGCATTTTTTAAGTGGCAATCACAGAAACCAGTGTATTTATTGTTTATTTCCTACTTTACCTCTCTAACGAACAGCTTAGTTATTTCTTAGAAATATATTTTCCATTTGGTAAAAAAAGAAAAACAATCAAATGTGATGTAGGCTATAAATGGGGCCTCCTATCTCACTTAGAAAAGAATGGGAAACTACAAAGTGAGCGCACTTTTCATGGATGAAGACTAGTTGTGGGATCTCGCATTTCTTACAAATATATAAGGCATCTGAACAGTTTAAATTTAATTTTAAAAGGAAATGATTGTCTTTCCCCAACATTGTCAAAGGAAGGCAAATATATTTTCTTCTAATTCTAAAATTATTTAGATGTTTTAATTGTTGTTATTTAACTGTTATTTTATACTTCAACTGAAATTGGAATTAGTTTTACTTGACCGTAATAAAATTTTTTTAGCATAGAGCTGGTTTTAAATTGAAAGTAAAAATTTCCTAGCCAGTGGATTCGTGTAATTTTTTAAAAACCGTGTAACTGAAGGTTAGACTTTAAAGTACATTTTATAAATGAAAATGCACTTCAAAAAAATTAATCGTAAGTTAATATGATGGCGCCACATCACAACACCCTACCATTTTCCTATCTATTTTCCTAATACACGTACTTCCTAATATTAGTCCCAAAGCCGAAAGTCAAAACATATTCAAGCACGTTATCATACGCTGCTAGAAAGCTTTTGAAAATTTATTAGAAGTTTTGCATAAAAATTCATAATTAATGAACAGATGACAGCAGGAATATCAGTTTTTATTTGGAGCAGTGTACAATATTTAAAGAAACACTGGTTAAATTATGAAGATCGGATTGTTAGTCAATTTTATTTATCGCAATATTTAAAGGAATTGCGTCTTCAAAACAGGGAAGTATATATTCTTTAAAAATTCACAAAAATTCGTCTATTTATAGTATTATCCGCTTAAAGTTTGTATAAAAGAGAATACTTTTATTTTACCGATGGTGTTGATATAAATACTCTGATAACATTTTCGATCGATAAAGAACCAATTTGGGTGAAATTCGCTCAAAAGGATGCTTCAACATTTAATAATTAGTTTTAATTTTAAAATAATCTGGATGAGGAGTTTCCTCTCGGGAGCCAAGGTACCACTGTATCAAATTTTATAGTTGTACAGTGTTTAGAATTTCCGCTACAGACAACACAAACAAGACATAATATTTTATTATTATAGTTTTATGGCGAGCATTTACTTTTACCTAGGAACAACGGCAGAAATCAATTCAGCCCTTCTCACTTGTCCGTGGACTCATGCGACAGCACATTGGAATATCTGCAGTAAAATACTTACCTTTCTCTAGGGTATTTAGATTTTTAGATGCTAGTCTCAATTTAAGAAAGGGACTAGCATTTAAAAAAAAAATCACCCAGGAGTGAAATGCAGTCAAACCAACATCGAATTTTTCAAAAACTTCTCATCACTTAGCAAACCACCTTTTGACTCACTTTCTCTCTCTCTCATTCTGTCTCTCATTCTCTCTCTCTCATTCTCTCTCTTTTTCTCTCTCTTTTTCTCTCTCTTTTTCTCTCTCTTTTTCTCTCTCTTTTTCTCTCTCTTTTTCTCTCTCTCTCTCTTTTTCTCTCTCTTTCTTTCTCTCTCTCTCTCTCGCGTGTGTGTGTGCGTGAATGTGATTATGTGTGTGTGCGTGAATGAGATTATGTGTGTGTGTGCGTGAATGAGATTATGTGTGTGTGTGCGTGAATGTGATTATGTGTGTGTGTGCGTGAATGTGATTATGTGTGTGTGTACGCGCGTATGTGTGTGTGTACGCCTGTGTGTGTATTTACGCAGGTGTGTGTGTATACACGCGTGTGTGAGTGTGTGTATACGCGCGTGTGTGTATATGTATACGCGTGTGTATGTGTGTGTGCGTGTGTGCATGCGTGCGTGCGTGAGTGCATGCGTGCGTACGTGTGTTAACGTGTTTGTGTGTGTGTATACGCTTGCGTGTGTGTATGTGTATACGTGTGTGTGATGAGCATAATGTTAAAATATAAAGTTCCCACTTCATTAAAATAATACACAAGGTTTACTATAGCTAGGTTAATAATACATAAAGATCGAAAATATTTTATAACAAACTAAAAACCAAAATTACGCGAAAGATGAATCTTATGTTTTGTTCTCTCCATATATTTCATGCAAAATATTCAGCCGCCAGGAATTACAATGCAAGAAATATTCTATCTAAGGTTGTTGACAACGGATGTCTTCTGTATCCGTAATATCAAACACACTTATGCTCAAATGTATATCATGCATAACTTACAGAAAATGAGCACAATGAAGTTGGCTCAATTTTATTTCAAGAAAGGTTTGTAAAATGTACCCCCTAGAGATTACAGCAAATTGCTTGTTCACTGATAATTACACATGCAAAATAAAAAGAGTGCAATTTCTACATTTTAACTATCCCTTACGGATTCTTGTCAGTTTACTAAAATATAACACTTCTTTCTAGTCATACATCATTTGAAGATTTTATATTGAACAAGAAGAATGTTAGATCTCATGATGGAATCTGTAGAAGCAAGGAAGTCGCTTAATTGATAAACTAGTTACTTAAATTTGGAGTGAAAGTGGATGAAACTAATAAAACTATGAACATTAAGAACTGGTAGCTACAGACGGCGGCTAAAGGCCTTGCTTCCCAACCGAGAATCGAGCCACAGAACTTCGTGCTGGCCAGCCGACGTTCTATTGTTGACGTTCTATCGCTATCGTTCTGGAACGGAATTGCCAGATCTTATCGTCGAAGTGGACTCTGCATTTTCCGCCCTCAAATAACAGATTGACGTTCAATTGCCAATCTGTCTAACCACCTCCTGCTATTTTACCTCGGGTTAGCCTCCTGCTATTTTACCTCCGGTTAGCCTCCTGCTGCTACTTTTATCCAAGTTAGCTCCCTGCATGGTTGTCCTCCCGATTTGAAGTCGGCGCTCAATATACCAGAGTCCACTGAATCTACGCTAGACGTACTAGGATTAATTTCAGACCTCCGACATATTTGCACTAACCCACAGGGTTGATTTGGTCGGCGACCAATTTTAAAGGGCTTTGCTGCCCCAACCGGGAATCGAACGAAGGATCTTCATACTGGACACCGGATGCTCTACCGTTGAGCTACTGGGAAGGAATTAGAAGCTCTGATCGACGAAATGAAATCTGCATTCTCCACATTTTAATGTCAAATTGACGTTCAACTGCCAATCTGACTGACCACCTCCTGCTATTTTTACCTCGGATTAGCCTTCTGCTGGTACTTTTATCCTTCAGGTTGGCTTTCTACGTGGTCGTTGTCCTCTCAATTTGAAATTAGTGCTCAATGTAACCAGAGTCCAATGAATCCATGCTACTCGTACTAGGATCACTTTCAGACCTCTGACATATTTAAACTAACCTACAGGATTGATTTGCTCGGGCGCATTGTAAAGAGTCTTGCTGCCTCAATCGAGAATCGAACTAGGATCGTCGCACTGACCAGCCGACGCTCTATCGTTAAGCTACTGGGACAGAATTGCAAGTTCTAATCGGCGATGTTGACTCTGCAAAGCATTATGAAAAAAAGGCTACACGCCTAAAGTGGCAACTTCTCGGACAAGAGAAAAAGTTCATTTAAAAACAAGTTATTTCATGCATTTTATATGCAGCAAAAAACTTATTATGTGTTATTAGCAGTCTATTTACTGACAGTATTGTGTGCACTGTGTATTTAAGCTAGGCATCACGGAGAACATACTACAAAGTTCCCTCCCCAAAGCCTAGCCTTCTGAAAAAGTTTCGATTAAATCAGCTGAGATAAAAGACATTTCCAAGCTGCTTCATGACGTCCCTAAAAAATATCAACAATTTTACAAGGAAATAATTAGCATATGACCTAGAAATAAAGAATCCATGATTTTGTTTCCAGCAACTCGAAACAGATATTTGTTCTTACTTGCAGTTAAATACTTATAAACCTTTTTGATCTTTAAAACCTGTCTTTTCCACACATAAAAAAAAAATTCAAATCAATATAATAATTGTATATCGCGTGTGTTTCTTTTTAGACTCTGCAGACACCGGCCCTGGAGACCAAGAGATCTGAAACTTCGCCCACTTAATACATCAAACACAGAAAAGGACCTGATGGAGCCAAATTTTTGCTTTTCCTTCTGGGGATGAATAAAATAGAGGTGGTTTTGAAATACCTATCCAGACTTTCCAGATGCTCCCCTTTTTGTACATTTATAGCATAGCCTATAGGACAAAACCGAACAAGGCCGAGTTTTCAATTTCTCCTCGAGGGGCTGAGAAAATTCATTTTATTTATTTATTTATTTTTTCAAAAAGTCTTTTCAGGCCCCTCAAAAACACTTACTTATACACCTATAGAGTTAATTAAGAAAATTTAGGATATTTTTTCTGGGTATGCAGGATGGTATGAAAACAAAATTCATATGTTTAGCTGTTCTCTGGTTATAGCTGGAGGAATGTTAAACAAAAAATTCTGAGATTCTTACATTTTTCCAACAAAATTACTTCTCGATGTTTTTTCTTTATAGTTCAAGTTCCACTTGCATGTAAAGTTTCAAATTTCTACTTTTAGCAGCTTGCGCTGTGTAATTCATCTTTTAGTCAATTAGTCAATATCAATCAGCTGTATGATATAAATGAGAGACTATTAAGATGTCTTTGTGATCCAAAACATCATCGTTTCCTTGCATTCCACTTAGGGGCAGCTTTTTAAATCATTTCCTTATGATACACTCATTCCTCACCAAAACTGGGGTGCGTCAACAAGAAAAAGGGATACTCTGGTAAAATTGATGTCTGAAAATCTGTGCAGGGATGCTAAATGTTTAAAATACACTAATCCAGGCATGGTGAATTCTCCATTAGTTATCAGTGCTTCGCACGATACGCAGCTGATCTTTTAAATAATTTCTTCTTATTATCTCGGTCTTTAAATGCATCAGCTGAATGAGTGAGGCGTTTCTGTAGCATGGTTCTACTACCATCTCAAGAATTGGTCCGACATCTTGAAAGATCACGTAACCGATCCATCATGGAGCTTCGCACGTTTGGTATTATTATACCTTCGAACACTGTTGTCTGGGATATACATTGTATCCATTTCACAGAATACCATATATTTTGGTTTTCCTGGGTCAGTACTCATAAAAAAGAATGTCAGATCAAAGATAAACCGCGCGCAAGAAGTAAAAATAAGTAGCTTTGAAAAACATCATGTCAGTAGGGAAATGTATGCATAGTGTAACGTAGCAGCTTTATAAGGCGGAGGGCACACTTAAAACTGCAGATAACATTTTAAAATAAAACATTAATTTACAAAAGAATTATGTACACTATGCACAAAGTTGAAATTTAACATCATAGAAAAGTATCGGCTTTTCGTCCGTAAGCTGCGAAATGATCGGTGTCTAGCACCTTCGGATTCTTAAATCGATCTCTACGACGTTGGTAGGTTATACTTCACCAGTCTCTTTAGAGGCGGCTCCATAAGTATATAACATAAAAACGCAATCTTGAAATTCCTTTTTCTGGTGTTACATACAAAATTTTAAGCAGCTCAGTTTTAGCGGTTACAGTTGTGAGATATCAGCCATTTTCCCTTCTACATAAAATAGGCCTGCACTTGTGTGTGTGGGCCTCGAAAGTTAAGTTTCTCCGTATTTCAAGAAAAATTTATATATGTAGGTGAGAAAGATATATCCGCTTATAACAGTTTTGTATACCAACGGAATCTGCGGAATTTCTGGAAACTATTATTCTGTCATCTCCAGCAGAGTTTATTGATACTTTCAGTTCCCAGACCCTCCAAAACATCTAGGTAACAGCACGTTACAATGGCTTCCTTGAACATCCTTTAGGAAATATCGTATCAGTGGGGAATTGTATCCATATCCATATATAGGGTTCCTTGTAAAATTCTTAAGCATCCCAATAACTTTGCAAGAAAATACAGGGTGTCAGAAAAAGTCCTTTAACTCCCTCAACAAGCGCCCACAACATTTTACCAATATATATATATATATATAAGAAGAATTTATATATATATAATATATAAATTATATATACGAGTATATATATATATTATATATATATATATATATATATATATATATATATATATATATATATATATATATATATATATATATATATATATATATATAACTAATGAGGCCAATGAATTAAATTTTGATTTCTATCCACCTAATCTACAACTCATTGAAAATGTATATACATCCAACTGGATCAATTTTCTAGACGTTAGTTTAACAATTAAAAATGCAAATTCAATAAAATTTAAAATCTATGACAAAACAGAAACTTATAACTTCAAAGTAAATAAACTTCAACATTTCTCTTCCAATCTTTCCAAATCTGTAGAAATATTATTAATAACCAGTTATTAAGAATCAAAATGTTAAGCACACCTTGTTACTACAAAGAACATCTTCATAAATTCATCAACACCGTCATCAAAAATAACTACCCGACCAATCCTATTTTTTCTTTTATTAAAACACATTTTAAATTTAAATTCAAAAACTTGAAACAATTACAGCAACATATTGACAGATCATACTCTAGCATTTCTAAATAATTCATAATCTCCATGTCTTCTTCTAACAGTTAAACAATTCGTACAATTCACTTTAACCTGCTTTGAGAAAACTGCTTAGTGAGTAACAAAAATTCACTGTAACCTATTCTGAGATGATTGGTAATACACATGCTTTTCCAGAAGTACCACAGTACTAGGGGTAGATATATTTTCATTTTATTTTCATTATTTTCTTTTGATATTACTTTATAATACTTTGCATCCTCATTTCAATAATTAGCCACAAGCTGGTGTAACAGAATATTTTATATTCATGTTTGATTTTTTTGTGTATTTGATCCACTTTGTCTTTTCTTCTACGTCGGGCCATTTACATTATTTCTGTAATACATTTTACAGTAGTGTAAACAGAAACGTAGAAGCAGCAAATGAAACATGTATGGCCCTTGATAACGTACATGGTTTCAGAAATGCTTTTCATATTCATTTTATTCCTTTTATATTCACTAGATTCCATTTATTCAATTTCCAAACTTCTTGCATAGCTCATCGTGCTACACTAGGCTTCTGATTTGCAAAAACCTTCAGTTTACAAGCAATTTTCTTTGATATTTCTCGGGTATATATATATTACAAGTAATCATAAAAATCTTCAATTATATATATATATATATATATATATATATATATATAGTGTCCGAATTGGTATAACATATATCGTGTGCTTGCTAGAAAAGTTTTAAGTCTGTGAGGATTTGCTGGTGGAAAAATGTTGTGGCCGTTTGTTGTTTGTTGTGAGCGTTAAAGAACTTTTTCGAACACCCTGTATCTTCGAGTACACACGTTAGATATATCTATCTTAAAGAGCCAGACCATGACCGATCGAACGAACTAGGAAAGACAATAAAGCCAGTAATGTAGAGCATTACTGTAAAATGTATAAAAACACTTAAGAAACATGAAAATTTAAAAAATAACGCTTTAAAAGTATTTATTTGATCCCATTAATATGACGTTAAAATCATATTCAAACCAAAGCACTTTCGGACGTCAGACGTCCATCATCAGTAGCAATTGCAAAGAAAGGGGGAAATACGGAAATACATGGGCTCTTATACACAGTCAAAATCACCTCTCATTGCTGTATTCGAACTTTTTCCCCATAATAGTAACCACATCTATAAATAATTTAATCTCATGACATTTGTGTCCAATGAATAAATCCTTAGGTCTGTATCATTTGTAAATTACATTAGTGTGCTCTTAACAAATCTGTGTTTAGTTAAATTTGACCGATTACCCACTTCAGTACAGTACTTTGAGGATTTTCGGGGCTACTAGGACCTTGGGTATGTTTTAGAACGCCCAGAAATTTTCCAAATGTATATTGACATTTTACGTTTCAATTGAAACGAAATAAGCAAAAGGCCCACTTAGGTTCACTTAACATCTCATTGGAGTTTCATAAAAATCTATAATAACCCTATCGACATTTACTGCTTATCCAGACATACATATAATCCTTATGAATTTTTACTCATGCCTGTCTTTAAAAATCCGATTGAAACACCCTGCTTCAGATATCGCATCAATTGCTCCAAGGTCATGAAGCATCATGTGACTGCGCCCACCATGACACTTTAAAACATACTTACCTTTACATTACTACACCTTTTAAACATTATTATCAAGTTAACATACTATATTAAATCCATTTACTAATGTGTTCCAGGACACTTTAAAGTTCTTAATAAAACCTACAGAATCAATTTTTCATTTTGAACTCTTTACAATGCAATTTTTGACGCAGAAATCCTATAAAATAATCAACGACAAAGTGAGTCCATCATCACCGACTGTTTTGAAGATGTCCACCAATTAAAAATCTATAAACTTTAAATTTATACTCCTAATTCAAAATGAACCACAAGTTTATTTCTCAACACAATAATGCGATCTTAGTCTTTGCGCTTTTTTCTAGAACTAACTAACTTTTCATTGGTAAGCTTACTATTAGCATACTTGAAGAATCACCTCAAAAAATTTTCAAGAACATAAAGGATCTCTGGCTCATCCATCATGATAGCTCGTATCTTCTGCATTGTTTTACTTTTAAACACTGCTTAGGATATACATTGTAACCAGTGTAGGACACAACTTACTGGTTCTACATGGGCGGGCATCAATAAAAGTTGAATGCCAAAGCAAAGGAAAACCTTCAGAAATAAGATAAAGAAAACGAGTTTTGGAAAAAAGTATGCCATGAGTGAATATGGTTATCCAAATTCTTTATTTGGAAACATATAGAATTTTGAATTCCTCCTTCTGGGATTAACAAAAATTAATCAACGATCATTGATTGGATTAAAGTGAATCCTCTTTTCACTGTTAAATTCTGCAGGGCGTAAAAGAAAGTCATGGATCGGGGAAGCAACTCGAAAAATATAAAAGTTGCTGAATATTTTTAATGCAGGTGTATAAGAAACCACAATGTTATACTCGATGAGACAACTTTAGGGATCTTCTTACACTTGTAATATCGACTGCGATACAGAACCTAAACTAACTGAATTTTCTATTTGTCCCACGAGCCGTTGGAGTAAATAGGGGAATGTTTTTAAATCCTTTAGAAGCCCCTCTGGTGACCTAGAGAATTAGATCTGTGCACGTTTATAGTATAGACCATCGAACAGAAATAAACGTAGCCAAATTTCCGATTTTCTTCCGCCCCCAAAGAGCTGGAATTTTTTTTTTTTTCAAAGTCTTTTTAGACCCCCTCCCCTCCTCCTCCACCCCCTCTTGGTAACTCAAAGGCTGAATCTTTGCACACTTATATTATCGACCATTGGACAGAACCTAACAAAACTTGGGCAGAACCGGATTTTCCATTCGTCGGCAGGCGGATGTTACAGGGTTTTGTTTAGTCTTATCTCTGCACGTATAGTTTCGATCACAAGACCGAATCTAACAGAACCGGTCTTCCGATTTTTTTTTCTTGGAGTGTACAATATTACGGAGGACTAACGTCTCTCAGAACCCTCCCGAAGCCTCTCCCCCCCCCCCCCCCCCGCCATAAAAGACATAAAAGATTGAAACTCGACCAAAGGACAGAACCTAATTGGGCCAACATTTAATTCAAGCAACTATTTTCTGAACTAAGCACCATACATTGTTAAACAAAATAAAACTTATTTTAAAAAGTTGTAGCTTAATTTTTAAGAGTGTTAGTTTCCCTGTCTTTTATGATCTTAAATGTTAGAGTATGCAGACAAAACTGAGTAATTAGCTGGTTCTGGCGTCCACAATGCATTCAAGTTTGCATTGACGCGAGTATAAATGTCTGCTTAATAATAAAATTTATTTTTTAAAAAATATTAATTTAAAATAATATTAATTAAAATATGAACAACCATGAATATAGTTTTAAATATTAATTACAGGTATCAGTTGATCTGAATTTAAACAATTGATTATACACAGCTAAAATTCACATTTCAATTATTAATAGCTTTAAATAGATAGACTACATAACTTAATGGAGGTTTACCCTTTTTCACTATACAGTCAAGTTAATTTTGATGCAGTACAAGCGTAATGTATCCACTAATATGTACTTTACGTGATATTCAAGTCGCCTTTAAAAAGAAATTTTACATATTATCTTTGCCTTTAATTGCTTCAACTAGGTGAGGCGTTCTATTATCATTCTTCAGCCTTCACCCCTAAAATTATTTGAAGATCATGAAGGATCACGCGCGTCATCCATCATGCATCCATCTTGCATTATTTTACCTTCGAACACTGTTGTCTGATATATACGTTGTATCCACTACGTAGGCTATTTGTGGATCAGACAAATAGTCTACAATCGTGTCTACTATCGACAATATCGTGAGGATGCAAAAAATAAAGCTTCCATCGAAAGATGAAAGGAAAATATAGTATATTTAAATTCATAGAATATTTAAATTCAAAAATGTTAGTGAATCATTTATTACCTCATCTTCTTCTTCAATGGCGCGACAGCCCCAGGTGGACCCTGGCCTTCCTTCCTTAGAGTTCCATTCCATACCGTCCTGTTCTTGGCCAAGGTTTTCCAATTAATGACCTTAATAATTTTCAGATCTTTTTCCAGACAGTCGCACCACCTAAGATTTGGCCTCCCTCTTTTTCGGGTACCAATTGGTCTAGCCAAGAAGATCTTTTTTGTGTCTCAACTGTCATCCAATCTCATTAAGTGTCCTGCCCATTTAATCCTCTGTATTGCCATAATTTAATAATATCTGGTTCTTTAAATAATTTATAAACCTCCAAGTTGGTTCTTCTTCTCCAATAATTATCACACTTTATTCCTCCAAATATGCTTCTCAAGATTTTTCTTTCAAATATAGCAAGAGTTTCTTTATCCTTCTCGGTCATTGCCCATGTCTCAGCAACGTAAGTGAGAACGGGTCTAATCAAACTTTTATAAATGAGCATTTTGGTTTTTCTGCTGATAAAATTAGATTTTTCAAATATTTTTGTAGTCCAAAAAACATCTATTAGCAGTAGTAACGCTGCTACGAACCTCTGGAGTTATATTATTTAATGTGTTCATTTCAAAGCCTAAATATTTGAAACTGTTAACAGTTTCTGCAGGCGATGGCGCGAGGTTCCAGATCGGCCGTTTGAAAAGTTGCACTTGAATTTCAGCAAGGTGTTGAAGGTCGATGTGACCTATATTACCATTTATCACAGTAGAAGGGTCTCTTGGCCCTGAGATTTCTTTGGAGAAGGAGCTCGTGAACTGCGCCCCCAAAAATGTTGGACACAAAAGAATTTATAACCCAACGGTCATTTTTGTGCTTCGGATTATAACTTTGATTCAGAAGGAATCTTATAATCCGTGTGGACCAAGACAATTACTTTAATTCGAAAATTCTAAATTTTTTCTTCTTTTTTTCAGAGGACCCAGGCGAAAACTCCATATCAGTTGGCCGTAGAATTTAAGATATCGGGATCAGGATGTAACAAATTAGACCTGTGGTTACAGAACTCGAGATCGCTGATTGCCTGGAATTTTCTCGAAAGAGTCAGGTGGATGATTCCTAGTGATTACTCGTCCTGGCTAGCTGGATCTTTATTCAGTCGGTGGATTCAGCTATGTGCTAAGTGAACTTGGCTAATGTGTGTGGACGATTTGCTTCTTGATCCTTTGAGATCTTGAGTCGAAGCACTCATCTCTAAAACTGTGCTTGTGTGAAAATGGTCACTTGAAACAGTGATGATGCATTCAGGTATTTAAATTAGTCATGTGGCATGTATAGTGAAAACATCGAAATTCCTAAAAAAGAAATTCTGAATCTAAATTGTGGCAAGAATTACGGTTCGGTACAGTGAAACCATTAATTATCTTCACTATTTAAATTTATATATAAAAAGTCGTAAATACTTCAGTACTTGAAGTATTATAGTGTATGTGATTTAAGTACAAAGGCCAAATGTCATCTTGATATATTTAATACAGAACATGGCCAAAATTATTTTCTTTGCTACTTCCTTATTTCCATAAGATATATATATATAAATAAAAGAGTTTATTATGATAATATGTTTCTTGCTTCCCAATTTGAACTTTGTTGTTATTTTGCTGTGTGCCTGTGTGTCCAGTTTACATTTTGTAAGCCTGCGCAACCGAATTTCTACGGTTATTTGCAGAACAACGCTCAAGTAAGTCTCTGTACTTGTAATATCTAATTTCATTATGTTTGTGTGATCCTTGGAAGGGGGCTTAATTTCATAATTCCTTTCCGCCCTCCTGTCCTTGGATATACATTCTGGTGCACGAAGGTAGATCTTTATTTTCGTCACATAAATCACTGTGACTGGTGACTTAGTTTTGGCACCGTTTACCACTGTTACATGCGGCCCCGTTCCTGTGTGACATGTGGTGCCTCCGTTCTGCACTATGACATATATATAGACTAATAAAGATATCTTAAAGAACAACATACATAACTTCTCACAGGCGAGCTTTTCAGAAAGATTCTACAAATCACTTTCAATCCAAGAATTTAGAAGTTAACAAAATATATTAGTTTAATTATAGAATCAATTTAAATTTAAACTTATTTAAAACATCTTTACACGCCTCCACAAAGCATTGACAAAAGAATATTAAAATTTTAAAATTAACATTTTCCTAGGGCTGAAATAGAAATAAAATACTCTTTGGAATAAAGCTGTGGAATTTTAAATACAAAGAATTAAATTAGAATCATGCATTTAAGATATTAAATAAAATTTTAAATTTAAGAAATTAAAGAGATCAAAAAGTTGTATTATTATCACTCAATAGGGTTAATTTTTAACACGATGAATTCATTGGTACAAGGTCAAATGGTGAGCAAAAGTTCGTATCTGGAGATTTATTGGAAAACAGAAGAATTTCCGAGACGGGCTTTATCGCGAACTCTATGCTTTAAATGTCCGTGATTTAAATGCTAGCTTACGCAAAACTCCATGCTTTAAGCCTCCGAACTCCATGCTTTAAATATCTGAACTCCATGCTTTAAATGTCCGAACTCCATGCTTTAAATGTCCAGTTTAACTTCGGCAGAATTTTCAGAAAGGCCCTGACGTACACTACATGAACGTTAGGCAGTCAGTTTGGTTAATACGCTGTAGAAAACTACATCGTCAAACCGGTGCTTCCAACTATATGATTTGCAGGAATCTTTAATTAAGAGAAGAATCCAAAAGCATTCCATATCGCGCTATTACTTTCCTTATATACATATAATGTATAAGGAAAGTATTGTGACGGGGACGAAAATTCGCATTCGAATTTTCGTCGGGAGAGTTCGTTTCAAGCATCCCTGAACACGAATCAGACGTTTTTGAAGTGATGTCTGTCTGTGTGTGTGTGTGTGTGTGTGAGAGAGAGTCTGTGAAGACGATAACTGACGAACGAGTGGACCGATTCGAACGAAATTTGGTACAAAAATTACAATCCGTAAATACTGAAAGCCTATTGTTTTTAAACGGACTCGAATGTTCAAAACCCCCCTAAATTTTCGAGTAAAATTTTGAAAAAATCATCAAAAAATTAAAACCTTTAATAAAGTTACGCAAATAGACATTTCTTATGTAGTTTTTCATTAGAAAGCAATTAACATAAATTCTAGAACGCTAGCATGAACCGTTCTCAAGATAATGCGTATTTTTCAAATAAATTTATCAAAATATCCCATAAATTAAAAAAAAATTAACTCTTGAGAAACATGTTCACTTTTCATATGTAATATCATGCGATAAATTTGATGACATCATTCTCGTGGATCTAGCTCGTTCCATTCATAAGAAAAGATACTTCAAGTAATACTTTTGTATTTGAACGCCAATAATCATTTATCTGCTATATGAATAACACATTTCTCCGTCCATAACGCTTGGTGATTTTGGCGACAAATTTGGCGGAATGTCGGCAACTTGGCGATTTTTTAACATGTTGCCAAATTCATGAAAATCTCACCAAATGGATTAAAATGACGCTAAAACTATGAAAATGACGACTCATTGACGAAAATTTAATATCTTGGAAAGAGTATAAGTATCTACTATAAGAATAACCTATTTTTTTACTGTAAAAGTAGTAAATTCATTGCATATAAAGAAAGTTATGTGCTGCCCACATAAAAAAATTTTTGTTAAATTTTCGTGTTAGTGGACTATTTCCAACGAGCCTGACTTCTGCCCTCAAGCCTGACGACTGTATCCACTGCTGTGGAAATCACATTGAACACAGCCAAAGGCGATTCTGAAGTGGTCCCCGGTCCCTGCTGGTGACGTTATAACTCATAATCATCTACCAGATCAATGATAGAGTAGCGCTTGTATGATTACAAAGCCATAACGGAGCACTTAAGCCTTGGGACATTAATACTATTGCATTAAGTAAATATATACTATTGTTGCTGGGTTTAATATAAATTCTGGTAGTCAAACTTTTGAAATTGTTGCATTCAAGGATGTCTTACTGTTGATCAAATACTGTAGTTAGTAATAATTGTCAACAAGATACGAGAAGAAGCACTTGAGGGGAAAATTCGCCTTCTATCTATCGTTATAATTTTCGAGTAGTTCTCTTTTTCTGCAATTAATATAAATTGCAGAAAACTTGCACTTGAAATAGGAAAGTATTATGATAGGATCGGATTTCAAAAGATTTACTCGTTTAGAGCATCTCTGTAAATGAATGAGCCGTTTTTTCATCGATTTCTATATATGGACAAAGTCTAAACACAATAATCACAAATACAATGGAATTTGGAACGATTATTACAACCGATGTTCAAAAGACTATTTATTTTCGAATAAAAAATGGGGCACGGGAAAGACGTCAAATTTATCAATCATTCATTTCAATTCTTTAACATAAACGGAAATTATGATTGATTTGTAAAAAATGAAAGGTATTTCTGAAATAGCAAATGTAGATATTTTTTTATTCAATTTTTGATTTAGTTGACTACTTTCAATGAGCTCGACTTTCATCCTTAGCACTCTAGTTGTATCCAGTATGATTGAAGTCAGTTTGAACGCAGCCAAAGGCGATTCGAAAGTGGTCCATGGTCCCCGTTCTAATGCTGATACCTTTATAACTCACAATCCTCTAACACGTCAACGGTATGGTAGCCCTGTTTAATGATTACACGTCATAACGAAGCACTTAAGTCTTTTAATTAAAAGTCTTACTATCCTGTTAGGTAAATATGTACTATTGTTGCTGAATTTAACATAAATTCTGGTAAACTTTTGAAATTTTTGCACTAAAAAATAAGCCTTATCGTTGATCAAGCACTGTATGTAAGTATGATCAACAGGATGCGAGAAAAAGCACGTGGGAGAAAATCCACCCTCTGTCTATTGTTATAATTTTCGAGTACTTCACTTTTCTGTAATTTAAGGCACATGAAATAAGAAAGTTTTATGATAGGATCGTATTTCTAACTTTTTAATCGTTTTGAGCATCTCTGTAAAAGAATGATCCAGTTTTCGCGGACAGGTTGAGGTCTAAACACATTAATCAAATAGAATGAAATTTTGTACGATTATTAAAACTGATCTTCAGAAGCCTATTTATTTTCGAGTAAATAAATAGGGCAAGGGAGCATTTATTGTATAATTTAGCACAGAACAAGCAATTTATATGATTTTTAAAAAACAAAACAAATGACATTTATAAGAAGTTAACATTCATCATTCTGTGTTGCTGTTGTTGTTGAGACCCAGACCGTCCAACCAACCAGAAAGGTGTAAGGTAACCGTTTGGAAGGGCCACTCAATTTAGACCGGAACCCAGTGAGGGAGGCATCCACAGGGACCATACCCTCCTTCCCCTACCACCAACCTCTTGGAAGGACTTATGGACCCACATGTTTAATGTGATCGTACTCCGCATGAACACGGCAGCAGTTGTGGCAGCGTGCAAATACAGCGCGCAAACCACCGGGCTACCGCGCCCGAAATGTGCCAACAGCACACGGTGTTCCCAGGTGGTCACCCACCCAAGTACTAACCGCGCCCGATGCTGCTTGACTTCGGTGATCTAACGAGAACCGGTGTTTTCAGCACACCGTACGGCCGCTGGCATCATTCTGTGTTGCAAAGCACTTGATAGTTGTTTTACAAGTAGCAAAGTTTCTTTTGAAATAAAGGAAAAGAAAACTAACATACCTAAATTAGAATATTGTTTTATGATCTGGGACGCCTATTTACTATCTGCATTCTCAGCAAATCGTAGTGGTCCGAGATAAATCCATAGGTACTATTTAATTACGAATTTTCCGGTTATAATCCATATGATATGCATACTAGTCAACTTAGGCGAAAATTAGTTTCAAAAACTCTAAAAGAAGAAGAGAATGGTCTTGCGTCTTGTTTTACTATAAAATTTTAAATAATATTATTGATTGTCCTATTGTACTTTCTTGCTTGGAATTTCATATACCTGTTGCCAAAACTAGGCAAAAGAGAAAATTTTATAAAATTATTAAACACAATCGCATTAGGAATTTAGTGTGCTTTTGAATGAGTGTTTTAGTTATCCAGAAATATGGACTTTTTATTGTATCCTGATATCACACCCTCTATTCCAGGAGATATACATCATATAACACTATTAAAGTCGCGCTTATGATCGCGTGTGTTTTGTAATTTCTATTGTTTTTAAACGGAATCGAATGTCCAGAACACCCCCACCCCCCCCACAAACACACACACACACACCTAAATTTTCGAGTGAAATTTAAAAAAATCATCAAAAAATCAAAATCTTTAATAAAGTTACGCAAAGAGACATTCCTTATGTAATTTTTCCTTAGGAAACGATTGACATAAACTTTAGAACGCTAGCACGAACCATTCTCGAGATATTGCACTTTTTTAAATACATTTATCAAAAAATCACATAAATTAAGAAAAATATATTAACTGTTGAGAAACATGTTCACTTTTCATATGTAATATCATGCGATAAATTGGGTGACATCATTCTCGTGGATGTAGCTCGTTCCATTCATGAGAAAAGATACTTTGAGTAATACTTTTGTAATTGAACACCAATATTCATTTATCTGCTATAAGAGAAACTTATTTCTCCGTTTATAACGCTTGGCGAGATTTTGGCGACGAATTTGGCGGAATGTCGACTTTTTTGAATGTTGCCAAATTAACGAAAATATAGCCAAATGGATAAGAATGACGCTAAATCAATGAAAATAACGACTAATTGACGAAAATTCAATATCTTGGAAAGAATATAAATAGCTACTATAAAAAAACTTTTTTTATTGTAAAAGTAGTGAATTCATTGCATTATATAAGGAAAGTCATGTGTTGCCCACATCAGATATTTTTTTTACATATTTAGACGAGGAAACTCCATGTTTATCTGATAAAATAGACTTTAAGCATTAGAAAGTAAAAACTTCGCGAAGAACGTAAAGTTCCAATGAAAAGAATACATCACTACAGCCCATGTTTCGTGCAAAAAACTCAGGAAATTTCTACAGCAAACTGAAACTGAAACTACCGCGAGCGCATTTACAACTTTGGATATCGAGTGAAGTTTAGAAAAACGGTAGCAATGAAAATCAACTCACAGAAATTTTCATTGCCATAATAATATTAAAATAATTCACGAATTCCAAAAGGCGAGAAAATCATACAGGCAAACAACAATCATGCAGAAAACCGTGAAAAGTCAGAAAATACAAAATGGCCGCAATTGAAATTTTTAAAACGCATTACACATGTGGAAATAATAGAAAATTATAGAACAAACGCAAATTTTAACCAAAATGAGAAAAACGAGGCCTCAAATTATTAATTTTAATAGAGAAATTATTTATGAAAATTAATTTAGAAGTTTAAAAAAGTAATAAAATAAATAACTATTAATTAAATACTAATAAATTGGTAATATTGAGCCATAGAAAATAAATAAAAAATCATTAATTAACAAATTATAAAAATTTCTTAAACAACCCAACACAATATTTTTTTTTAAACCACTGTATGCTTCTAACATATTCTCTGATAATTTCATCTACAGTTACAGCATCAAACCCAGTATTGATGCATTTGACAACCATTATTCATACTTTTGGATCAAATTCAATCAATTTTTTCTTTTTACTTTCCTTATATACGTAATGTATAAGGAAAGTATTGTGACGGGGTCGAAAATTCGAATTCGAGTTTTCGACGGGAGAGCACGTTTCAAGCATCCCTGATCACGAATTAAACATTTTTGAGGTGATGTGTGTGTGTGTGTGTGTGTGTGTGTGTGTGTGTGTGTGTGTGTGCGTGTGTGTGTGTCAGTGAGTCTATGGAAACGATAACAGACGAACGAATGAACTGATTCGAACGAAATTTGGTACAAAAATCACAATCGTGAATACTGGAAGCCTATTGTTTTTAAACGTAATCGAATGTTCAGAACCCTCCCTAAATTGCCGAGAGAAATTTTGAAAAAATCATCGAAAAATCAAAACCTTTAATCAAGTTACGCAAATAGACATTTCTAGTGTAATTTTTCCTTAGAAAACGATTGACATAAACTTTAGAGCGCTAGCATGAACCGTTCTCGAGATATTGCACATTTTTTAAATAAATTTATCAAAAAATCCCAGAAATTAAAAAAAATATATTAACTGTTGCGAAACATGTTCAATTTTCATATGTAATATCATGCGATAAATTGGATGACATCGTTCTCATGGATCTTGCTCGTTCCATTCATGAGAAAAGATACTTTGAGTAATACTTTTGTATTTGAACGCCAACAGTTATTTATCTGCTATAAGAATAACTTATTTCTCCGTCTATAACGCTTAGCGAGATTTTGGCGCCGAATTTGGCAGAATATCGCCAACTTGGCGACTTTTTAAATATTGTCAAATTAACGGAAATCTCGTCAAATGGATAAAAATGACACTAAATCAGTGAAAATGACAACTAATTAACGAAAATTCAATTTCTTGGAAAGAATATAAATAACTACTATAAGAAAAACCTATTTTTTGTATTGTAAAAATAGTAAATTCATTTTTTTTTTATTAATCTTCGCAATGTGGCGTACTTTACATAATAACTAGCCTTTTCGTTTATTATCGCTCTTCCGGAATTTTTTTCCAGTTTGATAAAATTGAATCCACTTTAAATTGCTGAACTCTATTACAGCAGAATACTTCAGAACTAGTGTTGTAACATAAGTATCTGCAATAGTCATTTCTAGAATTTAGGTGAACCAATCAAACTGAAGGTGAATTCAGGTGAACTTCATCAAATAGCTCTATTCATATGGCTATCTTCATTCCGTAAAACTTCAGAACAAATTTTGCAACATTTTTCAAACTGATTTTAATAGTGCTAATCAATTCTCACATCTTACTGTGTCTATTGTTCAACTAAATGTGCGGAAATATCTATTTAAAAGAGAAACTGTTCTTGATAACTGATACGAATATCAAAAATATTTTCACGGCATATTGCCTCTCTCCAAGAATAAAAAAGCATTTTCAGGCAACTATTGTTTATTTTATGTCTCTTATCTTGGCGACAAATTTGCGAAGTATCGCCAAATTGATATTTTTTGTAGAGTTCTGGAAACTTCTCGTATTTTGTTGATCAGTCATGAATTTCCCGAGTTATGCGCTTTTTTTCCAGAACTTTCCACACAAACTAGTCATCGTTCAGTTTTTGAGTTAAAGTGATACAAGTAAAAGTGAATTGTGAATACGTCAGCGTGTTGAGAATCTGATATTCTGTTTTGTAAGTAAGTTGAACATTTAATCTATTTAATATGTTTATTGTACATGACAGTTTTCCTGTTTACGCTTGCTGGTGCTTTTAATATAACGTTAGTTATCCGTGAATTCGGACTTGTCCTTGTATCCTCCTGCAAGTAAACCTCCGATTCCAGAGAATGCTTCGCAAATATACATACAAATTTCCTATAATCCAGGAGATTTTGTTTTCTGCAGCAACTAATCTGCATTTCATGTTTCAAACTGAACGTCATGTTGCAGCTCAGAGTTCAACAAATTATCTATCTTTAATTACAACGACTGTCTGCCAGTGGTGCGCTTTTATTAGCAAGCTCTTCAACAAGAATTGTTCCAAGATCATGAAGGATCACGTACCTCATCCATCATGGATACCTGCGCGCTTGCATTATCTTACCTTATCTAGGATATACATTGTATCCATTTCAAGGGCCACAACATATTAGCTATAAAGACTGCATGCCAATGCATAGATAAACAATGCAGAAAGATAAAATTGTCTAGTTGGGGGAAAAACATCATGTCCTCAGTGAATAAGTTTTATATACATCGAATGTTTGGATTCTTAGCTGCAATGAATTATTTATCATCTTAAGATAGTATGAATAATCTTATTGGAATAATGTGGCGTGTGATGATTTTTGATGAGTAAATGAAGTTTTTAATATAAATATATTTCTTCGTTCAGATTAAATGGGTCATACTGCATAAACAAGTGGCAGTTTCAGAACCGGTTTTGACTTTAGGCAAAGCAGGCAAATGCTAGGTGCCAATTTTTGGGGTTCAATGTACTATTCATGGGGTGGACCAAAAATTTGTTTTTTCCTAAGGGCTCCAGTATAGGTTAAGGCGGCCCTGGGACATTTTGTACGTGGTATTCCAAAGATAACGTAACTTTGTCTTGCAAATTGTGCCCGATTTACGCTACATGAAGACCATGCAAAACCTACCGTAAAAATTAAATGAGCAAGTTGTTATAGAGAAATTTGATAAAATTTGCAATTTGGTCATGTAAAAAGATAAACTCATAATTAGCATTTACGCTTGAAGTCGCGATTATCTTTGTAATAAAAAAAATTGAACAAAATGGTGCTGTAATATGATTTACGTACAAAGTTAACCTAAAATGCTTTTCAGCTTTAAAATGGTGCTATCAGTACAAGGTACAGTATTAGTGGATTGATTTCGCGATAATTAGAGCTCTTCAGCATTGAGATAATATCAGTTAACTACCTGTAGTAAGAACACTTGCAAATGAGCAGCGATTTTGGAGAACCTCTGAGGGGTCCAACAAAGTCAATCATGTCACAGAGCCAACTTCAAATTTAAATAAAATTGATCTCTGCCAGCACAGAGACACAATGACCGGATTTATAGCTACAAAACGCACAGATAGGAACCTTCTCAAATGTTTCAAATTGTTCTTCCAGTACAGCAACCAGCATCGGAAGACAAGTTTTTAAAAGTTAATCATCTAAATGTTGAAGCATTATGCAGTCTGAAGTGAATTTTCTTGAAATTTGAAACAAGCTTCATTCTACAATTTGATTTGTTAATCCCCATGGAAGTTCGCAAAATTAAGGCACATGGAAAATTTTATTTCCTCCAGTACAATTATTCGCCAATTTTCCAGTATCTGACGAGCACTAACAAGATCGAAAACAGTTAACCTATACTGATCGCTATGAGAGGGATTCCAAGTTATGGAAATCCCCCCCCCCTATCGGTATGTTTTGGAACTATGACTATTTTCCCATATTTTCAGTACTTGATAAACAAAATGCCTAGCTCTGAAATAATATTTATTTTCTTGCATTAAAACATCCCTGCTTGCATTTATTGACTCAAAAATCTTAGCTTATGTATTATTTTGTCTATAAAGAACACATTCTGCTGATATTTACTTCTGATACTGAATAGAAATGAGTTTAACCTTGTTCCCTCATTAGCTTTTGATGTCCTTTGAAAGGGAGCGCCGCTTTCTGAATAGTAAATGATAAAACATACCCATCTTCAGCTGCTGGAACAGGGGGAAAATATGTATCCCAGACATGGGGAGAATGATAACAAATGGATCATCAATATTAGAAGAGTAGCATAAGTACTTTATTTACAACTGCATATTTACCATTTAAGATATCTAAAATTGCCATACACTTACATATCTAGAGTCATAACCCGAGGCAAGTATCATGAATACAGAATATATAAACGATTAATGAACTTCATTTTATGTGCTTTATTGATGGTAGTGGCTCTTTTTTAGAGGGTAAAATTTAAGTAGAGTCCGTCTTCAAATGATAGCGCTACCTAAGAGAGGAATATACGACAATCTCATAGAAAACATGAACTAAATATTCAGTAACCATAACATTAAAAATATACATTATGAATTATAAGTGCTTATTTATTAAATATATATAATTGAAGACCATTTCTTTGTCACAGTTTTATGAGAGCGCGGTTATATTAACATGCATGTTTTGGGGTATCATTTGATTCCAATTCGTTCCGAGAAATAAATATATATATGTTCGTTTGTCTTTTGTATTTTTGTCTAGAAAGGATGATGGAAATTTAGTACCATGTTATTTAGTAGGGTGAAATTAAACAAAATAGGACTTCCTTTAGTGGGTAAAATAGCATAACTTACCTAGAAGTGAGTATTGTAGGATTATCAATATCAGATGCAATACTATAAATTTTCTAATAGATGTACTCACGGTATATCAAGCAAAAGATCAATCATGCATAAAGCATTGATTATGAAACACTTTCCAACTACAATGCAATTTTATACAAACATCTCTAAAATACGATACATTCCTAGGTAATATTTTTAAAATTATCACGATACTACATTAATTTATTATATTTGAAAACGTCATCGAAGAAAATGAACTTCATTCAAATGACGGCATTGAAATATAAATTGCCTGGTTTAAACATCTCTAAAATGCGATACATTCCTCAGTAGTATTTTTAAAATTATCATAACACTACAATAATTTATTATATTTGAAAACTTTATCGAAAACAAATGAACTTTATTCAACTGACGTCATCGAAATATAAATCGCCTCTATATAAAAGCAGCATTTCATTCATAAACATATTTCCAATCGTTTCATTCATCACAATACTATAATAATTTATTTTATTTAAAAATTTGAAAAATTGTTATCCACCATATTTATTTTAAAATATGAAACCTATCTTCTATATAAAATAATTAAACTCGTGGAGAAGATATTTATTATATAATATATCTCTCTTTTCTTTCTGCAGGATATAACGAGAGTCCGAATTTAATTGAATTTGTTTTTCTCCCTATATTAAATAATTTTTATTTAAAAAACTACTTAACATATTTTACTGAATTTTTTTTTATAAATTTTATGGGATAATTTGAATATTTCCTAAAATTTTTCCAGCAATTTGTGAATTTTAAATTTGCTTAAAAAATGTTTGAAACATTAGGTCCCATAGGGTTCAATGTATTTCATTTTTTCAACCCGGGTTCAATAAAAAACTAATTGGCTGATATTATTCATTTATATTCCCATAGGTCCCACAGATCGTCTAAAAAACATACTGAAATTTCATTTTGATAAAGTCATTTTTACGGCAGTTATCGTGCTAACGGACAGACAGACAGACAGAATGAACAAAGTCATAAACACTTTCAACTATGTTGTAAAGTGTTAAAAATACTGCCAACTTTGGAACCTGACATTGAAATCACCATATCATATATTTTAATTACCATATGGTAACATATCGTAATACGGACATATTAATCGTAATTTTAATCGTGCTTTTTGGACAAAACATGGCAAATATAATTCCACAGGGTTCCCAAATTTTAAATACCATTTTAAAATTGTTTAATTAAGAGGACATATACGTGATAATATTGATTGTTTATAATTTTAATGAAATTAACTAGTAATATATAAGCTGACTAGATCTTTTAAAAATCATAACGCCAATATTCCAGTTGCTATTCATTGAACTTGAACTATTCGTTAAAGATATGACTACAGAACATTGAGCACCTGGTTGTCGATTTAAAAATCTATAATTTTATAGTTATTTCTTAGTTTTAATATAAATAAAATAAGCAAATCCAATCTCTTCCAAAAACACTGACAAAGTTAACTGAATTAGATTAGAGAAAATTAGGCCGTAATAAATATAGATTACCAATGAAGCAATTTAAAAATACCATCGCTGCAGAAAGAGTCCCATAAGAAGTGATCTTGTTATTTGAAGCATGACCACAGTAATTTAAACATTTTCAACATCTGCATTCTGTAAGAGGTGAAACAGGGAATAATGTCATTAAATGTAAATCTCAAAATGAAGTGGAAAGTCAGTGGATCAGTATTTTTGATGCAATGGTTTTGCAAAGTATCGAATCACAATTAGTAGTGCAATGATTTGGCATTGACACTGCATCAAATACAAACTACTACTGTGGCAAACCACTGAACTAATGAAATGTAATTGCGAAATATCCGCAACTGGGAAAGGTATAATTTCTTTTTCTACTTGAGAATTTTCTAATTGACGAGATGGCCAAACAAATTCATCGGAACAATCAGAACAAGGGTAAGGATTTTATGTTATTTTCTTGTAAAATTATTTTAACTTTTTGAATTATATTATATAGATAAGACGTACATTTTCTTACAAATAAGTTTAATTCTATCCCATCCAAAATAAGATTCGCAGGCCACCATGCAAACACTTCTAAAATTCCCAATAACAGGAAAAAGTATACCCTGTAGAAATAATCTCATGCATGGATGTACAACAATTAGGATTTGAATGGTACATTCAAATTCAGCAAAGCGTATGGTAATCTATATAAAGAAAATTGAAAATCTGCCGGTCTGTCTGTCTGTATGTATGTATGTATGTATGTCCCATCATTACGGGAGGACGGCTGAACCGAATTTGATGAAATGTTGTGGGTAGCCTTAAAATAGCCCCACTTAAAATTTAGTCCATGTTTCGAGTTTCTAAGATCAGTGGTTCTCGAGATATTAGTGAAAAACCAAACTTTCGTTTGTCTCATCATCATGGGAGAACGGCTAAACCGAATTTAATAAAATTTTGCGGATAGCCTTGAAATAGCACCCCTTAAATTTAGTCCAAGTTTCGAGTTTCTAAGACCAGGGGTTGTCGATATATTATTGAAAAATGAAAGAGTTCTACTCTCTAACTCCCTGGTTTCTCCAAACGAAAAGGTTGGAAATCGTTTATTTGAAACGTGAAAGTGAATTAAAACTTTATCTCTGAGTTTGGTATTAAGATTTATGCGCTAATTAGTCACTTTCTGAAAGCAAAAATTATTTAAAACATGAATTTAAATGGAAAATCTATCACCATGGTTCATTTTTCACAAGTTTTTGCTCAACAATGAAAAGTATTAAGAAATGTAAATGATTATATATTATATCATATTGCTTGGCAACTCAATTAAATTAAATATGTTTGTTAACGTTTATTTTTTTTTCGATTTGAATAATAAATAAATGGATATAAAATATATCTTATAAAATATATGTTATGAACGGTTTGATTTTTCTTTTAATAATATTAATTGCGGACTACGTACATCACTTTCATTTATTTTGGCAGAGTTTTCAAGCTTATATATTGTGTTTAGCTGATAAACTCATATATTGTGTTTAGCCAATAAATTCATTTAGCCGATTGTTGAAACAGAAAAAGAGTAGAACTGGTATATCTTCTAATATAATTTTAGTGTTTTCATTTAGTATATACAAACGGGATCAGGATGTTTTATTCAGATCTGCATATTCAGAGCTATGAATTTGGCGAGGTATCGCTAACTTGATAGGGGATAGTATTATCATTTTCATTTACTCTGGAGAAGAGTTTTTTCAAACTTATATATTGTGTTTAGTCAATAAACTCATATATTGCGTTTAACCGATAAACTCATATATTGTGTTTAACCAATAAACTCGTTTAGCCGATTATAGAAACAGAATAAGAGTAGAACGGGTATATCTTCCAATACAATTTCAGTGTTTTCATTTAGTATATACAAACGGAATCAGAATGTTTCATTTTCAGATCTGCAAATTTAGATCTACGAGTTTGGCAGGAAATCGCTAACTTGGCAACTTTTCTTAAACGTTGCCAAATTGACGGAAATGTCGCCAAATTGATAAAAATGACACGAAATCAATTAAATTAATTTTGTTTTGTTAGAAGAGAGTACTGAAATGATGTTTCGGTAGCATTTGTCTGTCAGTCCATCCGTCCTAATTAGTAACACATTTAGCGAATTTTTAAAATATCGCCAAATTGATAAAAATATTTGTAAATCCATAAAAATATCTTAAAATTGATAAAATTGAGCTAAATAAATTAAAATAATAGTGTTTTGTTAGGGGATAGTATTGTGATGACGTTTCGTCAATTTGTCGCCAAGTGGGACAGTCAATTCTATAGTCCCACTTAGCTATAAATTTGGCAATTTTTTTAAATGTCGCTAAATTATCGAAAATGTCTCCAAATTGATAAAATAATGCTACATTAATCAAAATGACACCCAATCGATGAAAATTCAATATTTTGCATAATTAAGTACTATTTTCTCGATCATCTCTGTCGTTTTGTGAGAATTAATATTTTTTTTTTCTACATTTGTTTACGAACTGAACCAGGATGCTTTATTCTTCAGATCTGCCTGTGAAGATAATTTTGTATATCTTTCCCAGAGATTCATATACATTTTTAGAGGAATTAAATTAAATATTTTAATAGAACAAAGACTAACAAAGTCATTTAGAATACTAATGAAGATTATGTATACTAATGAAAGATTATGAGGAATTTGCGCATAATTGTGAATGTTAAGTTTCTTTATGTTTGTCTCATCATCACGGGACGCAGGCTACCGTGCAGCTGCACCTAATTGGATGAAATTTTCGGGATAGACTTGTAATAACTCCACTTAAAATTTAGTCCAAGTTTCGAGTTTCTGGGATTAGGGGTTGTCCAGATATTAATGTAAAACACACAATTAAAAATTCCATAGAGATAGCATTATACAGAAGATATTTTTTCACCAATTTATTTGAAGAAAATGATATGTCATTTAGCAACGGATTTAAATCCAATGTGTTTATGCGGCAGACGATTTTTATTAAATCTTTTTAGATTTAAATAAGATATGTATATAAAATAAATTTCATTGATACTGCATTTTTGATTGGATAATATCAATTAAGGTCTTCAGGTTAAACATTATTATAATTGATGTTTTCAAGTTATTACATCATTGTTTTATTTTGCAAAAATTGTTGAAACTCATATATTGTACGTAGTACGGGTAGTCTTCTAGAAATGCACGGGTATATCTTCTAATCTACGAGAATATAAGTAGTGCATTTTTTGGCATATACTTTGATATATATTGGCATATATTGGAATCAATTATGGCCTTCTGGTATAAAGATTATAGGGACTATTGATATTTTTAATTTATTACGTCATCTGTTTTATTTTGGCAAAGATTATTGAGGCTCATATTGTATCATGGATTATCTTGTACTAACACAAGGGCATATCTTCTAATCTATGACAATATAAGTAATACGGGTATATCTTCCCACAGAATTTTAACGCTTTCCTTTTGGCATATATTGGAATCAATTACTGTTTTCAGATTTAAAGATTATGGGTTTATTTATATTTTCATTTATACATGTAATCTACTAATTCAGGATATATCTTCTAATATTCGCGAATATAAGTAGTACGGGTCCCATACAATTTTAACGCTTTCATTTTGCATATATTGATTCAATTTCATATTTTTTGTAAATTTGTTTACAAGCGGGGCCAGGATGCTTTATTTTTCAGATCTGCCCGTGAAGATAATTTTGTATAGCGAGAACAGATATTCTTAAACTTATTTTTTGGAGCATTAAATTAAATATTTATACAGAATAATTTGATTAATGTCATTTAGTATAATTAGAATTTGCACATAATTATGAATTTTAAGTTTCTATATATTATATACACCATACGAAGAACGAGTTAGCTGTTAGTATGCCTTATAAATAAATGTCTGCCCAAAACACTGTCAGAAGCCGTTATACACCACTTTGTCTGATGCAAATGGATATCTTGTTCAATGGTTCTGCACTGTTTCAAAATTAAATTGGTACTATTATTGTACAAGGAAGGCATTGCAGAAGGAAGATGCCACTGTAATATATGCGACCTGTTTTTAACGTTTAAAAAGTATATAGATAAACATTAATCCTGTTCTCTTGAAAGGAAACTGGTGAAATTAATTGAATTAAAAATTCGAAATGTAGCAATGTTTTGAGACCAGCGGACTTACCTACTTACTGACAATTTTTATAAATTGAATCATTTTTTGAAAGTCCTTCAGAGAAGAAAGTGTCCTGAGAAAGTGACCTACCTCATCCCGGATGCATGACCACAGGGATTCAAACGATTTCAACATTTGCATTCCTCAAAGGGCGTGACGGCATACATTATCAATAAATGTAATGCACAAGACGGCGGTTTAATCGAGTGTCTTAATTCGTTAATTGCAGTCCGACTGCAGTTCCATTTCTTTGCATAAATCAACTAAACCATTAATCTTATTTAATCACATAAAGATACCGATGTATATTAGTCTGCGGGGTGATAAAGGATTTACTATGCCTATCTCCATGTATCGATTAGTTTATTTTTGTTCAAGAATTTTTAAAGTTTATTTTTCATTAATTGTTAATTATTATTGCCTGAACTTTGGATGTTTTTTGACCTTATTGGTGGTCTAGTTCTCTACAGGTTTAAAATTAATAACAACCCATGTATTATTCATTATAGATATTAATTTTTTTTATATAATGAAAAATATATTAGAATGTAATGAATAATTTTATATAAATAGCAAATAGAATGAAAAAACCACTTTAACACTGGATTTTTTCGATTTGATTTGTGTGGAGCTTTTTGCATTCATAGTTAATTTAGCACTTAATAATTGAGTTGCATGGTCTGGGTTCCCATAATTATAAAAAAAATAGCTAATTTAACACAAGAAAACTATGTTTATTATATTAAACAATTTTGTACAATATTTTTCTGGTAATTAAAAATGCTTCTATTTTGAATATCATTGGCAATGAATTTATAAGCCATAATTTCTGGCATACTTAAAATGTACGTTTTAGGCGATCATAAACTCACTTATATCCATATCCATCACTATAAAATTGTTTTAACTTTGAATTCAGGCTCATTGTAAGTTGGTACGAGAAAAATTACTTAACATAGACTGCAGTTTTAAAAATTTCTAAAAATAACTAATGGTTAATCAAATTAGACAAACAACTAGTCACAAGTAGCTGTTTTAACTCCAGCCATCCCTGTATCTTGGCACAAAGAGTGGTAAAAGCATTATACTTGAATTTTCTGATGAATGAGCTTCAAGAAACAGAATACAAATTTGCTTTATTCAACCCAGTCGTTTTATCGTAACAAGAAGTAAAAATTATTGACGTAATTTTTGGATCAAATTTTTACATATATATTAAAATATTAATATTCAACTGATAAAAGGAAGAGAAAATTGGACTATGACGGCTGTTTTAATTTCCCCCTGGCGGTTAGCTTAAATTTTCTCACTTTGGGTTTGACAATATTCTAATTTCTTTCCTAGCGAACAATGTTCTTTTTCAAAAGTCAGTTTCTGGCTTTGCTGGTGTTTTTTAACGCTGCTTTTTAACACGTCATTTTCTTTTATATTATTCTTTTAGAAATTTGGTAAGGAATTATTGTTGATCGCGAGCTTATCTGTATATATTTTGTAAAGTCAAGAATATAGTTCAAAATATGTTTGTTTCATAATGATTTGGAATGCACTTCAACATGATTATGCTGCGTTGAACCTACTGCATTAAAGCAAGTTATAGACTGCCATAAATTTCGCGTTATATCATTTAACCCACTCACTTTAAGAGTTTTGCAAGTGCTTGTACTATAAAATTTCCATTCCATTATAATTACATGAAATTTTCAAATTTATCAATAACACAAGTATGCGAAAAAAAATTTATTGCAATTTATAAATCTGTTTTACATTTTTATATTAATATTTTTTCTTAAAAAGGGAAATTGTATTATTTCGAAAAATATTCCGTATCCCGATTATAACTGAAATTTTTAGTGAAACTTTATACGCTATTCTTTGATATCTAAAGGTTTTGCGAAAAACTTTGCCGTATTATAGAATCTAAGGTACGAACATTTTAAACAGATTTTTACTTTCCTTATATACATAATGTATAAAGAAAGTATTGTCACGGGGTCGAAAATTCGAATTTGAGTTTTCGACGGGAAAGCACGTTTCAAGCATCCCTGATCACCAATCAAGCATTTTTGAGGTGATGTCTCTGTGTGTATGTGTGTGTGTGTGTGTGTGTGTGTGTGTCAGTGAGTCTGTGGAGACGATATCTCACAAACGAATGGAGCGATTTGAATGAAATTTGGTACGAAAATCACAATCCATGAATACTGGAAGCCTATTGTTTTAAAACGCAATCGAATGTTCAGACCCCCCCCCCCCCCCCTAAATTTTCGAGTGAAATGTTGAAAGAATCATCAAAAAATCAAAACCTTTAATAGAGTTACGCAAATAGACATTTCTTATGTAATTTTTCCTTAGAAAACGATTGATGTAAAGTTTAGAACGTTAGTTTGAACCGTTCTCGAGATATTGTACATTTTTCAAATAAATTTATCAAAAATCCCATAAATTAAAAAAAAATAATAACTGTTAAGAAACATGTTAACTTTTCATTTGTAATATCATGCGATAAATTGGGTAACATCATTCTCGTAGATCTAACTCGTTCCATTCACAACTCGTTCCATAGACATTTCTGATGTAATTTTTCCTTAGAAAACGATTGACATAAACTTTAAAACGCTAACATGAACCGTTCTCGAGATATTGCACATTTTCCAAATAAATTTATAAAAAAAATCCCTTAAATTAAAAAACATATATTAACTGTTGAGAAACATATTCACTTTTCATATGTAATATCGTGCGATAAATTTGGTGGCATCATTCTCGTGGAGCTTGTTCCATTCATGAAAAAAGATACTTTGAGTAATACTTTTGTATTTGAACGCCAATAGTCATTTATCTGCTGTAAGAATAACTTATTTCTTAGTCCATATCGCTTGGCGAGATTTTGGCGACGAATTTAGCGGAATGTCGCCAACTTCGAGACTTTTTTAAATGTTGCCAAATTAACGAAAATCTCGCCAAATGGATAAAAATGACGCAAAATCGATGAAAATGACGACTTATTAACGAAAATTCAATATCTTGGAAACGATATAAGTATCTACTATAAGAATAACCTATTTTTTTGCTGTAAAAGTAGTAAATTCATTGCGTTATATAAGGAAAGTCAAGCGCTGCCCACATCAGATTTTTTTTCATGGCTTTATTTGAACTAAATTACACTTTTTAATCGATTTCGGTAATTCCAACGAACTCTTTGAACTTATTCTTAAAACAAAGTAATCTTCCCTCCACCATTGTCTCATGTAAAGCCTTCGACCTTTCACATTCCAATATTCGATAATGCATTACATTTACCGAGACAACCAATATGCCAGAGAACGTAACTTCATGTCAACTTTCGAGGAAATGTCAAATGATCAATGTCTAATGCCGCAGTCATCATTCCTATGCCAGTGTAATGTTTTCTTTTCGAATCTGGCAATCTTTTATAAGCACTTCATATCCATCACTGCACCATTGACACGAGCTCAAAAACAACACTTACAAGTCATTTTTCACTTACCTCATGCTCAGGTTACATAGCAGCATTTGGTACTCAAAAAGCCAATCGAGTTAAGTTGAGTAGTCAAGCTTGGAAAACTATGTTTCTTTCAATGCATCCTCTTCATATACATAGCCTTTGGGACAAAATGACAAAATTTGAAGTCAGATTCATGACTAAGTAAACTTCGTTATTTTGACTGCCCATGACTGTATACAGAACTTTTGAGTGCTTGAAGAATTAATATTTGATGTAAAACAGGTCGATATGCGTGAAGTAAAATTTTATTTACATTTGATCCGTTGTTATTAAAGCTGTGTTTGCTTTGCTGTCTGAGTAGCATTTGCATTGATTTGCAATGCATGCACTGCTGTAGATTTACAATGCATGGCACTATTTAATTAATGATCTGATTTCGCAGATGTTTCCACTTTGACTTAAAAAAGTAAAAGCAAATGCTTATAAAATTGAATACTATCTGGAATATTTATAAATCTAAATATCGACTTTAGATTAAAAAAATATCGTTATATTTTCATCCAATATTATTTTTTATTTAATAGTTATTTATCATGAAATTCCTTTTAGATATTATTGCTCAATAACAATATGCAATAACAAAAACTAATAACAATATGTCTAGTGATCATAAGACTTATAAAAAGTCTAGAAAATCTTAACCAATAAGGCAGGCCAATCGAAAGAAAACAATCTAAGAAAAACAAGACAATTTAAATAATAACTTTCAGTGAAAAATAAATTATAGTTACCAGTAATATTATATCATTTACTTTAATTACTTTGGGCTTCGCTACTCTCCCCCTTCTCTTTGTCCGTTTGTTTATCTCTAAAAGAAACAAAACCACCTGGCTCAGGGAGCATGGCTTTGTATCGTCATAGCTAGTAAGCAACAGAGATTATATAGGACCGTTGAATATATTACATAGAAATAACAAATGACAGAATAGATTTTCAAATTAAATTTTTAAATATTCATGTTAACATTAAAAATTTAAATTATATTATAAAAAAATTTTATGTTTAATATATTGTAATTTTAACTTCTGTATAAACGCCCAGAATATTTATTTTTTTGCTAACAGATAATATGCGAAAGAACCTACATGATACAAACGATAACAGACGATATATTTAAAAAATATACCCTGTATTTGGGATTCTATTTTTATCCTATAACGATAAAGATCACCGGAAAATCTAATCACAATGTTCAGGTTTTTAATATACGCTCAACAGCTATGGTAGATCACCAAGTAAGTATTAAATCCAAATATAAGTAGCCACAACCGTGTGTACACCAAGCTCCTTAGCGAATAAAGTAAACACAATATAGTCCACTTCCCATCTGCATTGAAATTCAGATAACTATTTATAAACTATTAAATAAAATGCTTTAACTGTTAAAAATGCTTCTAAATAACTTTTAAACTGTTATATGAATGGTGTTTAAAATATGATATATTATAATACATAGAAATATTATACATATACAATTACTGATAGACGCACTAGTAGATTCAGAGGGAATACTAGTGGTTAAGTAGGTACAGCACCTTCATTTTGTATTAAATCTTTATGGAGCATCATACAAATTATCATCCTTATCACAGTGCAGCGTCTCTCAGGCTCTGCTGGCAATCATCGTTCACAAACTCTTTGGTGCTGGCAGTCTTCTCTTCAGAAAGTTATTTTTCTATGTATCTGGAACAACTTGTTTTAACTACATATTGTAACATGGCTGACTGTGTTTTTACGTTCTCGTTCAATTCATTTTTGGGAGTCATTTGGGCTTCATTTGGCCCATTCCTATTGCTGGCAAGAAACACCTCCATTGCTGGTTAACCGTCCTGTTTGTAGTCACATGTAGTTTCCCATTAGTTGTAAATTGCATCTGAGATCAGACTACTGGGATTGTAAAATCTCTCGGAACATACTTATCACATCGTAAATTGTTAAATTTAAAATTTGAATTCTTGCGCCATTCTGTCTATTCTAATGTTAGCATTATATTTTCTAGCTTGTCTAATTCTTCGTTCACAATGTTACATTTTCTGTATCTTTCGCGTATAACTATTATGTTTTCAAATTCATTATCAAAGAAATTACACAGAGATATGAAGCGCTGGAGTTACACTCGGTAGGCCCGGGTTCGATTCCAGTCACTGCCAAAACTGCCGCCGTGTTCATGCGGAGTACGATCACGTTAAACATGTGGGTCCGAAAGTCCTTCCGAGAGGTTGGTGGTAGGGGAAGGAGGGTACGGTCCCTGTGGATGCCTCCCCCACTGGGTTCCGGTCTGAATTGGGTGGCACTTCCCGACCGTCCAAGCAGTTACCTTACACCTTTCTGGTAGGTCGGACGGTCTGGGTTTCAACAGAGATATGAAGCTCCTTTGTGAAAGACCAGTACGTCATCGTATTTCCAGAAATAAATCTTATTGACCAATTAAACTGTAATCAGCGACAGGGGGCGTAGTCAACAGAGGAAAAATAGGGAAAAACCCTTCAAAATGTTTGAGCTTTCATAGAACTTATAAAGAACTAGCAGCGATTATCCGGCGTTGCTTGAGATTTACAATGCAAAACTCTGATAAAAATTACACCCGAACATATAGAGCCGTGAATCTTATACATTCTTTTTTCACTGTGAAAGAAATAAATTCATTGCATTATATAAGAAAAAAAAAATGGATCTGATTGGGCATTCTTTAGCCAATCAGATCCATTGGATCTTACATACACACTTTCCTTCTTTATATATATATATATATATATATATATATAGAGAGAGAGAGAGAGAGATTTATATTCATTTATTTATTATGCAAATTAATAAAATTTGTTGAGTAAGCCTGTGAAAAACAAACCATGGTGATAAAGTTTCCATTTAAATTCGTATTTCAAACCTGCTATTTCAAAAGTGTTACGTTCAATAAACTCCCACAAAACTCTTTAAGAGATTTAATTGACTTTCACGTTTTAAACCAACGATTTCCAACCTTTTTCGTTGGGAATCATGGAGTTAGAGAGTAGAACTCCTAGGGAAAAGTTTCGTTTTCCATTAATATCTCGATAACTCCTAGTGTTAAAATCTCGAAACATGGACTAAATAGACTAAATTCTAAGTGGGACTATTTTAAGACTACCCACCAAATTTCATCAAATTTGGTTCAGCCGTTCTTCCGTGATGTTGGATCATACATACATACATACATACATACATACTTTTCTTCCTTATATATATAGATAGAACTAAAAAGCGAACAAAATTTCAAATTTCAAGCCGTGGGCACGAAATGCAATACCCCAAACCAATTGACAAGTAAAAATAACAGTTGCTATAATTACTTTATTTCATAAGACTAATTGATTGATAGGAAGCATATTGATTTTTTAGAGTTTGGGACAAGGAAACACCCTCAATATTTCGAACATTTCTTCTGCAAAAATAAAAATATTTACATTTAAAATATCATACAGGAATAGCAATTCTATATCTTATTAACTGGAAATTACCTTGTTCATATGATGATAACATAAGCTGTTATCGAAGTATTAGATGAGGAAGTATTAGACGAAGTACTGACGTCTATATAATGCAGTAAAAGGTATTTTTTCTCAAGTTCTTACAATTTATGGTAGCATTTTCAATTCGAGAAAAATTACGCCGATGAATATGCTTTCCTGTATTAAAAATGCTTAGAAATATGGAGGCTTTACAGGTGAAAATCTGCCCTTTCATTTGAAATATGAGTGGATAACAACTAAAAAATGTGCAAAGTTCAATACAAATAGAGGTGAAAAGATAGTCGTCTGCGTAGCTCAAGGAATACTGTCTGTGATCAACCTGAGATCGTTGGATCGATTTCTCAAGAGTTCTTTGTTGTAGTTCTCTCAAACAATTAATAAAACCTTACCCCTTAACGGCTTATCTAGTATTTACCGTTACAGCCTGCTTCCAGGCATAAAAAGAAATAAACAGAGAAATAAAAACAACGGCTATTTCGAAATCTATTAGACATAATAACGTAATTTTCGGCCATTTGCTTATGGAAATGAATTAGATAGTGTTGAAGACCCAAACCGTCCGACTCGTCCGAAGACTTGAGCAACTATTTGGGCGGCCGGGAATTAGATGTAAAATTTTCAAAAGAAGTGTGGAAAATTCACAAAAATAAAAAGATTAAAAAATAAGTACAGTATGAATCATTTTACCAGAAGCGAAGGTTCTGGATGTCTTCTGAGAAGTCCATCGCCCAACTTCCAATCAGATTTATTTTTAGGCGTTACACAGATAATTGGCAAAATATGAAAGATACACTCTATTTGATGTTCGAATTATAGGAATCATATAACAACTTGCAGATAAAAAAATAAAGAAGAGAGTGTAATAAGGAAGGGGGTGTTATATGAAAGAAGAAGGTGTTATATATAAAGAGAGGGGATTTAAGAATTGAAAAAATGCCTCATACAGAAATGGGAATACAACACCATTAATCAAGCTAGCAAATTAAAAGGTATGATATTCCCAAAGAATTTCGGTGTAATTTAAAACCGGTTTTGAGTTATTGAACACAGAATGATGAAAGTAAGCATTTCCAACGTATTATTTAGGGATTCGTATCTCTTGTTTAAATCTACGACCTCCGTGAATGCAAATGGACTATTCACGCATACAAATGACTGCTTATATACCTTGATACTGCCGGGATGCAGAATGCTTTCTATGTTTTTTCTTCCTCCATGTTTTTTTACCTCCCCGCTTATGCGGAAGGATTTTGTTTCTCTGCTGTATGTAACAATTATTTATGCAATCTTTCTAATATTTCTTGGTGTCACAATACATAAAAATATAATGTTATCAATATGCGAAAGTTAATTTTCATTTCATGTATCCCGAAAATTTTCAAATTTGAGATTTCACGGAAAATAGCTTATCCTGAACACACTTGGAATATTTTCAGAAAGCAAAAAGTGGCAGCGATATTTCAAAAGCAGATGCTCGTATCACTATGATATTTTATATGTTATTTAAATAGTGTATTATGGTGAAAACTAACAGATATAATTTTTTTTTAATTTGTAGGATTAGCGAATGAATTATTAAAAATTTATGATTTTCCATGAGTGACAATAATTATCGGAACTATGACAGTAGTATAGGAAATTAATAGCCTGAAATTTGCTAAGCTTATAAATTATACAAAAAAGTTTGTATTAACAGAAATGAGTTCAATGCATGTAATACACTCAGTTGCAAAAAAATATAAGCACCCATAAAAAAATATGCACCCATAAAAATGCATATATATATATATATATATATATATATATATATATATATATATATATATATATATATATATATATATATATATATTGCAACAGAGTGCATATCGACTAGGTGATTTTCTTATCTCCAAAAAATGTTTAAAGCTTAAATTAGTTCTTCATTTGTTCCATATTAGAAAAGTAAAATAAAGCACCTCTGTCCCATCCCCCCCATACTGTAGTAACCCTCGTCCAAAATACTGGTTGCACCTGTGATACTATCGTCAATGTATCACAGAAAAATCAGAATATAATCAGAAGATACGAATTATCATTATAGAAATGTCAAATTTTTTATAATTCGAGCTGCTATAATTAAATAAAAAATTCTATCTAGTTTTAAGGATCATTTTACATAATATATCCACACGTAAAGTTTTATTTCAGTAATTACGTTCGTGTTTTTGTTATGATGTCCAAACATCATAGATATGCACATATACACATATTTCCAAAAGTATTCAAAATATGTTCAGGTCACAAAACGTAATTTTTCTTTAAGATTTCGAATTCAAAATTTTTGAAGGAAGCCATGCTTTTTCTATTCAATAGTGTGAAAACGAAAAAGAAATATATTGTGCAAAAATTTAAAGGCACATTTTCCGCATCAACCCAAACTTTTCCCCCAGAAGCAGGGGCGGCAAATAGGGGGCGCGAGGGGGCGCGGTCGCGCCCCCAAATTTTTCCTTGTCGTCTATCGGCTTCTCCCTTTTTTTATCGACTGTCCACTGGTCAGTTTTCTCACGCTATGGAGCTTCAAAAGAGCCGACCTTCACAGTGAAGCTTCTCTCTTCCGGCTGAAACGAATACTTTTCAACTTGAAAAGACTGGGATGATGTTATCCTTTTCACTTGAAAATTTCAAATGTCCGATTAAACTTATGTGTAGTTAGTACATGTTCATCCATTCCTTCTGCTAGAAATGCATTTCAGCAACTCAATGCATTATATTCTTTCATAGAAACATCCTGTAAAAGATATGCTATTTTAGAAAAGATTCGCTCATCAACAATTACTTTTCTGGAGGTTCTTCAACACTACAATCACTGAGTGATACGAAGTGGTCTTCCAGAGTTAAAGCCATAAAAGCACTACTTGATAATTTTGAAGTGGTGATTTTAACATTGGAAGAATTATCTGAAAACGATTCTCTCAATGGCATCAATTTGACATGCATGACATCGTTCGGAGTTTTGTTCACTTTGTTTGTATTGCCCAGTATTTTTTGTCAATGCAATACTCTCTCAAAGCATCTTCAGTCATCTATCTGATCTTAATTTTCAGATTGTGCAAGCTTTGGTTAAACCTACTATTGAAACTGTTAGTTTTTTTCACACTGATGCATTTTTCAATTAAGTGTGGAGTTTTGTGACAGAACTTTGCGAAAAAAATTCTTATTCTGGACCAAAACTGAAAAGGCGTAAGAAAATTCCAAGCGAATTCGGTGACGGTGAAAAGAATCCCCATGATGATGTTAAATCATATCACAAAATCAATATTCAATATGAAATTATTGATTCAGTATCTAATGAAATTGAGACAAGATTTACTGAGAACAATATATCTGTTTTGTTTGCTCTTGGTTCAGTATTATCAGGATCAGATGTCGAAAAAGAAAATGTTTCAACCACATGCAAAGTATATAATTTCCAGAAAGAGGAATTTTTATGTAAATTGCGACTGTTTTATTTAATGGTGAAAATTAAAAACATAAACCATCCCAATTTTAAAAGTCGCTTAGATTATTTTAAAGAACGGAATTAAAAAAATGTGTTTCCTGTCATAACATTATTACTGAAATTGTTTTTGACTGTACCAATCAGCTGAGACAGTTGTGAAAGGTCTTTTTCGTATCCCAGGAGACGGAAAAATTATTTTCGCAGTACAATGGGACAAGAAAGACTTTCATCTTTAGCTGTTTTAGCTATAGAATAAGATACACCACTGGATTATGATGATATTGTAACAAAATTTTCTTTTCTTCCAGACTCTAAGAACCGGCGTTTAAAACTTCAATAAAAGGCAAATAAATATAGATATTTGATTTAGAAAAATTATGTTAACAATAATTATGTTAACACAATTATGTACAAAAATTATGTTAACAACAATTATTTTTCTCAACATCAATTCAATTTTGTGATCCCCCCCCTGTTAGCAAACATTTTATTTAATCCATATTGTGAATTTTTGTGCATACAAATCTCGCACCCCCAAATGAAATGCTGAAATGCCGCCCCTGCCCAGAAGTACAATACGTATAAAAGATGAAACAGAAGCCCCTATAATAATAGGCAAATAATTACAACCCCCTATCTCAAACTTGTTCTAAAGCCAATTTTCCCGCCGATAAAGATGATAAGAATAGGCGTGGGTGCAAATCCTATCAATCGTTGAAACCAAAATGATCTCCCCCATCAGAAGTTGCAAATGAGAGAACTGGTGCTCCCGGAGGGGACAGGCGGGATTAAAAATGGGGGCGGAGCGATATTATTTATCGTGCCGCGGCCTCGTTCCAGCCGTCACCCACCCGCCACCACTGAAATGCCTCATTCGAGGGTGTATTTTAATAAGAAAATAATAAAATGTTGCAATATGATGGAGAAGCTGACATTTTTTTACCGAATAAAAGACCTGATTGATCGCTTGCTCCATATTGTGATGCCTTTATCTTGTTTGGTTCTTACCAAAGGTTTCCTTATATTGGTTCAGTGGCGTATCCGTGGGGATGGAAAGGTGAAGACTCGTACTCCTTGTTGCTATACATTGCTATTTTTATAATGAACACAGATTTTGGATAAATCTCTCATAGCCAAATATCAAGATTTTAATTTAGAGATTTTATTTATTTATTATAAATGTATTTATTAAAGTTTTAAAAGTGCAAAAAAACTCTATTCTTAAGTATGCCCATCCTCAATCATAGGTTGAATATGTGTATTATTTTATTTATATATATATATATACATATATATATATATATATATATATATATATATATATATATATATATATATATATATATATATATATATATATATATATATATATATATATATATATATATATATATATATATAATATATATATATATATATATATATATCTGCCATCTATCGTTATTATTTCTTACTAATTTATTGGTTTTGTGATTTTATGACTGGGTAACTGCCTTTGGGATTTTTGTATTGGTGTTATAGATACCTTTTATAAACTGTACTTTTTAGTACACTCTTTTTATTACTTTTTTGGACAGGATTCTATGTGAATTCCAGATTTACACAGTATATATTTTATTATACCTTGTGTTTTAATTAATCAAGTTTAGAATTGATTATATTTATATTGTTAATCATTTCTTTTTATCTTGTAATATCCTACTTATTACATTTTATTAGGTTTTACATGGACTTAGTTGTATATATTTATATATAAGCAATTATTTTATTTTTATTTATATTATTTATAAATGTTAATGCTATTCTCTTTATATTACTTTAACTCTTATGAATTACACATCTTATTTGATTTAGTGACTGGCAAATATATTTATTCTTGTTATTATATAATTTGATAAATATTGCCCGGTATTTACAATTTTGTTGGGAATTGTTTAGACCGTTATCATTTCACCAACAGTGTGCCATGGATTGTTTTGGATATATTAATTGCCCAGCTAAAAATTATAACTTCAATAAATGTAAGAATAAAAATTGTAAAACCTGTCCATATGCTTCTAACTCACAAATTACTAATCTAAATAGTCATAAGACTTTCTGTAAAATTTTTAATTGCATCTACAAATTATCTTGTAATATATGTAATATATCTTATATAGGACAAACCAGTAATCCTATTCATCTACGTATGAATGTACATAGAGATCATGTTAAAAAATATATCCACAATAATAATTTTCTTCCTACTTCTAATAAAATCGAATATAAACACTTTGCTCATCATGGTTTTGAAAATATAACTATACATATTTTGGACATTAAAACAAATACTGTTGATAGATTATTCTTTGAAAACTTCTATATTAAATCACAATGTACTCTGTTTCCATATGGATTAAATCAGTTATATCTCAATGGTAATATTGTTAAGAATAATTTTGTAGATAATAAATATTCTATTTTTAATCACCTTTTTTTTAAACCTCTTTTACATAATAGTAAATTGGCTAAACTCAAAAGATTTAAACGCGGTAAAGGAAGCTCCTCCAAATATGATATTAAAGCGGAGATTAATAGTATGCATCAACAATTCAATAACACATATCAATGGAAATTTATTAAATCATGGGTATTTGCAGTTAAGAAAAAACAATTAAACACAGTTTATGCTATTTTCTTAAAGTTAAATCTTACTAATGAACATTTTAATCATATTTTCTATGATTTGCTCATTACTAGATCAAAATATTTAAAAATAAAACTTAATCAATTTCATAATAATAACTGTTCTAATTCTTATTGTGTAATATCATTTAAGCATCCTATTTATAATTCCATAAACTTTAAGAATTTATTTAATCAATTTCATCATTTATTGCCTGTAAAGGATTTGAATGTTACTAAAACTTTTAAATATAACAAGCCTATTGGAAGAACCATTTTTAATTACAATGCAATTTCAAAATCTCTCTCAGTCGACTTAGATTCCTCAACAGATTTAGATGGTGAATGTATAGTGTTGATAATTATACTGAATTTATAAATCCACACTTGGGTCATATAGTTACTGGAGACTTAGCCATTGTAAAAGATAAATCTTTAAGAACTATAATGTCATTTGGCACTAATTTCAGGTTACCTTCATGTAATAATTCTAAACAAGTGTTAAAGTCAATCAATCTGGACCTTGTTAAATTTATTTATGGATTAGCTTCTAAATATGCTCAGCCTTTAGAGGCATTTAATATGTGGAAATTTACTATTTTAAGATCTATTAAAAATACCATTTGTAGTATTAATTTATCTAGATCTATATATAATATGGATAATATAAAGCATTCTGTTAATGATTTACATAGATCTTTTGTTATTACTTATGTAGATAAAGCCTCTAATAATTATGCTATTATTTGTAAAAAATTCTATATTCAATATCTGCTAGATTATTTAAAAAATAATAGTCTATTTAAAATTGATTCACACTCTCTTAATAGTATCAAATTGAAAATTATCAATATGTATAGTGATTTAGATATTAATAATAAATTTTTGACATTTCCATATATTGTGCTTATACCTAAATTTCATAAAAATCCTATTAAATTTAGAACTGTTACTAGTGGTCATAATTCATACTCTACTACTGCTAGTAAATTATTACTAAATTATTTAAATGTACTAAATAGCAATTTACGAGATTCTGGTGATAGCTACATTATTCTAAATAACAGTAAGGAATTAAAAAATAAATTAAAAACGCTTGGTAAAATAATAGGATTTCAAACTTTTGATTTTAAAGATCTATTTAATAATATTAAGATCACTGATCTATATGATGTCATTTTAGCTTTATATAATGCTTATATTACTAAACATTCTAATCTTACAAAATTTACCAATTTTCCTAAGCTTCTCCATTTTGTTCTTTTCAATAATTATATCTTTCAAGGTAATAAATTATACTTACAAGTCTCAGGTGTTCCACAAGGTGGCTGTAGTAGCAGTATGTTAGCTAATTTATACCTATATCATTATGAAAAATTCTTTACTTCAACTGATTATAAAATTTATAGATATGTAGATGATCTGATTTGTCTTGTATTTACTGATAACTATGTCATAGATATAGATTTCTATCCGGATAATTTGGAATTAATACCTAATGAAACTTCTATTAGTAATAATGTTTATTATTTGGATTTAAATCTAATTATAGAACCTGCTCATGGGATAGTTACTAAATTATATGATAAAAAAGATTTTTTTTAATTTAATATTAATAAATTATTACCTTTTAATTCCTGCAACTCGATTCAATTGTTTAGAAATATTATACTTAATCAACTTTTTAGAATTTATAGATTATCAGATAAAAAATTTCATGCTTTGCACATTAATAACCTAAAAATTACCAGTAAAATGTATCAATATCCTGCATATTTAGTCAATAGTATAGTTAATAAGTTTCGATTAGCCTAAAATTCTCATATTCTCCCCTTATTATCTTATTTTAGCCGTACTTCTTCATTCTCCTGCAATTATATTTTCATCTTTTTATCTCGAAGCTTTAACAGTTGAATAACTCATTTTATTTCATTTTATTGCTTTTGTGCAGTACAGTTTTTATTACTCTCTTTGGCAACAGCAAATCACATCTTTTCATTTTGGCATATGGCAACATTGATCCAGTCATATTTTGCTCGTCATGGTTGCGCTGAAGAGGTGTGTTTTGAGGTATTTATGTTTCCTTTATTGTTCCAATCTATATGCTTGTCGTCCATATAACACAAGTTTATAGATAAAATCTATCTTGTGTTTCAGAAACAAGCATTTTTGTGTTCATTTCGAAAGGATATATGGACCCGTCGAGAATTTTTTCGAAATGAACTTTTCGTAAGCCTAATCTCGTAAGCCTAAATCTCCTCCATGTGCAAGCTTTTTTGCTTGATTTTTTTGTTTTCTTATTTGCATTCCTCATTTTTGAAATTTGTTGATTGTCTTTGTCCTTATGACTTGCATTATGCTTTATTATTTCCTCTTTTTGTCTTAATTTCTTTTATTTCTTTGTATTTGTAGAAAATTTTGGAATAGTGTATTATGAGTTACTACATACATTCTAACTTTGGATTTAATAATTTATATTTATATATATATATATATATATATATATATATATATATATAATATATATATATATATATATATATATATATAATATATATATATATATATATATATATATATATATATATATATATATATATATATATATATATATGGTAGGATCAAAAAGTTCAGAGACTGTGCTGATATGTCCAACCCTGATTGGAGAAGAGGGGAACTATTTTCCGTGACGCAGAGGCACATGTGACGCGAAATGTGAAAAGGAAGAAGCAGGTGTTTTTCCAGACAATGTATGTCAGTGAACTGTAGTCGTCGCGTTCGTAGAATTGATTTTCTATTATCGAATCCACTTCATTGATATTTGTTGATTATATTATTGATATTTGTTGATGTTTGGGAAAACCCTGCACTCCGGACCTGCTTCTTCCTTTTCACATCTCGCGTCACATGTGCCTCTACACCGCGGTAAAATAGTTCCCCTCACCTCCAATCAGGGTTGGACATATCAGCACAGTAAGTCTCTGAACTTTTTGATCCTACATTGCATATATATATATATATACATATATATAATAAAAATAATTTGAAAATCCAATGATAAAATAGGGAGAAGTTGTAACTCATAAAACCCTAACTTTAAAATATGCCACATAATAAAAAGAAGTATTAAATAGAGAATCATCAATCATGTGGAAAATAAAATGCATATTTCTAGTCATCAAGCTGAATATTATCAACAAATATTAATGGAGTGGATTCGATAACAGAAAATCAAATATAATCCAAACATTAAAGCTATACACGTGGATAAGCACTATACCTAAATAAATTGTTCATTTCGAAAAATTATTTGTCAAATCCAAGTATTTAATGTAAATGAACACATAATATTCACAAAATATGCATATTTCTGAAGAAAGAGATAGATAATATCTATAAACTCTTTCTACTTGGACGACATGCATAAAGATTGAAAAATTATATAGGAAACAAGAATACCTCAAAAAAACACTTCATTGTCCTATCCATTGGAGCGTTGAATAAAGATACCAATGTTGTCAATCGCAAAAGATAAAAGTAAAGAACTACTGTTGCCAATCGTGAGAAATAAATAACAGTAATGCGAAAAGGCAATGAAAGGTGATATTCTACAGTAAAAGCTACAAAATAATGCGGCGTATAATACTCGTATAATAGAAAACATAGAGGCTAAAGTATAAGGTGATGTAAATACATTGTAATGCTTATTCAAGAGAAAGTTGATGTCTGGCTAATATAAGATACAAAGGAAGATATATATATATATATATATATATGTATGTATATATATATATATATATATATATAGATATAGATATAGATATATATATTATACTTATATATATATATATATATATATATATATATATATAATCCCTCTATCTGTTCCACTTGGAGAGTAATTTAATGAAAAATTTGGCGAAATATCCCGTACTTGGCGACTTTTGAAAATTTCCCCCAAACTAACAAAATATACTATCATGGAATATTAAGTTTAATTTCTTTTATAATCCGTGTACCTTTGCGGGAATTATTAATATAATACTTCTATATAAAAATATAGTGAGTTTTACTATTCGTTGGAGAGGTACGTTTTATCAGGGGATTCAAGGGTGCATATGATATACTACTTATGTTTCGTTAAGGGTCGTAAAATAATTAATAATATGAATCGCGACAAGTACGTAGTTTACTTGTGTGCAGGGATATAAAGAGAATAGGACGGATTTAAGGAAATATTTTACATATCTTAATGAACACAGTCATATGACGAAGTTTTAACAATTGGTGTATTCAGAATACGGTTAATTTCTCATCAGAAAATTCAGAAATGTTTTGAAATAAAAGTAGTATAATTTAACAAAATTTACTACAAATTTGTTTAAGATTTCAGAAACTGCTATTTGTGAAGTTTTTAATAATTTTAAAAGTATTTAAGAGTGATATTTGCTTTAAAAAATTAGAAAGTTTACTCAAAATCAAAGATCCTGAAGGCAATTCATTAGAAATATAACGGAGGAACTCTGTACAAAATTTCATAAATGTACCCTAAAGATAATTTTATGTATATCCTTCTAAAGTTAACACATCATAAAAAAATTCAGTTTAAAATAAATAGGCTTAAAATTTTGTAACCTTTCACTTCTCCATTGAATTGGACTTGCTGCTTCTCCGGATTGTATTTTATGCAACCTCGGACAATCTATTCCTGGGAAACATTTGGATGAGTGCCCTGTACTAGTGACATTTAATTCAATCATTGAAAAATACTGGAAAATTCGCTATCTAAAGGCTTAGGGGCCAAACAACCGAAATTTGTAAACAACAATAACACACCTTTCAAAAACAAAAATAGTACAAAATAAAGCTCGTTATATCAGCTGATGTAATCAGCGTAGAAATATGCAATTTGAGTTTCATTTTTATCATAGAAACTCTACAGAATATTTTTTAAAAGAAAATAATGTTATGTCTTTTTATGAGTCTGTGTATCCCGGCCCAAGTCTCCGATCTTCATCGCAGCAAGTCTCACTGTTGCGCCCCTCAGTTCCTTCCTATCTTCTCATCCTATTCGTTGTATTTTCTCATTCTCATAACCGTTATCCCCAACGTCCTTAAAAACCACATCACCATCATGTACTTGTATACAGCGCGTTTTACTTTATATGTACATCAAAGCAAGTTTGATTATTTTGTATTATGATTAGAAGCTATTCAGTCTCCGTAAAGTCTCCGTCCCTTTTTGGTAAGTCCGTCTTACGAAAGATTAGATGCTTGCGTGCAATAAAGCCTCCAGGATGGTTACATAACGACAAAGCAATATCCGAACACTCGAATTATAAATTAAATGCTTCCTTCAATAGCCTTCAATAGAATAACTTCCTAATATTAAATACTTCCTTCAATAGAATATTTCGTTCTTCGCTGGCAGCTCGAACTTCATACAATTCGCTAAATTGGGAACTTACAGCCACAAACCCAAATGGATTAGTTGGCCTAAATTGGGAACTTACAGCCACAAACCCAAATGGATTAGTTGTACTAAATTGGGAACTTACAGCCACAAACCCAAATGGATTAGTTGTACTAAATTGGGAACTTACAGCCACAAACCCAAATGGATTAGTTGGCCTAAATTGGGAACTTACAGCCACAAACCCAAATGGATTAGTTGTACTAAATTGGGAACTTACAGCCACAAACCCAAATGGATTAGTTGGCCTAAATTGGGAACTTACAGCCACAAACCCAAATGGATTAGTTGTACTAAATTGGGAACTTACAGCCACAAACCCAAATGGATTAGTTGGCCTCTGAGTACCACATAACCAAATTCCATGTTCTGTGGAATAAAATCAAATCTGATGAATAAGAATTGCTAAAAAAATGAATCTTTTAATTCGAGTCTCTTGAAAAGTCTTGTACGGACCACATAAGTTTCTAAATGTATCGGTTCTTAAAAATTTAGCAGCTCACAACTGAGTATGGAACATTGAAATCACGAACTACCCTCTTTCATTATGCTTCCCTCAACGTACACATTAATCGAACGGCGGGGCATATCTGCAAAGTGCACTCCAGCTACGAAGTAAAAAGAAAAAAAAATAAATGAAGAAGGCCATCATCGAGCGCTTGCATCAAGAAGTTTTCCAATTTCCTAAACTCATTGTTCTTTCACCATTCCTTTTATAATCTGAGATAGTAACTTTGCTTTTCTAAATTGTTTGGAAAGTCGAGATTGAAACTGAGTGTCGACGTCTTGCAACACCAGTCGATCTCTCTCGGGAAATTAAGTTATTTTCGGTTAGTTGCGTTTAGTTGTTATTTACCTTAAGGTTAATAGAGCGAATGGGCCTTGGCATCGCATAACCCATTTAAGGCAACTAGACCCAGTTCGAGTACATTTAAGATTGAGGAAGATTAGGCTTATTTCGCCAAACCATTATCACGGAGGAGCTGCAAATAAAAAAAATTGGATGTGGGCAGCTTTGACTTATCCTACTTTTTTTTTATTATTTAATTAATTTTAATCATATATTGAATTTACTTTTATGATACAAAATAAAAGATTAAATCCAATTATTTCAAATTACTTCCAACTCGTATTTTCAAAAAATTAACTGCTTACATGGGGACTTGGCGCTTTTTTTTTAAACTGGCGCTAACTCTTCAATATTTAAATAAAACTGAAAATATAAAGCCTAAATTAAACTGGGTGGCTTATTTCATACTGTCATAAAAAAAATTGCATGAATGTATCATTTTTCCATTAAAGGGCATATTTATTGACTTTACTCTTTTAAATTACGGGGGATCCATTTTTTTTACGGTGAATTCTATTTAATCTATTCTACAAAAACGCAATGCAATAAGGTAATCTAAGGTAATTTCTACCACAGTTTACCGCACGGGATCATAAAATAAACGAGTAAATATGGAAAACTTACGTTAAGCGTGAAATTCAAATATTAGAGCGACAACTATTTCCATTAGGCTAAGTCCAGATATGGCAGTGCTTCTACTGGGAGGTGAGGGTGGGGGGTTTTCCGTGATGGACGTTTAAAGGGAAATTGCACTGTATTTACGTTGCATGATAAGAAAACTACAAATACCTTAAACTTACAGCACGGCCTATTAATAGAGTCTAAACTGAGATTCGAACCATCATTCCGCAGTTTAACTCCCAATATCTCAAGAGTTTTAACCTCTAGGCTATATCTCGACCTTTAAACATTAGAAACAGCTTTCTACACAGAACTTCAGTCCTGTAATGTATAAAATGTTAGTGCAGTCCCGTTGTGCGCGTCGAATCTTCGTCCTTTGAATCGCAGAAAAAAATGAGTTACTCTAGCTCGGCACCTTTCTTCTAAAAGATAAACGGCCAGATTTTACTCAATTTTCTCTCAAAATCCTACTTGCAGGTCATAGAAATTAACATGATTGCATAAGCTATATTTTATTAATATTGCATATCATATTTCATAGAAATTGAGTGCTTTGATAGAACAAAGGTTAATTTTTTAAGTATATCAGTTAAGTTAATTTTCTCGAGAAATATTTTATTTCAAGTACAGAAGGTCCGCAGGTCGCAAGAATACCTTAACGGGCTATATTCGGCCCTCGAACAGCCAATTAGTCAGCCTCAACACAAATACTTATCGAATTTTTACTTCCATCAAAACTTTATTGTTTCTACTCGGCATATGCACCAATTTTATTACTGCCTCAAAAATTATACAAAGTAAGATCAAAAAGTTCGGAGACTGTGCTGATACCTTCAACCCTGATTGGAGGAGAGGGGAACAATTTTACCGTGGCGTAGAGGCACATGTGAGGCGAGATGTGAAAAAGAAGAAGCAGGTCCGCAGTGCAGGGTTTTTCCAGACAATGCGTGTCAGTGAATTGTAGTCGTTCGCGTTTGTCGAAAATGTAAATGGCGTTTGAAGAACAACGTGAGAATATCAAATTCTGCCATCCTTTGGGGAAATCGCCGACAGAAACATTGCACAGCATTGCATTTCGACGAACGCGAAAGACAACAGTTTACTGACACGCATTGTCTGGAAAAACACCTGCTTATTCCTTTTCACATCTAACATCACAGGTACCTCTACGACACGGTAAAATAGTTCCCTTCTACTCCAATCAGGGTTGGAGATATCAGCACAGTCTCCGAACTTTTTGATTCTACCTTGTATTTACCGATTTCTTTCCTATAGCATAACAACATACAGAATCAACTGGAATGGGACTCAACTAGACTTTCACGTACCAGAATCCATTTTTAAGTAGCTTTTCCCTTTTCTTTTTCCAAATTTTACAAGAGAATTTTTGAAAAACCAGTACCGTGGATTACAATAATAGCGTATTACCTTTCACTTTAAAAGACTTGAAAAAATCTTTCGATTCATACCATATTTGACAATGTACTCCCTGAGGGGAGCTAATAGCGTCACAAACAAAAAAAAATCTGATGTGGGCAACACATGACTTTCCTTATATAATGTAATGAATTTACTATTTTTACACTAAAAAAAATAGGTTTTTCTTACAGTAGATACTAATATTCTTTCCAAGATATTGAATTTTCAACAATTAGTCGTCATTTTCATTGATTTAGCGTCATTTTTATCCATTTGGCGAGATTTTCGTTAATTTGGCAACATTTCAAAAGTCGCCAAATTGTCGACATTCCGCCAAATTCGTCGCCAAAATCTCGCCAAGCGTTATGGACGAAGAAATAAGTTATTCTTACAGCAGATAAATGACTATTGGCGTTCAAATACAAAAGTATTACTTAAAGTATATTTTCTCATGAATGGAACGTGCTAGATCCACGAATATGATGTCACCCAATTTATCGTATGGTATTACATATGAAAAGTGAACATGTTTCTCAATAGCAAATATTTTTTTCTTATTTTATATGACTTTTTGATAATTTTGTTGAAAAATGTACAATATCTCGAGAACGGTTCATGTTAGCGTTCTAAAATTTATGCCAATCGTTTTTTAATGAAAAATTGCATAAGAAATGTCTATTTGCATAACTTTATTAGCGGTTTTGATTTTTTGACGATTTTTTTCAAAATTTCATTCGAAAATTTAGGGAGGTCTCTGAACATTCGATTGCGTATAGAAACAATAGGCTTCCAGTGTTTACGGATTGCGATTTTCGTACCAAATTTTATTCGAATCGGTCCATTCGTTCGCCAGTTATCGTCTCCACAGACTCACTGACACACACACACACACACAGACAGCCATCACTTCAAAAATGTTTGATTCGTGATCAGGGATGCTTGAAACGTGCTCTCCCGTCGAAAACTCGAATTCGAATTTTCGACACCGTCACAATACTTTCCTTATACATTATGTATATAAGGAAAGTAAAAATTGTATAGCGGCTATTTTTCACAAAAATAATTGAAACTATTAACTTTCGTAGTCATTGAATCAAAAATAGCCCCTTTTCTGCATGATTCTGTCAAATTTTGTCGTATACTTACATGATAAATAAATATAAAATTTCGAAGTTTTCGCTCGAATTTAAAAAAAATTCTATTTAGCTCTAGATTTTTCGATAACGAAGCCGAATATAAGGTTTCGTAAAAATCCGTTAATATTTGTGGCCGTTATCGTATACACAGGAAATTGACCACAGACATAGAAACAGACAGACGGACATCACTTCAAAAATAGTCAAAACATGTTCAGGAGGTCCTAAAACACACATCGGCATAAAAATTTCGAATTCAAAAATGCTTGCAAAAAACATTATTTTCTTTATACTATATTTCATAGTATGATAAACTAAAAATTAACTGTTTCAGTTTGTTTAACAATTTTACTATTTCCTGCATATACCTATATCCATCTATATGCATCACTATCAAGTATTTCTTGATAGCTACAGCTTGATAGCTAAATATGTGTCAATAGGATAAGCTAATCTATTATGTTTTGATTAAAGGTGTGTTGAGTGGTCTCAAAATGAATACTTGAGCTAGCAAGTTGTTGCTTTTCTTTTATTTCTTAGACTATGTTGTCTAACAAAGTACAGATAAACTTTATACCTAAGAAAAGCCAATATCCCTGTCTGTCTCTGTGACACGCTTGGCGACAAATTTGGCAAAGTTGGGGACATAATTCGCACAATATCGCCAACTTAGCGACTGTTTAAAAATGTAGCCATATTGACGATTATTTAATTCCCTAAAAATTAAATTAAATTTCTTTTATAACCTTTGTCGCTATTCAATATATTTTATACAAAATATAGAAAATTTCACTCTTCATGGGACAAGTATGTTTCTTTAGGGGGGCGTACATAAACTGCGCTTTGTAAAGGAAGTCGAAGCGGTTGTAAAGTAATTGTGTTTTGTTAGAAGATCGTAAAATAGTTGCGCTCTGTTAGAGGGTCGTATAGTAATTATGATAGTAATTATAGATCGCAATATTGATTAGGATGTAAACTACACTGAATTTGCATTAATAATATTGATTCGGAGGATAATTTAGAGGTACGTGTGTCCAAGGATTTTAGAAGTTCAAGTGCTGCAGGCAAGCAAGTGCAGGGAAATCTTTTACAGAACTTGTTCCACTCCATCATAGGACGGGTTTCACATTTTTTTTTACAATAAAACTGCTGTAAATTGTTATATCAACGCTTGAAGCATTTTTATCTATCCTATAATTGTGAAAGTTTAGAGAGGGACTCGAACCCCGACGTCTTGATCCCGAGGACAGTACTCTACAAACTTGCAGATAGGAGACATAAAGAGAAAAAAAAGAGAGTGCAGAAATTTTGCTGCTGCAGCTAAACTTATCCCAACTTAGCCCATATACTATTTGCAATACCTGAAAAATTGCAATTCCTTCAAAGAATATCTACCAGAATAAACTCAACACAGTACTTTATAGATAAAAATGATTTCCAGCGAAGAATTTGAAATTCAATGTACAACCAACTTTCTATCGAATGCAGCCCATGTGGCTTCATCACAAACTATTCCGCCCATGGAAAGTAGAGCCTCCACAAGCCTCAAATGTTTGTTCAAATAAGGGTTCAAAGTCAGTAATGACGGGTTACGTATCTATCCTTATCGGAAGAAAGAAAACTGCAACCGCCGAAAGTGAGCCAGTGGAAGTCCCACAGCTTGTATAACTACAGGTTCTCACTGCGGTTTGATTGACAGCAACGCGGAATAGCATAAGAGATGGTTGACGTAGTCTTATTTTTTTAACGTGTTTTTCTTTGAACCTAGTTTTGGACTCGGGGTTCTGTAGATTATCGGCTTGATTGTAAAAAAAAAAAAGCTAATTAAATTGATCTCCTTGCATCACAATGTGACCTGGATACGTTTCAGCCTCCACAGAGGTGGAAGATTTCCTCCCTTATCAGAGGGAAAACTTTCACTAATTTAATAGATTAACGCCTCGTTGCATAATGCTTTGAGGAGGAGGTAAACAAAATTCGAGGAATATAAGAAATTTTGCGTGATGTAAGAAGGCACATATTCTAATCGATGGGCGGGATATGTGGAACGGAATGTTTTTGGAACATGTTTTAGTAATTGTTTTAGTAATTAGAGTGTTTTAGGATGGCACTGAGTTTGGATAATAATGGGTTCAGTCAGATCTCACACTCTTAACGGACAGTTTTATTCAACGTCCTCAAAACAAGGAAAATTTGAAAGAATGAAAAATCTTTTCAGCTAACGAAAGAATACGTAGCCTTTTGACATTTCACTCAAGTTGATGATGAAATTGATTTGCAATAAAAGTGGTTCGTTAATAACAACATAAAAAGTTGATAGAAAGTATTAATCGGTTTCAAAGTCAAAAGAGATTCTCTTCCTTAAGATAACTAGACAGATGGTTTCGTGCCTTTAGCAAGTGACGTTGTTCTCTCTGTATATATATCTGGGCAAAAACGGCTCCTTTTCTAGCCTTTGAAACTAGTTTTATGCTGTTATTTAACGAACTTTTATTACAGATCTGAAACTGTTTTGACCCCGCTACAATTAAATTTTCTCCCCAACTCATAATTAAGTATCGGAGCATCTGATATCAAAATCTCAGAAACAGATATTCCCCTGAAATTTTGTGATTATTTTATTACAGGTATTGATTTGAAAATTCATGTTTTCTGAGTTTTCATATTTATTGAATTGATATATAAAAACATAATCAGTTATCTGGGTTGTTCTTTATTATTCTCATTGTTTATGGTCCATAATAACAATGTAAGAATTGATAGCATAGTTCAATATTACTAACAACATTTCCGTAGGAAATAATACTATGAAAATTTTTGATATCAAATCATTCGAATTATGAGAATTACCAAAAATTGTATCTAATTCTAGTTTTCTACATATTGTAGCCACACATAAATTTCTTAAACGGTAAGTGCATTCCTTCTTGAGTTGTGACCAGGTCTCAATCATACGCACACACAGAGAGAGTGAGTGAGAGTAGGTGTTTATCCTTCCGAAAGTGTTCGAACTGGGTTCAAGATGACTTAAAACATCCTTTTCCGACAAAATCTGGAATTTGACAGTTGTTGAGAAAGCAGTACTTTCTCTATACAATAGTATGAGCAAGAAGACATGATTTTTTAAATATTTGTAAGAGAGTTTTAAATGAATATGAAATAAAGATCAGAGAATGATACATTATGATACTTATTTTCATTCTGATACTGATTGTGTCACAAGTGGAAAATGAATGACAAAGTCCTCTGATACTATGCACTCCAGATATATAAGCTTCCAAGCACAAATGCCTTCATAATTTTTGGACGTTTATTTATTACTTTCCTTATATAAATAATATATAAGGTATTGTGGAAAGTATTGTGACGGGGTCCAAAATTCGAATTCGAGTTTTCGACGGGAGAGCACGTTTTGAGCATCCCTGATCACGAATCAAACATTTTTGAGGTGATGTTTGCGTGTGTGTGTGTGTGTGTGTGTGTATGTCTCTGAAGACGATAACTGACGAACGAATGGACCGATTCGAACGAAATGTGTGTGTGTCAGTGAGTCTGTGGAGACGATATCTCACGAACGGAGCGATTCGAATGGAATTTGGTACAAAAATCACAGTCCGTGAATATTGAAAGCCTATTGTTTTTAAACGTAATCGAATGTTCAGAACCCACCTAAATTTTCGAGTGAAAGTTTGAAAATATCATCAAAAAATCAAAATCTTTACTAAAGTTACGCAAATAGACATTTTTTATGTAATTTTTCTTTAGAATACGATTGACATAAACTTTAGAACGCTAGCATGAACCGTTCTCGAGATATTGCACATTTTTCAAACAAATTTGCCAAAAAAATCCCATAAATTAAAAAAAAATATTAACTGTTCAGAAATATGTTCACTTTTACATATGTAATATCATGCGATAAATTTGGTGACATCATTCTCGTGGATCTAGCTCGTTCCATTCATGAGAAAAGACACTTTGTGTAATACTTTTGTATGTGAACGCCGATAGTCATTTATCTGCTATAAGAATAACTTATTTCTCCATCCATAACGCTTCGCGAGATTTTGGCGACAAATTTAGAGGAATGTCGCCAACTTGGCGACTTTTATAAATGTTTCCAAATTAACGAAAATCTCGCCAAATGGATAAAAATGACGCTAAATCAATGAAAATAACGACTAATCGTCGAAAATTCAATATCTTGGAAAGAATATAAGTATCTACTATAAGAAAAACCTATATTCTTTTTACTGTAAAAGTAGCAAATTCATTGCATTATATAAGTAAAGTCATGTGTTGCCCACATCAGATTTTTTTTAATTCGATTCAAAATTTCCAATTTGTTATCTACTTATAACAAAGAAGTAAATATGCCTCATTTGCAAAACACCATTTACATAAGAGCAAAAATAGATAGAACCATTACTCAATTTTTCGAAAATTTATAAAGCAATTTTCCCGAATAATATTAAAAAAAAAATTAAAACCCGCATACACATTTCTGCATATTTCTATATATTTTCAGAGGTCATTACTAAGTCTCAAAGAATTATTCTCTTTATCCTTCCACATAAGAAAGGACAAATGTGGTTCCGAAGGCCACCCAATACAAAACGCATATTCTAACGAATGCTAATTGCACATTGTAATTGGGAATTCAAACTGCTTTCAAACTTTCTCACGGGTACAGAATTATACCAAAATCACACCACGAAGGGAAAATAACACCGAAATTCTCACCAATCCATACAATATCAATTTCGATTACCACTTCCAATCAACTTCTCAACTCTTTTTCTTCACTAAGCGATTGAAAAATGGCTATCTCACAATTTCTTTGTTCCTTGTTAAGCCTCTTCTTTACACAAAGCCAGCAGCTGAAAAATTAACAATGCTCATCGCATACGCGTAACGTGCCACTTTTTTTCCCCTTTTTAATTCTGCGCATGCCTATAAAAAGGTGTGGGGAATATTTAAAACAATCGAGACGTTTATAGTTCCAGAGGAATATAAAAAGTTTACTATAAATAAAAAAAAGTTTCATTGTTGGACGCAATGGGGATCGATTTGACTTTTAGAGTCATGTGTAAAAGTCCTTGGCCTATAATAGATACTTAAGAAAAATGCAAAGTAGCGAAAAAAAATTAAACCGCAGTTTGGGACTCTGTTCAAAAGTCATTTATATATCACGTTTCTGCTTCATTTAGTGGCCTAAACATACCACTTTTCACTGTAATGAATATTTGATGTATTTACGCACGCTCGCTGGCAGTTTGTTGCCTGAATGTCACAAGTCGTAACTGGAAAACGACCCTCAAATGCAATATGAACACATATTTAATACAATATTTAATAGTATAGAAAATACACTAATTAAAATATCCTAGTTCATATTAATAGATTATTTGTACTGTCTCTACAATCGATATCTCGGAAATTCATAGAGTTGAAAATGAGACCTGGAATTTTGGGAAGCGGGAATAAGCGCGGGAATTTAGAGGAATAAACCGGGAATTTTGGAAGAATTGGAAACTTTGATGAGAAGAAACTGATTTACTCGTTTCTAATATGCTCTGGCAGATCACGAAATTTAAGCTTTAGCGATGGAATACCATTTAGGTTAATTTATAATAAATCTTTTTATTAATTTACAGGTGAAGTCTATTGAAACACAATTTTGGGGAATTTAAAATTACAAACATTTTGTTAAAAATGTGCTAATTATATTAATCACAAAATTACTAAAATGTTATTGGGTCTAATATAGATTTATTATTATCGTTCAATATTTAATGAATATGAATGAATTAATCACTTCGTAATGAGTATTTCATCGTTTGGAGTGTTTTTATTTTTAAAACATTTACAAATTAAATTAACATTTATTTGTGGAATTATCTTTCATTTTTATATAAGAAAGTTACATGATTTTAATATTTTTCTTGGATCTAACAAATTCCTCTCGATTTCCCATGCTTCAGCTATTTATATTCCGAGTGAAAAAAATAAATATTAGTTTTGGGTCATATTTCATTTCTTTTACAATGCAAAATGCAATGACTGAAAATTCCCACATTTTGGAAATTTTCAAAATTCCCAGATTTTTCAAAATTTCCTTCCTAAAAAACACGGTTTATTCCCGGGAATAAACCGGATTTTTCCCGCCTTTACAATTTAAGATATTCATCTATATCATGCACTTGAGTTTCATGCACTTGAGGGAAACTCACTAACAATGGAATTAATTATTAAGCCCAGACAGTTAGACATTTGAAATTTTACAAACACGTAGGACTTATAGTAATGGCATATTAGGGACTATAAGTAGTGATATGCAAGTAGAGACTATAAGTAGTGATATAGTAATGATACATTAGGGACTATAACTTCATTTAGGACTATAAGTAAGGAGGAAAACTAAAATCTTGGAATTGTATCCGAAAAATGTAATAAAATGCAAGCATTTTTTGTTCTTGCATTCTTCCAGCTATAACTCGAGGACAGTTAGACATGCAAAAATTAGTTTTTATATCATCATGCGGAGAAAAAAATATCCTAAATTTTCTCAATTAACTCCATAGATGTACATCCAACCATTCTTGAGCTATTTCAGTTTATAGTTACGGCAGACGATTTTTTATCATATATTATCATTCAATTTATTTATAATTTTTTATTCCATTGTGTTAACTAAGGCAATCGAGTTATGTTCCAAATACCTAAATCTTATCGACTATTCTTTAAATCAACCTATTGCAAAATAATGTTATAATCAATTACTTTTTAACGTTGAAAACAAGGCAGCATACAATGATCGGAGATAAAATATAGTTTTATATATCGCCAATCCCATGTTAACAGAAATTATGCGCCATTTTTATGCTTCCATTTGAAGCGTTTTTGTATTTTTACACTATTCGAAATTTAAAAAAAGTTACTTCGTTAGTAACAGAACAAATGATTGATTAAAAGTATCAAATTCAATAAATACCCTCTTCGTCAAGTTAAATAAGACAGAGCAAATAATACTGCAAAAATCAGAAAATTTCTATGATGACAGGATATTTTTCTATGACTCCACAAAAGTTTGAGCGAATATTTTAATCTTTCCTAACATAACTTTCCCAATCTTTGTTGTAGTGCATGCTTTTTCTTATTTATCTTGATGAAAACTCTATATAAATATATCCTTGAATACGGTTGATACTTTTAATCAATTGTTTATACTGTTATTAAAAAAAATATTATACATTCATATTATTTTAGACAGTAGTATAAGCGAATTGTTTTATATTAAATTAATGTTTTCAAATGACACATGCCTGCAGAGGAAACATATAAAGCCATTAAATATTTCAACTCTGAAATTTAAAGACATTGCACAGCTGTCTGTTAGAAATTACTCAAAGAGCGTCGTCTAAGTTAACTTTATGCCTTATTTTTTAATCCAACTACAATGACTATTACTAAAAATAATTACTTTCGTTTAATGCGTTTCAAAACTAATGTGAATAAGTTAAGAAAACAAATTGAAATTGAATGTTTAGCAGTAAAATAATTTCATATCAAATTTGATATATTGTGTTCGGTTGCTTTTTCTATTTAATAATGTTATGAATTTTGTTTATTAATCTAAACGGGTTCAGGCGACTTATTTACATTTTGTTACTTTCTTTTCTTAAATTTAGTTATATGTGTTTCATTTATTTAGGTTTTAATATTCTTCTGTTCCAAATGCGTTCCATTCCATAGGTATTGTATCCCAAATGACGAAAGTTCACTCTTTTTAAGTTCTAGCAATTTAAATCTATTTAAATTGGCTAATTTGTGATTCTATTTATTCCCCTTTTTATTTCCTTTGATTTGATTCTAAATTTGTTATACTCGGTTAAGAATTCGTTGAATTATTGCGAATTTTCATTTTTACTCTATTTTCAGCTTTTTAAATTTTTCAAAATCGTCTATTTTAAATTATTGCCGAATTCGTATATTCCGAATCGTTTCACTTCATTTCTTTTTAATTTCCGTCGACTTTAAAATTGCTGTTCCCTTCTTAGAAATTTTGAGTTTTTGATTGATTGACCGTAATATTAATATCGTCTGTAATTAATTATTTTATCGTTCATCGATAGTTTTGTTTACGATTTGTGGCAGCGATTTTGGCCCTATATAATTGCCGTTCACGTGCTTTTTCGTTGATTAGAACTGGATATGTGATCTTATTAAGTTGCCTTTGCGCTTCTGTGCTCGCAATCTTTATAGTATGGAATAAATCGTTCTTTTTCACTTCTCTATTACGAGTCTTCTAAATTAACGTGTCTCCTTCACTTCCTATTTAATACAAGCCTATGTGATTCTCAAAGATGAAAGAGGCTGTGTTTACTTTATAACTAGCTTTCTTAAGCTGTTTTTAATTGAATCCTCCCTCCGTGCTCTCTCTGAAAATGGTTTCGTCTGGATAACGTGGGAGTTGATGCGGGATGATGTGGTGTTTGTTGTGTCTAGACGGACGGAACTAATGGAGATGTTGTTAGTTGGTTTCCCGTCCTCTAAATAATGTTTCTGCGATGTCTGTGAAGATGATTTAACCGATCAACTAAGTGCTTGTTTCTCCACGGCTGTGCTGCTCTTGTTATGAAAAACTGAATCGTCATTTTTGGTGCAAAGCACCGAACATATGCTATACATTCAGTTCTGATGTCAAAGGTCCGGTGTAGCCGAGAGGATAAATGGTTATTTCATCGTTACTAAACGCCCTGTTTGGAATATCCCCTTGGGATTCGGACCGGGCCGAAGATTATTTTTCTGATTCCTGGTGGACATAACCCTCCTATGTTGTGTTTTGCCTTTCAAAAGGTGTTCTCTAATAACTTTGGTGAGTTTTCCCTGTGAAGAGAAAGCCCTCCCGCAGATCTCCTTAACTTATCTTGGAGTCTTACCACCTTAGACCTTGGAGTCTATCTTGGAGTGAAACCATTTTCAATTCTTCAATTTCTCAATAGCTAAAATATGTTTTTTTTTTCTAATTTGGTGGGAATAAGACCCCATGACATATAAAACTGTGGTTTTCTTTTTAAAAAGTAATTGGAATTCTTATTTGAAATTGGGTTTTTAACTTTTAATTGGGATGTTAACTATATTCTAAATTTCCTTTTTGACTAACTTTCTCGTTTGGCAAATTATTCTATAATTTTAATACTTTGATATCTTACTTAATTACTTAACATTGTTTTCTTTAATTTTTAATTTACTAGCGTTTTGTACTCCACTATACTTTCGGCCATTTTATTTATTTTATGATGCTTAATTTAATTGTTATGAGATGTTAAAAAGTTGTAATATGTTTAAAAGTTCTTTAAAATTGAAGTGAAATTTTTAATAAACGTTAGATTTAGAAAACTTAAACTCTGTGTTCTCTCTCTTTTCTTTTGATGTGTTTTTATTTTAGAAAAATGCCATTTCAATGTTTTACAGGTTAGCATATTTTTATGCACTTCAAGTAACTGGTCAGTTGACACTTTTTCTGGCACACTTCAGTTCATTCCAGCTGATTTTTAGGTTTTAAGAACTTTTCAGAGATATTTTAGAAACTTGGAATGTTATCAAGATCATTTTAGGAAATTGGAGTTTCTCTTCCCAACAATTGCTGTAACGGGTAAAACGTTTTCTTAAATACTTGTGTTTTTTAAAGCTGACAACTGGCATACTGATAAATTGGATACATGAAACTGATTTGTGTCAATACATAATGACGTTTAAATAACATTAAAATTCATAACGTATTTCAAACTATTATTTTGCAGCATAGGGGATACTAGTATACTTGTTGTGGAAAGTATTGTTGTTACACAGGAAAACTACACCTGAAATTTTACATTTAGAATAATTCGTGTTCCAATCATGAAAATTATAAAAAAAATTCTATCAAGTTCAAGTTTTATACATAATGTTTGAAATGTATGAGATGCAAGCTTTAAAAGTAGGGACGATGTTTTATTATAAACGTTATATTCTATTTTTAAATATAGAACAAAACGAGCATATTTGTCAAACTCTTTTACTGAATCTCTACGAACAATAAATGACTGTATGTCACTGCAATCAAGACCCCAATACTTTAAAACTTCATTGCAATAGGTTTCATAAAACCGTCATTAGATAGCAAGAACACATTTGTCTAAAACAGTGATGCCCGATTTTGCCTTATACTATAACCTACAGACAAGCAAAATGTTCGCGATTTTTTTTTTTCTTTAATAATGAGTAAGCACCTTTTAAAAGCTCTAGATTTTCAATTTGACCGAAGAACATTTCGAAATAAAGACAGCATTTTACTTTCCTTGCAATACATGGTACTGTATAGGGAAAGTATTGGAATCGTGTCGATAATCGCAACGCAGGTTTTCGGCTTCTACACGTTTTGAGATATCTAGAACACGAAAAAGACTATTTCTAGCGTGACGCCTGTGTGTGTGTTGATGTTGAGACCCAGACCGTCCGACCTACCAGAAAGATGTAAAGTAAGCCTGTGTGTGTGTGTATGTGTGTGTCGAAAACCCAGACCATCCAACTCGTCCTAAGACATGAGCAGCTGTTTGGACGACCAGGTCTGTGTGTGTGTGTGTGTGTGTGTGTGTGTGTGTCTGTGTGTGCGTGTGCAATGCATGTACCCACTCTAACTCAAAAACTAATTGACCAAATTTCATAAAAATTTATAGACAAGTCACTTGTGGGTGACCCTGGCACCGATTAGATTTTAGTACGATTCGGGATAAAAGAACCTGCCTATTATTGCGAAATGGCCCGCAAAATGTGACTATATCTATTCTAGCTAAAAAATAGACCAAATTTCACAAAATTTGGTGGATGAGTCACTTGTGGGTTACCTTGGTGCTGATTAGATTTTGGTACGATTCGGAATAAAAGAACCTGCCTATTTTTGCGAAATGACCCGCAAAAATGTTTATATCCACTCTAGCTAATAAAACTATTAGACCAAATTTCACAAAATTTAGTGGATAAGTCACTTGTGGGTTCACTTGTGGGTCACTTGTGTCATTCACCCTGGTGCTGATTAGGTTTTGGTGCTATTCGAAATAAAAAAAAAAACCTTCTTTTTATTGAAAAATGGTCTTCAAAAACTGTATGTATCCACTCTAGCTGAAAAACTAATAGACCAAATTTCACAAAATTTGGTGGATAAGTTAGATGCTCGTGGGTTACCTTGGTGTTTGTCAAATTTTGACACGATTAGTAAAGAAAAGAATCTGCCGTTTTTTTGCGAAATGGTCCACAAAAAGCATTAAGAACTAAAATTAATACTGCAAATATATCAATTAAATGCGTGTTTTATACGTAATTTTTGACGGCGAAAAAAATAAGATCAATCCCATTACTCTAGTGGGCCAATCTTGAGATATTAAAGTTTTTTGCATTGAGGAACTAAAGACTTTTTTCTCTGTTAGTGAAAGACTATTTAATGTCCTAAAATTTAGTAGTTACGTCCCTTGCAAGTTTCTTTGATTCTCATTAGATTTCGACATGATTTGGGAAAATATAATTGACTTTTTTTTTTTTTTTTTGCGAAATAGCTTGCATTGATCGTGAAAATGTGAAAACATGAAATACAAGACATACGTGAAATACTGAAATATATTAATTAAAAACTTTTGACAGCACAGCGAATAGGACTACCCCATGACTGTATGATGAACCGTTCCCGAGATACAGTAGACCCCCCCTATAATACGGGTTCATATAAGACGGATTCGTATCACGCGGCGGAAAAATTGTGATCGTGTTCGTATAACACGCTAAAAGAGAGGCTCGTATAACACGGTAAAAAATCTGATGAGGGCAACACATGACTTTCCTTATATAATGTAATGAATTTACTACTTTTACAGTAAAAAAAATAGGTTTTTCTTATAGTACATACCAATATTCTTTCCAAGATACAGAATTTTCGACAATTAGTCGTCATTTTCATTGATTTAGAGTCATTTTTATCCATTTGGCGATATTTTCGTTAATTTGGCAACATTTCAAAAAGTCGCCAAGTTGGAGACATTCCGCCAAATTCGTCGCCAAAATCTCGCCAAGCGTTATGGACTAAGAAATAAGTTATTCTTACAGCAGATAAATGACTATTGGCGTTCAAATACAAAAGTATTACTCAAAGTATCTTTCTTCATGAATGGAACGAACTAGATCCACGAGAATGATGTTACCCAATTTATCGCATGGTATTACATATGAAAAGTGAACATGTTTCTCAATAGGAAATATTTTTTTTATTTTATATGACTTTTTGATAACTTTTTTGAAAAATGTGCAATATCTCGAAAACGGTTTACGTTAGCGTTCTAAAATTTATGTCAATCGTTTTCTGACGAAAAATTACATAAGAAATGCCTATTTGTGTAACATTAATAGTAGTGGTTTTGATTTTTTGACGATTTTTTCAAAATTTCATTCGAAAATTTAGGGGGGTTTTGAACATTCGATTGCGTATAAAAACAAGACTTCCAGAGTTTACGAATTGTGATTTTTGTACCAAATTTGGTTCGAATCAGTCCATTCGTTCGTCAGTTATCGTCTCCACAGACTCACTGACATACACACACACACACACACACACATATATATATATATATATGTACTTTCACACACACACACACAGACATCACTTCAAAAATGTTTGATTCGTGATCAGAGATGCTTGAAACGTGCTGTCCCATCGAAAACTGGAATTCGAATTTTCGACCCCGTCACAATACTTTTCTTATACATTTTGTATATAAGGAAAGTAAAAATGTGACAGATGTTTCAATTTTATTACGTTTTAGCTCCAATAATTAATATAACTTTTAGCTGGTAACACTAAACTACATTGTGCTTCTCAAATTTCGTGGAAACCCCATTTTTAGAGAAGATCGTCTCAGTTTGTTTCTAGTTGTGATGCACATTAAACGTGTCAGAAAAAACTTTTATATCGTATGATTTATTTTATTCAACTTAAATTTGAGGAAAAAAAAGTTTTAGGAAAATAAATCTTTGCGAAATTAAACCCGATTTCATCTAGAGGAAGTACATATCTGTTATCTCTGGTACATATATACTATCAATTAAGCTATGTTTAAAGTCAAGTGTGTTAAATAAATTTAGAAAAAGATATTATAATACGTACATAAATTAGGTAAGTCTAATAATTTTATAATTTTTAAGTTATCTAAAATGTTGTCTTTAGTCATCATGACCCCTGCCATGGAGAAGAATTCTAAGAAGAGGAGAAAATGTATATCCCTTAAAGAAAAAGTTAAAATTTTGGATAGGTTAAAATCTGGTGAGAAAGTAGTAGTCATTGCCAAAGATTTAAAATTAAACGAGGCAAGAATTCGAACATTAAAAAGAAATGAAAACAAAATAAGAGCTAGAATTTCCTCTGGAACTTTAGTAAGTTTGCATAAAACTGCTCGTATAAAAGACACTTTAATTCCTAAAATGGAAACGTGTTTGATGTTATGGATAGAAGATTGCTCTTCAAGGAATTTTCCTTTGAATAGTAATGTGATAAAGCAAAAGGCAACAAAGATTTACCAGCATGTAAAAGAGCTTGAATCCGTTTCTTTTAATGAATCACATCAACACGAATTTAAAGCCAGTAAAGTTTGGTTTAACAGATTTAGGAATCGAATTCGATGTCAAAAAATCTAGAAGAACATTTTACGAATAATGATCCATCAACAAAGCGCTCTGAGGAATTTAAGAAAAAATTGAAATATTGTTTAGCTCCATAGTTTGAAGTAAAAGAAGATTTAGAAAGTAAGAATAATAAATTGTTGAAAGCACAAGAAGATGTATTTTTAAACAACGAAAATAACAGAGAAGAAACAAGTGCATCTTCAAGCTATGAAATAGCACAACCAACATTTAAAAGAAGATGTCGTTGGAACCTAATTATGGATAGCTCTGACAGTGAATAAATGTCACAAAAAAGTGTAACTGCTTCTTTTATTTAACGCAAAATGAATAACAAAACATTTTTAATTTCAATATTTGTTTGTTTTGAAGAGAAATAAAAAATATTTTAACTCTTACATATTAAATATTTATTTTGCATCTTTGTTAAGTATCTGTATAAGTGTATGTTTATGCATAAGTAAACTGTATGTGAGCCGCTCATTTGCCAAAACGATTAAGTCCATCAAAGAAAAGGTAGAAAATATGTATTGATAAATTTTTATACATTTCTTGTGAAAAAAGTATTTATTATTCAACGTCCATAAAATTTTTTGTCATGTAGTGTCTTAAGCCTGATTATTAAAGAAAGTTATTTTAAATATAACAAATACTAAGTTAATCACTTTAGGCTATGAACGGCTCATGTATTTGTATAATGTAAGTGACTCGTACAACACGGATTCATATAACACGGAACGTATCTACCGTGTTATAGGGGGGGGGGGGGCTACTGTATTTTAGTTTTCAGGAATTTTGAAGAGCTGAAGACTTTGGAGTGCATGAAGATGCCAAATTAAACAAACATATATTAAAACTGCAAATTGGATATAATATAAGAAAAGTATCCATGTTATTTTCTGCAATTAAACTCCGTTTATTGCATCATGAAATTAAAAATAGGAAAATTAATTTGAATTTGTAGGGAAAGTCATTGCTGCTCACATGAAATTTTTTAGTTAGCAAGGGGCGTAAAATATTATAATATTTTTCCTTATCTTTTCATCAAAGCTTTTTCACCAGCACAAACAATGGAAAGCCACCCGTTGAGGAAAAATAAAATGTAGTTCAGAAGTACGAAAATTAAGACATTGGAATAAAATAGAACATGCAAATTTATGCTTTGTTCTAGATAAGCATGAAATTCGGTGTCAATCAAATTTAAATGAAGCTTTAAAACTGGGTGTTGAGTAACTCGGTTTGAGTTTAAAATTGGGTGTTGAGTAACTCGGTTTGAGTTTAAAACTGGGTGTCGTACGAAGATAATATATTGTTACGAATGTGCAAAATACTCTTACTCCCCACTTATATATATATATATATATATATATATATATATATATATGTCTAAGATCAATATATAAGGAAATAAAACACGATGCTACCTTTTATGAAGGCCTGTATGCGAAATTCGTGCTAAACGATAATAACTAAACTTCTTGTACTAATTTATTTTCGTAAGATAATTGGTGGACACCATGTATTAAATAAATGAATACGAATATTTTTTAAAGTGGGGTAAATTAGTTGTCTTAAATCCCTTTTGAATATTTTCCACAGGTCGCCTAGATCTTCTTCAGATCTTTCATGCTCTTCCTTAGGGTAATTTCTAATTTTTCGTAAATGTTGTTTGGTGGTCAGCAACCTAATTACTCACAGATCAGTGCAAGAATATTTTTCAGAAACAAAAATCATTGTTAAGTCAATACCATCCCACAACACTAGTTGTTTTCATCAATTTTTCATCCACTCATTAAAATTTTAACCTCAAATCATAATTCCACCACGTTGCTGAATACCGTGTCTGCTCTCAATCAAACTCATCGCATGTTCGCGTTTGGCCTTGTGAAGCCTACCTTGCGGTATAACGGGGTTGGATATGATACCGCAGCCAAAATAATTTCACAACGCAGTCGCTCGGCATGACGCAACAAACGGTTACACACTGCCCAGATGTTCGATCTCTCCGAATCATTAAGAACGGCGATATGATCTGAATAATAATTGCCCACGCTTCGAGCTCTTTCACAAACGGAAGCGACGCGGTCCTGTTTTGCTTATAATGGGATTGAACCATATGCAAACTTAACTTCACGTGGTTCATTTTTGGAAATATAATATTATTTCGACGTATGCTTTCGATTCATGAGTGCCATCTCATGATGTACAACGGTTGTACAACATTCACGGGTACAACAATGAATTCGAACGACCTGGATAACTCGAGTCTTATTCAAAACGGCAATTACAGTAAAGTGTAACAAGTTACAAGACTTATGGTTATCTAACAACCGACAAAACAACCATCACAAAACAGCCATCCGATACAATAAAACAGCAATTAAATGCACAACTCTTTCACAGGCAAGACAATCGTATTCCCAAAACACTGATGTATTCACAATTCAGGGCATTTCTCTTATCCTAAAATATTCCTCTCTGGACATTAAGCCTCCTTATATACCATCTAAAGAAAAATTTAGAATAATCTACAATTACTCCAAAAATGTTTAACCAAAAATCATTTACACTTGCTGCAAGGCTAACTTGAATTCATAGCAGCATTTTATTTTTCATTTGATTATTACAATATAAGAAAGAAATTTGAATATATTGTGGAACGAATGGCTACTATCAACTTGACCCCAAAATGTCTCTCGTGAGAAAAAGAGCGAGCGAAAAGCCTTACAGTTTGTAGCATTTCATTTTTTATTTGATTCTATAATATAAGAAAGAGCTCAACGGAATCTATAGCCAAGGCATCTACAAATCAAGACCAGTGTTTCTTTCAGGACTTTTTGGCCCACGGCGAATGAAATTTTAGAGGGTGGGGGGGAGGGGATAAATTTTTTATTTGCCCAATATAAATATATCTAAATGTTGTCACATAAATAGAAACTAGGTTAATATAAAATGTCTCCGGGGGGGGCGAATATTGTGTCTGCGGGGTACTTCGCCCCCCCCCCCCGGGAGGTATGCCTGAAAGAAATACTGATCATAACCGTATAGCTAGAGACGAAATTGAAGAGCTGCTGGAGTGAAATTCAAGACGGGGAGTCTCAACAGTCTTACAAGAGGGGCTCACCAAAAACACAATTAATTATTAGCATTTATAAGCCATAATAGTTACCATTATATATTTCCATCCATATAAATTATTAACAAATAATTGCATATTTGTATTTGTAAGCTAAGAGTTGATTAGGAATATCCATATAGCTACTGTCATCTACTACTTCAGATTGTCAGTTACTGTCATCAACTCCTTCAGACTGCCAGCTACTACATCAATATTAATATATAATTTTTACAATTGATTTTAATATAATCATTACCTAGTAGTAAAGCTGTTAATTAATAGAAGAAAATTTCTGAAAGTTAATACTTAATATTAACTCAACTACTTATTCGTTGATATTGACTATAATGTGTAACAGTGAACCCCGTAATAATACAAAAGTATCCTAAATACTATTGTCATGATTTTTAAATATGTAAATAAATTGGTCATCAGTATAACCACAAAATCAGCAAAATTAAAAAGTCTTTGAAACAAAGTAATTTATTTAAAAAAATCTCATAAAAAGAATGTTTTTATGCAAAATTTGAATGATATGTTGGATGAAATTTCATGTCATTACTAAAAATTTAATATTTTTATCAAGGGGGGCGGGGCTGAGTATACCTCTTTGGGGGATTCTAGATTCTCAAACTTGTTCAAATTAGCAATATGTCGCCAAATTTATCGCGAAAATCTCCAAATTTGTTTCCAAGCTCCTGGCCTGGATCTCACTTTAATGACAATTGGTTACTGTAGATGCTGCTTTTGAGCACGGAGAGTATTAAGACTAGGAAATATGTATCGGGTAATTGCAACAATATCATATTTTTTATGTATATATACAATTAAGTCATATCCTCTCGCTTGACGAGCTTACTTTTAGAATACTTTTAGAACAAGCTTACTTTTAGAACAAGTTCAAAGATTTGAATAACCTCGACTTTATTCATAGCCTCTATAAGCGTCAACAGGAACTAAAAACGAACTTTCTAATCATGTGACAAATCCCTGAAGTCTCTCTATCTCTTCCTAACTTAATTTCAACCCTAAATTCATTTTTAATTTACCTTATCAATATCTACTTCCCTTATTTACTTACAGTGTGTGAATATTTTATTCATTACTTCACATAAGAGTCAACATATCTAAAATTCCACTTCCACTTTCCTATCAATTGCATTAAAAATATTAATTCAGAAGTAACCGCAATCATTTCCTTATTTTTTTTTCGGACTGTTGTTAGAATAGCGAGCTTTTTTGATTTATTTACTTGAGATTCCAGTCACTGACGAATTCGAGCAACTTTCTTTCCTTATTGTCCGATGAGAGATCATTTTGATAGATCATGAGAATTTTAAAAGCAGACTGTGAGTAAAATATGGGATCCCCGTTTTTCCGTGAAACTTAGTTGGATCTTAAATTTCATGTATTTGTTACTTATTTCAAGTAATTCATGTATTTACTACTTATTTCAAGTAATTCATGTATTTTATTATTTTGTATTCTATGTATTATTCTATGTAATTTTGTATTCTATGTTATTTTGTATTCTATGTATATTATGTATTTTATTATTTATGTATTCATAATTTTATTACTTATTTCAAGTAATTCATGTATTTCTCACTTATTTCAAGTAATTCATGTATTTGTTACTTATTTCAAGTATTTTATATATTCATTACTTATTTTATGCATTTATTATTTTATTACATTTTTCTAAGTTTCTCACGGCGGCGAACCGAAAATTGCCGTTTGTTCGAATTTCTTCTAATCTGGAGTAAAATTATTATAAATGCTTCTTAGTTAGCCTCTGTTAAGATCAACGGATGCTACTAAATTCGCGCTTGGCCTTATAATATCGAAAAGCTCAAGTTTTATCACGGAAATTATTAGATGTGCCTTAGAGTGTAAAATAACGAAATAATGCCAACACTGGAGTTCTTAATTCATGAAAATTCCGTTTCGTCCCACAAAAGAAAGCATTAGAATCCCCGAACAACCATCGACCGACATACGCCTAGTTTTCTCTAAATGCGATAAGCGCACACGAGAGTTCTCTTGGAGTTGAAAAATCAAGCTTTTTCCTTCGCTTTCTCTTTTTTCCTATTGGCTAGTCGATTTTGAGCTAGGCGCTTCGGCGCTGCTTGTTAGTGAAAACTAGACGTTAATTATCTGACTTTGAAACTATCAGTCTCCTTTCCTTATTTTGATGTCGAGACTCCTGGTTACAAATAATCCATTATTTTTCGACTACTTCGTCACTTGTTTTTTCTCAAAATTTTTAATAAATATTGTTATGAATACCAAAGATTTTCACGGCCTATTGCCTATCCCCGCCGTAAAGACAGTTTTACAGGCAGCCGTTTTTATTAATTATTAACTATTTCATAAAAATTAATTAATAACATTATTTTTTTTTCTATCTCACATTTTTTTCTGCACCGCACATCGAATTCATATACACTGTACTTTACTTATTTTTTTCCTCGTTCTCTTTCGTCACGCTAAGTGGCGCATGGGCGCGGTAGCCCATTGGTTAGCGCGCTGGAGTTGCACTCGGTAGGCCCGGGTTCGATTCCAGCCACTGCCAAAACTGCCGCCGTGTTCACGCGGAGTACGATCACGTTAAACATGTGGGTCCGTAAGTCCTTCCAAGAGGTTGGTGGTAGGGGAAGGAGGGTACGGTCCCTGTGGATGCCTCCCCCACTGGGTTCCGGTCTAAATTGGGTGGCACTTCCCGGTCGTCCAAACAGTTGCCTTACACCTTTCTGGTAGGTCGGACGGTCTGGGTCTCAACAACAACGCTAAGTGGCGCTACCATATTGGAGCCATTTTGTTTCTTGCTCGGCATGGCTTCTTTTAACATTCGGGTGAGCGAAAGCATGTATCACTTGACCTTGGGGGGGGGGGGGGGATTTGGTGGCATTGTCGATAAATTTGAAAAATATCGCCAATTTGGGGAATTTTAAAAAATTTCTAGTAACTTGTAGCTTGGAAATTCCAAGAGTTACGCGTATTTTTTTTGCAGAATTTTCCACAGTGTATATATATAAACTGGTCATTGTTCAGTGAGAATAAGTTGGTGATATACGAATCAAAATGTAATGTGAATACGGCAGTGCTTTAAGAATATAATCTTACGTTTTATAAATAAATTGAGCAACCTGGCGATTGTTCTATCACTTTGTTAAATAGCTATAGAGTTATTAGTTGTATATCGTTTCTATTTAAGTATTTAGTTATGTATTGTTTCTGTTTTCTGGTACTTTTAATAATAAAATAATAATAAATTTTAATAATAAATTTTAATAATAAAATTTTCTGGTATTTTTAATAATAAAGTGTTGGTTAACCAGGAATTCGGACTTATATCCTGAGAATACATCCACGATCCCAGAGGATATATCGTATTAACATTCATGTACCGTGTCATGTACGTATTGCGTACAATGTGCATATTACGTACGCATTACGTACCATGCCATGTATGTATACACGCCAATTATACACTATGGTCAACAACGTTTCTCAGAAACTAGTATGAATGCTTTCACAAAAAATGATTCAACCTACTGAACTCTAAATCCCTAGAGATTTATCCATCTATGGACTCATTACAAAGTGAGCGAAAAAGCGGATTTCTCTTTGAAAGACACATTTACCCTTTATGCTCATAGGATATCATAACAAGAAGGTTTAAAAGAACTTTAACAATCAAACACATCAACGTATTAAATCATGTAATAATAGGATATCATCGTAGAAGAACTAGCATTTCTTTAGACGAAAAGGCTGGCCTTTCTTTTATCAAGTATGTTTAAGTTTCTTCAGGCCGCCCCTTAACTGCCACTGCTAAGCAAACAGACGTGTATCGCTTTTTGTGCCGCCATTCCGCAAACTAATGTTGAAATTTCTGAATGGGAAAATGACGCTATAATAACACGAAATGTTCCCTATGCTTTAAAAAAGGTTTAGCCTGATCAGAAGTAATAACTACTGGTTGACAAGTCTAGGGTATAATAAAAGCAGATATCATTGGTCCTGAAAAGTAGATAAAAAATGATGCTCAATCTGTTTAAGAAAATACTCATGTACTTAAAGGCAATTTTTTTCTTACGCTGAAGAAACTATTTAGCTACAAGAGATATGGAATCAAAATATTTTTTGCAGTTTTTATCTCAGGACTCGTGTTTATAATAGGATCCCGCACCAATTGCAGATAACAGAGTTCATGGACCGGTTTTGGTTTTATTATGTGCATTTCTTAATAAGCGGGAGATAAAAGTTGATGGACTCTTATTTCAATAATGGAAATATAATTCGGCGAAGAAAATTATATGAAAAACGTAATAGCATGGAAATCCTTGGAGGGGGCAGCCTTAATACCAACCCTCATCCCTAAATGGCCCCTACTATCTGTACGCAATATATCCATTTCAGCTCACAAATTTCATGAAAATTAATTAATAACATTATTTTTTTTCTCTACCTCACATTTTTTTCTGCACCGCACATTGAACTCATATACACTGCACTTTACTTATTTTTTCTCGTTCTCTTTCGTCACACTAAATGGCGCTACCATATTGGAGCTATTTTGTTTCTTGCTCAGCATGGTTTCAACATTCGGGTCCCGACAAGTTCCCACTGAAGAAGGAAATCCAAAGATATTCAAAACGTACATACGTCGTCTGCTCATTACACCTTATTTGCGCAAAATTTTATATTTGCACTTTATTATTTCTTGTGCGCAGAGTCACGCTCTATGCTCAATCTCTAGTTTTCTTTTCTTTTCTTTTTTTTTTCAGTTTTTCGGATTTACTGCGACTTAGCGCCATTTTACTTTAAAATTTCGAATGTAACGTAATTTCAAATGAATATTCCTTTCATTTGCTATTTTGGGTAATAAAACTCATTAATACACTGTGGAATAAAGAAAGACAAAATGAATTTGAGGCTATAAGGAAAATCACGTACTGCCCACATCAAAGTTTTTAAATTTTGGCCATGATAAATACTCATATGGCAATATTATTTAAAATACTGTCAGATTTTGCACATGTGTTTAATTACGATCAGCTTTAGTATATTTACTGGTAATCAATGAATAAATCCCATTTTATAAGAAACACTTTCTTTGGCAAAGAACAAAGAACAAATACGTTATGGAGTAGACACATGCAAATCCAAATGCAAATCATTTGCAACCAATCTTCAGTGCACTTCTTACATTGTTTGGCACAGCGTCGAGATACCAGAACAATCAACAGATTGGGCAACATTCCTTGTTCTATCTAGACTCGATCTAACCCACATAGTGCCCGTCGCCTTGAAGCAGGATTATCCATCCGGTAGCCACCTTGTCATTTTTTAACACCTCACTGACGAAGCACGAGCAGGAGGCACCCAGGATCGAGCCCCAATTGTTCTGGGGCTTGCAATCTCTTATCAGCAACAAAAGGTAATAACTTGTTAATTGGACGACGGAGTATAAGTGGATTGTTCGGATGATGTAATAATTTACCAGCCGCCCACATATATTCTTTTTCATAATCGCTCTGTAAATGGTTTTCATTTTATTTCCGGTAGATATATTGTTAGCAATTTGTTTATGCCACAGGTCGGAAGAGGACAATTTTCTTCCGTTTGTCGGATGGGTTTAGTAACATTTTCGTCAGTCTAGAGTAAGTTTTGCGTGGATGAAAGTAGTATATACATGACACAACGACGACAACGTATATTTAATTTATTTTACAGTCATAAACCACGGTTTTGTAGAATTAAACATAAATTCTAAATAGAATCAGATTTTTAACCCCATGTCAATACTTTCCCTTTACATATGCTATTATGTATCACAAAGAAAGAAAGGAGTGTTTTATAAAAGCATTGTTAAAGTTTGAATTCTCTGAAATAACTCAGGATTTTTTGTGGAATTCCAAAAAGCGAATACTTCCTGTTAATGACATTATTATGGCCAAATGAAGTGAAATTCATTCTCCATTCCTAAAGAAGCGAAATCAATATTTGCCTGAATTTTGTTATCCCTATTATTCGAAAACTATAATAGGTAAGAAGAAGAAATTTTGAGTACAAACAGGAAATTGCACGTAAATTTGCAAAATCACAATTTCAATTATTGTAACAGGACAAAAGGACCATTTTTAAACTACGCATGCACACTACGCTTCCTACAAATAACGTGTAAAAATAAAATATGGACCTGGCGTTACTTCCGATATGAATAACCATTGCTAAATAAAAAAAGTCCAATATTAATATCTTCTCTATCCCTTTTTTCCCCCTACAAGAACGTCAAGAAACAAAATACATACCATAGAGTTAGAAATTTACCCTTTACCTCCATGATACAGGCACTAATAAAACGCAAATTTATTGAAATTCATTCCGGTATTTAAATGTGTTATTTGTATTTTATTGTTTTCCTGTATTCTAATTTGTTTAACTAATTTAATATTCAAATTCTAAAAACTTATATGTTCTTTTGTATTAGGATTTTCAAATATTGAAATAAATTTTTTATACTTCTAATTTCACAATTATTTGTAAAATTGAATTTAATTTGAAATCTCTCACAGCTCACTTACTTCATACATGCGAGCCCATTCAAAGCCCTGATTTTTACTAATTTGCTTAACTATTCAATGAATCAACTTAGTTGTATGCCATTTTCAGCCACTATTTTTAAGAACTACGTATTTCCTGTTGGGCATGCTCGATTTGCCGCGAGTAATTTCCTAAGAAGCATTGCACATTGTCTAATACATATAATTTAAAATCTCAACATTGAAATTAAAATCAAATCCCTCCTAAAAATAAATCAAATGACCCAGAAAATTTTTACACTTTCAAGGTTAATAGAGACAATCAATACCGCGATTGCAATCTATAGTTCAAACGGGTTTCGGTAACAAAAACAAATTAAACAAGCATAACCAATAAATAATTGTCCCGTTTCGCCGAACCCCTTAATTTCCCTTTCGTACCTATACAACAAACCCGTCAGCCTGAACAATAAACCCTCATCGCAACAACCACCAGGTAATTTTGGCATTTAAATATTATCAAATAAAAACCTTGAAATATCCCAAGGCAAGGGGAAAAAATTTTCAACACTGCATAGAAAAAAGAATATTCGACATTTACAATAGATTCCGTGAAAATTGTTTCTGAAACGGCCCGTATAAATGCTTTTAAGTGAGTATTGAATTGATTGTCGTTGAATGATTCAATTATAAACTGAATCGTATTGTAAAAAGTTCTTTCTCGTCCAGGGTCACTACGCGGGTGTGTTTGTGCGATAGGAATTATTCAGCTCCATTAAAGATTAAATTACATAATATTTTGAATGAATTCAATTTTAAAATGTCACTCAAAACCTTGTTATTTTTCATTTCCTCATGCAGTCTTACATAATAAAGAAAGATGTGTATGTATGTATATGCGCGAGATATGGACACGATAACTCATGAACAAATGACTATAAAGTTCCACGTGTAAATATAATTAACACTGAAACTAAAGAATTTTTTTTTAATAATTCTCATTAGAACTCGAATGGTTTAAATTTTAATAGTTTATAGCAATTTCCTATAGAAAACAATAATACCCAGAACAGTGATTGTAGCATATAGTATATGGAGGAAATTAATCATTTAAACAAGGAATAGATGTTGGTGATTTGAAAATAGTTTTTATTAGATCAGATAATCCATATGTATTCATCTGCGTCACTAAGCTGTTGCCAACTTGGAAAAGAAACATTTAGGGTATTTTTACGAAATACGTTTAAAGAATAACTTGAGTACGAAGTTCCTTTAATTCTGGCAATGACTGCGGTATGAGTTAGGTCTAAATGGCATAGAATATAAATATTTGTTAAAAGTTTGAATAATCTGAAACTAGAGTTGCAAAAAAGCCGCGAATTTTAAGAAGGGGGTATAAATCAAAGGAATTTTGGAAGCATTGGAAACTTTGATAGGAAGAAACTAATTTACACGTTTATTATATACTCTGGTTAATCCGGCACATTACGCAGCATAAACCTTAATGATGGAATCCCATTTATATCAATTTTCTAAATCTTTGTATTAGTTTAAAGGTAAAGTCTATTGAAATAACATTTTTGAAAATTTAAAATTTCGTTGAAAATGTGAAAATTATATTAGTCACAAAATTATTAAAATGTTATTGGGACTACATAAATTTCTTATTATCGTCCAATCTATATAAATAAAATTGAAAATCTGTCTGTCTATCTTGATGTTTGTCTCATCATCAATTTAATGAAATTTTGTGGGTAGCTTTAAAATAGCCCCACTTAAAATTTAGTCCATGTTTTGAATTTCTGAGATCAGGGGCTGTTGAGATATTAAATCTCTGAGTTTGGTAGGAGTTTATTGCGCTTATTAGTCACTTTTAAAAATCGCAGGTTTGAAACATGAATTGAAATGGAAACTCTATCACCACAGGCTCTTACTCAACAATGAAAATCAATAAGAAATCAAAATGGTTATTTAATTATCAGCATTTTATGAGGAAGATTCTTTCTTATATCATGTTGCTCAGCGGCGCAATTAAATCAAATGTGTTTGTTAATTTTTATTATTATTTTTTCGATTTGAAAAATAAATAAATGGATATAAAAATATATCTTATAAATGAACGGTTTGAATTTTCTTTTAATTATATTAATTACGGACTGTGTACATCACTTTCATTTATTTTGGCAAAGAGATTTCAAACTTATATATTGTGTTTAGCCAATAAACTCATACATTGTGTTTAGCCAATAAACTCATACATTGTGTTTAGCCAATAAACTCATTTAGCCGATTGTTGAAACAGAATAAGAGTAGAACAGGTAATTTTCTAATACAATTTTAGTATTTTCATTTAGTATATACAAACGGGATCAGGATGTTTTATTCTTCAGATCTGCAAATTCAGATCTACGAATTTGGCGGGATATCGCTAACTTGGCAACTTCTCTTAAACGTTGCCAAATTAACGGAAATATCGCCAAATTGATAAAAACGACGCTAAATCAAATGAATTAATTTTGTTTTGTTAGAAGATAGTACTGAAATTATGTTTCTGTAGCATTTGTCGGTCAATCCAACCGTCCTTAGTAACACATTTAGCGAATTTTTTAAATGTCTTCAAATTGATAAAAATGTTTGTAAATCCATAAAAATATCTTGACATTGATAATATTGCGCTAAATAAATGAAATTAATTGTGTTTTGTTAGGGAATAGTATTGTGATAATGTTTCGTCAATTTGTCGCCAAGTGGGACTGTCAGTTCTACAGTCCCACTTGGCGAAAAATTTGGCGATTTTTAAAATGGCGCTAAATTGACTAAAATTTTGCAAAATCGGCTAAATGAAGCTAAATTTATCAAAATAACACCGAATTGATGAAAATTTAATATTTTGCGTAATTAAGTACGATTTTCTAGGTAGTCTCTGTCGTTCGGGAGAATCAAAAAATATTTCTAAATTTGTTTACAAACTGAACCAGGATGCTTTATTCTTCACATCTGCCATTGAAATTAATTTTGAAAATCGTGCCCAGAAATTCTTATACATTTTTTTAGAAGAATTAAATTAAATATTTTAATAGAAAAATTTGAATAGCAAAGTCATTTAGGAATTTACACATAATTGTGAATGTTAACTTTCTTTATGTTTCTCTCATCATCATGGGAGTACGACTACACCTAATTGGATGAAATTTTCGGGGTAGACCTGGAATAGTCCCACTTAAAATTTAGCTCCTGTTTTGAGTTTCTAGGACTAGGGGTTGTGCATATATTAATTTAAAAGGCATAATTAAAAATTCCATAGGGATAGCATTATGCAGACGATATTTTTTTTGCCAATTTATTTGAAGAAAATATATCATGTCTCTTAGCAACGGAAAATCAGATTTGTTTATACGGCAGACGATTTTCATTAAATCTTTCAAATTTAAATAATAAAGATATGTATATATAAAATAAATTTTATTAATATTGCGTTTATGACTGAATAATATCAATTATGGTCTTCAGGTTTAAACATTATTATTATTGATATTTTTAAGTTATTACTCCATTCTTTTATTTTGGCAAAAATTGTTGAAACTCATATATTGTACGTAGTACGGATAATCTTCTGCAAATGCAGGGGTATATCTTCTAATTTATGAGAATATAAGTACATGTATATTGGCATATATTTTGACATATATTGACATATATTGGAATCAATTACGGCCTTCTGGTATAAAGATTATGGGGATTATTGATATTTCAATTTATTACTTCATCTGTTTTGTTTTGGCAAAGATTTAGTATTGCGGGTAATCTTCCACTAACACACGGGCATATCTTCTAATCTACGACAATATAAGTAATACGAGTACATCTTTCCATACTATTTTAGTGCTTTAATTTTGGGATATATTGGAATCAATTACTGCCTTCAGGTTTAAAGGTTAAGAGTGTTCTAATATTCGCGGGTGCCATGCAATTTTAACGCTTTTATTTTGCATATATTGATTCAATTTCATATTTTTTGTAAATTTGTTTACAAACTGGGCCAGGATGTTTTATTCTTCAGATCTGCCCATGAAGATAATTTTGCATAGCGAGAACAGATATTCTTAAACTCTTTTTAGGAGCATTAAATTAAATATTTTAACAGAGTAATTAGATTAACAATGTCCTTTAGTATAATATAAGAATTTACACATGATTGTGAATTTTAAGTTTCTTTATATTATATACTCCGTTCGAAGAATGAGTATAGTGCTAGTATTAAATACGAATAAATTAATCACTTTATAACAAACATGTTACCATTCGGAGTGTTTTACTTTAAAAATAATTACAAATTAAATTACAATTTGTTTGTGGAATTAGTTTTCAGTTTTGCTTATATAGAAAAAAAGAGTGACAGAATTTAAATATTTTTCTTGAATCTAAGAAATATCTCTTAATTTTCCATGTTTCCAGCTATTTGCAATTCCGAATGCAGAAGATAAATGTTAGTTTTCGATCATATTCCTTTACAATGCAAAACGCAATAACTGAAAATTCCCACTTTTGGGAAACTTTCAAATTTTCCAGTTTTTTCAAAATTCCCTTTCCAAAACACCCGGTTTATTCCCGGGTATAAACCGGGTTTTTCCCATCTTTGCAACTCTGTCTGAAACCGCTTTCGTTGATCAACTTATTATACTTTACACAGAAACATGCTTTTCCCATATTAACATAATTATTATTCCCATGTTACAAAAATTTTAATATTTTTGCAATATTTCTTGACTTGTTTAATTGAGTTTGGTGTCTGCACACACAAAAACCAAAAGTTACAGAAAAGAGCAGTGCTATTACCCAAGTTATTATCACCCGAATGTTTGATTTTCAGCCTAATGCAAAAGACCTTTTCATATTACCACCTTCTCTATACTATTTTAGTATTCATGAAAATAATATATTTTATAGAGTTGATCCTCTCTCGAAGAATGTAGCATGATGGTGGTGTTCGCTAAGCTAAAAGATTGTGGAGACCTCTCTTAAGCTTTGTCTATTTGTTGGCTACAAATTCGTCGGTACTTACTCGTTTTAACGGCCTATCAACCTGCAGAAATTAAACATGCACGGAGAGAGATTGTCTACATAATGACCTAATCCATGAAGTCCGATTTTAAAATTCATCGCATCTGTTCGATATATCTATTTATATAATTTCATCTCATGTTATATCTATTATTGCTACGTTATATCTGTTTGACGATGACGAAACGTGAATGGAAATAAATAAAAAACAAAAAGGGCTTTTCTAATTTGACCCATTTGTACAACTCTCTATTACGACGGATTGTTTAATGAATAAAAATATATATATATCCATCCATCGCTTCAGAATGCGCAATAAGGAAAATAAAAAAATGAAAATGAAATTTATATTAAAAACAACTCAACTCCTCTTGACAGTAAAGTATACGTAATAAAGAGGTCAATTATATGTAGTGACAAGTATTTAAATGAAAAAAAAATTCTCATTCAACTCTGTATAAAGAAGTGGGACTAAGCCTTGCGGGGGGCTCATAGGTGAGGCCTTAACATCGAAATCCGGATGACTGAGGAGAAAGAGTGCCGCCCATTGTTATTGTCACGTGGCACCGACATTGTTGCCACCACAGGTTCATAAATCTGGAAGAAATGTTAGAAAGGATTTCACCTTTCCATTTCGAGCGGTTTTTTTAAGCCGATTCAGTTCTTGAAAAGGCAGTTTTGAGAGACTCTTTTGAGTGTAGTACTCATGTGTGAGGGGGCAAAAATGTCGACTTGTTTCGTGGCTTACTGTATTGTTGGAAAAGGCTTAGAGATTTTTCTTTCCCAACTCTTCTTTTGCACCCTTAAGTGACGAGTTAATCCTTCCAAAGACGTGAACTACAAACAGTTTCTTTCAGAACTCGTCTTGTAAATCCTATAATTTAAAAATCCTTAAGGGTAAATTGTTCAATACTTTAGTGGATTAAAAACGTTGCATTTGCTTATTCAGAAATAAGCATTCATTTGAAAAGAAAGTTTTTTCAAATTCCAGAATATATTTAAAACCATATAGTTTTGTACATGGCCGTACGATGCTATGGAATTTGATTTATCCAAAAGAAACGATGCTGATGTGTGAACCGGATAAATAACAGCCCGGATAGACTGAAAAATGTCATAATCTTACATAATAAAAAAAATGTATGTGTGTTATTGTGTGAGGAAAATCTAATCATCGTAAGGCCATGAAATTTAGTACACTGGTACAACAGGACCCGAGAAAGTGCACCTCAGTGACTTTTTTTTTTATTCGGAATAGTTTTTCTAGTTATTTTATATTTTAGCACGATTTTTAGCGATATTCACACAAATCGGAGTTTCTATCTTGACACCATCGGAAAGGTCGGAGAACGTTCTTTCCGACGATGTTTGGACCCGAATTCAAGACAGTTCCCTTCATATTTATTTTTTTAAATGCATCGAAATTCGTATTTTTTAGGTTACCTGATATATATATACATATATCGTCGCATCTAAAAAAATAAGATCAGCAAAATTCTATAGTTTGGCAAAAAGTTGCGTGCATATCTTCGCATTCAAACAAAAAGAAATATTTTTAATCAACACGTAATTTAATTCGTCGTGATTTTTGGAAGTGAACGAATAAAAGCAACAAACGTATTTCATCAGCTCTCATCTTATCGACGTTTCTCCCTTCCGCGTTATAGACGACTGCGCATGCGCTTAAAGCCTTTCCTAGAGAAAGAATTTTTCTTTTCAGATACCGTGCGCTTAGAAATTGAGTAGTGTTATCTGTAAATGTATTATTTAAGAAGCGAGCGCTTATTTACGGCCTGGTATTTTGTTCTAGTATTCTATAAATAATACCTTTAATTTCCATTCTCGCTTTGCAGGGAAATGTAAAAATTCCATAATTAATCATGATTTAACCTTTTAGCTTTCGCTATATTATATTCTAATTACAAATTGAAAAAAAAAAAGATAAAATTTCGCCTGGATAGCACATTTCATTGCAAAATTGTAATATTTGGAGAATAAGTTCTAAATTCCATTTAAAATATATATATATAAAAGGGGAGCATAAAAAGTCTAATCAAATAATAATTTAAAAAAATATTTTTATTTTTATGCATGTTAACATCTAAAGATATGGGCTTATTCATTTCTAAATTTTAATAAAAATTCAATCAATATTATTTGTGGTATTTATATTTTTGTAATATTTAATATTTTTAAAGTGCTTAGAAATATACGGCTTTCATGGTTTATTGCCCTTTAGGCTCCGAAAGTCGCGGATTCAGATCTGACTAGTGATTAGTTGTTGAGACCCAGACCGTCCGACCTACCAGAAAGGTGTAAGGTAACTGTTTGGACGGCCGGGAAGTGCCACCCAATTTAGACCGGAACCCAGTGGGGGAGGCATCCACAGGGACCGTACCCTCCTTCCCCTACCACCAACCTCTCGGAAGGACTTACGGACCCACATGTTTAACGTGATCGTACTCCGCATGAACACGGCGGCAGTTCTGGCAGCGGCGAGAATCGCGCGCTAACCACTGGGCTGCCGCGCCCGAAAAGAGCCAACAACACGCGGTGTTCCCAGGTGGTCACCCACCCAAGTACTAACCGCGCCCGATGCTGCCTGACTTCGGTGATCTAACGAGAACCGGTGTTTTCAGCACGGTACGGTCGTTGGCCTGACTAGTGATTAGTAGAATTGTGCTCCCAATGTAGATAACAGCATGCTTGGACCGATTTCGCGCTTATTGTTCACTTATTAACGAGAAATAGCAACGCAACCGGCTTCAATTTTCTTAAGGATGGAGCTCAGGCTGCACCGAGGAGGGTTTTCTACTGCCAAGTACTGACATCAGCCATCCCGACCTGAGGATCTGATGATAAACGCGAAACCGATCCATGAATGTTGTTTCCTGCAGTGGGAGCGTGATCCGACCTCTATAAGTACTCCCTGTAGGCGGGTTCTGCACATACTGACTACTTGTATCACAGGGAATATATCTTATTTACATTGAAAAAAAAAATATTATATTCCGGCAGCAATGCAAATAAAATATATTTTAGATCACCTTATTTAAAAAAAAAATATTAAATTCTACTTTCTTTTCTGGAAAACACTATTTGCATTCACATTGTTTGTTTCATACTTTAGATACTTGGAAAACCATATAATTAATGCTGAATTTAGCCAGACACATCGATTAATTCTCATTCAAAAAAAAGAACTTCTAATCAATATTCTTCAATATCCGATGTTTAAAATTTGCATTAAGTTATGATTAGAAAATTTCCGGTTTAGTGTTAAGTAATACTTCGTCAGTTGTAATTATACTCATGGTCTTTACCCACGAACAAAGAGAAGTTATTTTCTCTGTATAAATAAATGAAGCGATTGGTGAAAGTCTAACCCACCTCCTTTTCAGTCTGCAAATTCGTACCACCCCTCCTTTCTAAAGACTTTGTGAAGCTCATTGTCTTCTTTATCCACAAACCGCGTTATAGTGAAAATTACAAAGATAATATGCTTCTATTTTTTGTGGCAACTTATAAGCAGTTTATGCTCAATAAATCATAGAATTAATGAAGTTTTTACTCTTTCTATATATTACTTTGTTGCTAGTTAAAGACAGATAGTCTTTTCGACACTTTGAAAAGGAAATAGCTAAAAGTATAAAACTGGCATTATAAAACACGTTCAGTCTGCGGCAGAGGTAAAATGAGGTACTATGTGGGGCAGAGCCGACAGATAAACACGTTATGGTGCGGGTATTTTGAAGACTGTTTAAGCAAGCTTTAGCATAACAAGCTTGATGTTGAAATATAGATTTTTACTTTCCTGACATACATAGTATGCGTAGGGAAGTATTAATGTTTGACAAAAATTCAAATAAAGTTATCGACGAAGAGAACGTTTTAGGCATCCCCAAAACTCGAATGGTACATTTGAAGTGTGTATGTATGAGGAGGTGTGTGTGTGTATGTGCATGTATGCATATTGTATATTTGTGTGCGTATATACATGCATGTTAGTGTGTGTACATGTATGAATATTAGTGTATGTCCTGACCTTTAAGTGTATTAATATCGTAAAATCTAAAGTTAATTCAAAAAGCAAATAATCAAATTCCTAAGTCAAGGATGTACAGCCAGATTGTCAAAGACCAAAAGCACATTTATTAACTGAAGTGCATAACTTCTTGCCAGACATAATAAAACTAAACTATACTCCCGGTACCTTTTACATATACCTTAATTACACAGATAATTCACTTTACGGAATAGCGGCGGTTTTCTTGCAACCCATGAAAACCTCACAATTCAGACAACCTATAGCCATTAGAGCTCGATATGAGATTTACTAATTGCTAGTCATTGACAAATATATACAATACATAAAACATATACAGTACATAATAATGATGAATTTCAAAATATATATTATATAACAAAATTATGCAATAATAATAATCATAATGGGGAAAACTCAAAATAATATAATTTATGGCATAAAAGTCCTATATTAAGAGTTCTGCAAAACAATATTACCATATACTCCAAATACGTATAACGATATAAGAAACATGATAAAAGTATAAAATAATAGTTATTAAAATTACTAACAGTTTCCAATGAGATTTGTGTGTTGATAAATAGAATTTTTGCGAAACCCACAGTAAACACTGAATTATACCTTTCGATATAAAAGATCGGTCATCACATACACTCAGATTCTTCAGGCTACGAGGATCCCCATCGCCAGCCACCCAAGTCTGGACATCCAAGTCCTTTTATGAAAACTCACTTCTTCGAGAATACGACTTCTTGGGACGTGAGTACAAAAAATGATCTGTTGTAAACATTGACTCAATTCAAACGTAGTATCCGCATTTTGCCAGAAAAGCTCCAAATTGGTCCGTCAAAACCGAAGCTATAATAGGTCGTTTGTAAACATTGCAAACAGAAAAATCATGCTAAAATGCAAATTAAGGAAAAAGTATATGTATGATTGATGTAAACATTGACTCAATTCAAGCGTAGAATCCGCATTTTGCCAGAAAAGCTCCAAATTGGTCCGTCAAAGCCGAAACTATAATAGGTCGTTTGTAAACATTGTAAACAGAAAAATCATGCTAAAATGCAAATTAAGGAAAAAGTATACGTATGATTGATGTAAACATTGACTCAATTCAAACGTAGAATGCTCATTTTGCCAGAAAAGCTCCAAATTGGTCCGTCAAAGCCGAAGCTATAATAGGCCGTTTGTAAACATTGTAAACAGAAAAATCATGCTAAAATGCAAATTAAGGAAAAAGTATACGTGTGATTGATGTAAACATTGACTCAATTCAGACGTAGAATCCGCATTTTGCCAGAAAAGCTCCAAATTGGTCCGTCAAAGCCGAAGCTATAATAGGTCGTTTGTAAACATTGTAAACAGGAAAATCATGCTAAAATGCAAATTAAGGAAAAAGTATACGTATGATTGATGCAAACATTGACTCAATTCTAACGTAGAATCCGCATTTTGCCAGAAAAACTCCAAATTGGTTCGTCAAAGCCGAAGCTATAATAGGCCGTTTTTAAACATTGTAAACAGAAAAATCATGCTAAAATGCAAATTAAGGAAATTATAAAAGAATGATTATCGTCACCTTACAAAGTATACGCATGTATGGCTAGTGTGTGTATGTATGTATGTATGCAAATGTGTGTGTATGCTGATGCGATATCTCGCTAATGAAACGAAATGTTTCGAAAATAACCCGGTTCAATTACTACAATCAGTGAATATTCAAAATATCATATTTATTCTGACAGCCTCTCCTCCATTTTTACTCTTCAATCTATCTCAAATAAATCCAATTATATTAAAATTTTTTAAAAGTGAAATTAATAATTCTAAGCGTTTTATACATATTTTTTGGGCCAAAGCTCGTGCGGATAATTTGGGAAGTGAAACTGCTGGCCATTGCGCCAAAATTGCTGAATCTACAATATTTGTTAAAACTCATTTTCCGTGCTCGTGTCAAAAAATTTTGAGTAAAAATCCGTTAATTGATCTCTGGAAAAATATCTAAATGAATATATCTCTCGTACTAAATTCTTTCTTCAAATCTTTCATCCCAAACGACAAATTATTAATGAATTCTTAATATGCTTTTTAAATGGATCACAGAACCTTTCTATATTACTTATATTACTTCCATATTAAATCAACTTATAATTACATTCGCATTCACTTCGGGGATGTTTACCATTATATATACTTTTTTTTTCCCCACATGCCAAAAATTCTCATTTATCAAAACCATCTCCTGCTAATCAATCATTATGGTTTTCAAGTATTTGAAAAAATAAAAATAATCTATTGACAGAATTTAAAAAAATCCTATTGCAAAAAGGATTTGTGGCGATATTGATTAATTTACTGATTTATGAGTTACCTCTGCTTTCAATTGCCTTCTGATCAATGAAGGGTTAAATTTATGTACTGTTTAACTTTTTATGTGTACATTTTTGTATTCTCTTTCACTTTTGAATTTCATTATTTCTGTCGACTGTTTCAAACGTTTCATTCAGAATTATTTTTCTACATTTCTGTATCATTTTATATATTTGCATTTTTTTTTTGTATTCATTAACGTTTTGTATGTTTATGTATGCTGTCGATGTATAGCTATGTGTTGTTTTTCTGCGTGTTTTCCCTGGTCGTCACACACTTTAGGTGAGTTGGACGGCCTGAATAACACATAAATAAATAAATCAGTGAATATGCTGGAACCTTATTTATTTTAATCGGAAGACCTCCCGATTTTCGAATGAATTTTTGAAAAAATCAGGACCTTCAATAACGATAAATAAATAATCATTTCCAAAGAAATTTTTCTGGAGAAAATGAATCATACAAACTTTAGGACGCTAGCATAAACTGTTCTCGAGATGTTGCACGATTTTTGAATGAATTTTTGAAAAAAACATTAAAAGTCAAGATTTTCAATACTGTTAAATAAATAATCATTACAGACGTAATTGTCCATTTAAAAACGATTGACATCAATTTTAAAATGCTACATGAACCGTTCTTGAGATATTGCATTCTGGAAATATATGGAAGATATCTATGCAAAAATATAAGATATTTATTTTAAATATCCAGATGTTTTAAATTAACAGATTTCGGATTTCTTTGATTTTTATTTGTTATTTGCTTCAATTTATTTTTTATTTTTTATTATACTCGAATAGAAGTCTTAGAGTTATAGCAAAGAAATTTTCGTGTCTGTGTATCAAGAGCAAGGAAAAAATTGTTATGAAAATTGAATCAATTGTGAATGTAATATTCAAATACAGATTTTTAAGACGTTTCGCATTTTTCTATGTGAATCAGAAATTAAATTTTTAACAAATAAAAAAAATAAATTTTGGCGAGGGGGTCTAATTTTTTTTTACATTTTTTCCTTGAATTTTATACACTAATTAAAATGAAATGTCCCTTGTACTGTGGTTTTCCGTGTTCTGTTGTTTTCCCGCGCATATAGCTTTTAATTGATTCCATTCAACAAAACCATGATTCCACGGTAATAAAATTGCAAAATGTCACTCATTTATTTCCATTGTGATTCAGTTATTACAGTAAACTTCGGTTCATCCGACATCCAATGTTTTGAAAGGTCCGATAGTCCGGCAGGACTCTCAAACCGCATTAGAGTCACTGTACATTCACTGCAATAGACAAAATGCTTTTTCATGCAAATTTACGTTCATTACATTTTACCTTAGAATTTAAAAATTAATTTGAAAATTTTTTCACGTACTGTACAGTGTAATTCAGTCTGTAACGCTTTAGGTAAAAAACATCACATTTACTGTCTATTAATTTACTTTAATTTTTTTTTAATTTTTACCCCATGTTAGTTCGACATTCAATAATCCGGCAAATTTGGTGATCCGGCACCATTGAACGTGCAAGATTATTGGAAATCTACTGTATATTTTATTTTATTTGTAACCTTGTTTAAATATATATCATGAAACTTTATTTGCTAATTTTGGTTCCCGAAATTGTAGCAACACAAACTATTTTATCACGTTTCACCACTCTACTTGAGTATGATTAGGTCATCCTGTTTGGACTCATAATTTCGAAAAAGCGCCAATATTTATGATGTTAATTCAATACCAAAATTGCTGCGATGTGTCTCGTACAACATAATTTTGCTGTGAAATAAGTAAAATCATTCCATTATGTAGGAAAATTTATGTGCTGATAATATCATATTTTTAATATAACTTTCGGAAATTGGTAAATTTTTACGACCCATATATAACATATAATTGAAATTGTCCTTGTTTTTTGCAGAAATACCAACCTATAAGAAAAATTTGTATACACAAAAAAAAAAAGCAGATGCAGCTCAGCATTTGCCATGGACCTCGGGTCTGCTTGAATCCACTTTAAAGTTTTCAACAACATAACTGTCACCTTTCTGGTAGGTCGGACGGTCTGGGTCTCAACAACATCAACATAACTGTCTTCACTGCTCGTAATATGGTAAACAACCGACCGCATTGTATATGATAAACAATATGGTAAGCAATATTATCTAAGCATATAGAACATTCAGATGCAGGTATTCTCTACTGATTTCACTGTGAAGATAATGTCACCACGAAAGTATCACTTCATCCCAAAATATTTTGATTGTCATTCCTACAGAAGTTAAACACTGCACCATTGAATACAATTTAACAGACATTGTAGCTTCTACAAAATCTTACTTTTAAAACGCATATTTTGCAGTCTGGCATAGATTCATAAGCATTTTGACCCTAACGGTTTCTGGGCCGCCCCTCCGATTCAGTAGAATGTCAGGAAATACATCGCACTAATAGCCAACAATCAGCAAGTGGCATTTATACCTCCCATTCCATTTGCACGTTTTTAATTAAGCCACGGGTAAAAGTACTCGTAAAATGCTTCACGCAAATCTACCATTTATAGTTTATGGAGCAATTACTTGTGTCTTAAGGTGCAAAATCTTTAGAGTTTTTTTTTTCTTTCTAAGCATTGTCTACACGCATCTAAAAAAGAAGGAAGTAGCAAATCGATTACAAGAAACACATATCATAGTCAATTCACCCTTTTGCTAATTGCACCCATGTCTTCTGAAGCAGTTAAAAGCAGTGTTGATTAGGATTCGTGAGAAGTACGCTCCATTTTTTTATGATCATCTTCTGTTTTGTTGATCGTAATCACCAATTGTCTTGTTGGTAATCAGAGAACACTGATATTTATCTTAGGATATGTCAGCCCTCATCCTGAACAATGTATTGACATTCAATGCAGCGATGGATTCAGAATGTTATGAATCAGTACATTAGTAAAATTCAAAGCTTTTAATCGTTTATTAAGGGATTTTAAGTGAAATTCTATAAAATGGGAATGAATGACATTATTTGTATTTCAATCATTACCGTATGAATTTATTAAAGACTTTTCTGTGACGTAGTATCCATCTGTGAAATAAAAGACAGAAAGGGATATGATAATTGGCATATTCGTCACGATTCCTGATTGCGTTCTAATTATCCGGTATTTATTACAAGTATTTATTCCCTCCCAGGTACATATTTTGAGCGTACCCGATGTGCATTCTTACTAATTGGGCAATGCTCTACAACTATGTAATTAGCATTTTTCTTCTATCTCGCTTTGTTGCCAGGGCCGTTATCGTAACTTTTTAAATTATCATTTAAGGGTGCTGCTATCTCCTTTATTTGATTGGATGTATGGCCACTTTGCTGAAGATAGACTTAAAGTGTACATGCGTGTGCCTTTCCTTGTTAAGTTATTGGCATGTTTAAGGGTTTTTCTAGAAACCTTGAAGATTTTTTCACTGGTTTGTTAACCCACATTAAGAAGTTCATGTGTTAAAGCGATATTTTTCATATTTTATAGTGCTTTAAATTCTTACAATCATTTTCAAGTAAAATATTACATGAATCATCTAAATAAAAAAATAAATATATTTTTAGAACACTTCGATGCACAAACTTGGCATCTTAAACATGATTCTTTATATTATTTTATATAAAATAATAAACTCTGGTCGCTCTAGCTGAAAGCATTTTTGCGTTCGAAAGGTAAATAACAATGTAAACTGGTAACAATCTTGATAACTTTAGTATAGTCACGCCGAAAAAAATACATTGATTTTATAAAGTCAAGCTAGTTAGGCGACCATCATTTGACGGGCTAAACAGTTAGCAAACTATAAATATAAGAAACGTATTCAAACTGAATTACGAAAGCTTTCAAAAATACCTTATCAATATATAATTGAGTGGCGAAAAAAATTTCACCCACTCAAAGAAAAAGCATGCACTATCACAGCTACTTTTTCGCCAAGGCCGCAATAAGAAAAAGGTTCACAATCAATTTCAATTGCAAATTAGAAATATTTTGATTGACAATAACAGAAAGAATTTCATAAAGTACTTCCTGGATTGGCAACGTTACGTTATATTATGTTCATTTTTATACAGTTTGTCACGCAGTATCACACAATGCAATGCAGTTATAATGGACCTATGAGATCAAAACACCTTCTTACTGAAATTCACCTTGAATGGCAACTTACAATTGTACAATTATATAAAAATGTGAATAATACGCATTGTTCCATTAATTGAAACAAACTAGAGAAAATTCTTCGAATTCCAATGATAATGGCATGAACTTAATAATGGAAGCAAAATTAGGCATTATTATCTCTCTCCATATAAAGGGTGTAATTACTATTTTAATTTTTATTTAAAAAACTACTGAATATATTTTGCTGAAATTTTTTTATATATTTTATGGGATAATTTGAATATTTTATAAAACTTTCGAAGGAATTTGTAAATTTTAAATTTGCTTGAAAAATGTTTGAAAAATTAGGTCCCATAGGGTTCAATGTATTTCATTTTTTCAACCCGGGTTCAATCCAAAACTAATTGGGTGATATTATTCATTTATATTCCCATAGGTCCTACAGACCGTCTGAACAACATACTAAAATTTCATTTTGATTAAGTCATTTTTACGGCAGTTATCGTGCTAACGGACAAACAGACAGAATGAACAAAGTCATAAACACTTTTCAACTTTGTTGTAAAGTGTTAAAAATTGTAATAAAGTGCATTTTAAGAAATTTGCCGGATTCAAATTTTAAGTTGTGATGTTTGGAACAAGTACTCCAACATGAACGCGAAAAAAGCGCTAGGAAATGTTATGAGCGCATACATTATACATTAAACTAGAACTGGAAAAATATATTTCGTTAATCCTTCCGGAACAATTGCCATGCATGTACGTTTCAACATTCTTTTGCAGCGATCGGCCCTAAAGAGTGTAACATAAAATTTCATTAAAACAAACGACCAAATGTTATAACTAATCAACGTGACTGACCTGTTACCAACTTATTTTTTTTTTTTTTAATTAAGAAAATTCTCAATAGTTCAACTTGCACTCGTAAAAGCATAAGTTCTTAATCTGATAGTGATACTTTTTTACTTTCCCTGCAATACATGGTAATGTATAGGGAAAGTATTGGAATCATGCCGAAAATCGCAACTCGAGTTTTCGACGGATCTACACGTTTCGAGACCTCTAGAGTACGAAAAAACTATTTTTAGCGTGACGTCTGTGTGTGTGTCTATCTGTGTGTGTGTGTGTGTGTGTGTGTGTGTGTGTGTGTGTGTCTGTGTGTCTGTCTGTCTGTCTGTCTGTGCAGATTTTGTATCCACTCTAACTAAAAAACTGATGGACCGAATTTCATAAAATTTGGTAGGTAAGTCACACGTGGACGCGTCTGGGCTGATTAGTTTTGGGTACGATTCGGGATAAAAGTATCCGTCTTTTTTTTTGCGAAATGGTCCGCAAAAGCTTTTATCCCCTCTAGCTGAAAAACTAATAGACCGAATTTCACAAAATTCTGTAGATAAGTCACTTGTTGGACACCCTGGTGCTGATTAGATTTTGGTACGATTCGGAAAAAAATAACAAGCCTTTTTTTTCCGAAATGGTCCTCAAAAATCGCCAAAATCTAAAATAAAAAGCTACGTATGCTTAAATATATCCATTAAATGCTTGTTTGATACGTAATTTTTAACGAAGAAAAGAATAAGGCTAACGCCATTACACTAGGACTAGCCGTTCTCGAGATATTTTAGTTTTTTCGTATTTTCTCTACGCCACCTTTGAAAATAAGTCCAGTTATCAAATGAGAACGAAAATTGAATTAAAAGTGAATTAAATTTAATTAAAATAAAGAGAACGTGAATATAAGTCTACAGGGAAAATCATGTGCTGCCCACATCAGATATTTTCTCTTAATTTGATGGTAAGTAAAATTATAAAATGTATGAAAAAAAAACAAGCAGCGACTGATATGCCATGCGTTTTAATATATAGATATTCCAACTTTCAACAGACTCGACACAGAAGATTTTCAGAACGATGGCAAGCGTCTGGTTTCTCCCTGGCACCTACACTTTCAAAAAACAAAAAAAATTCCCTTCATCTCAAAACTTTCGAGTGTCATGCGGATTTGACGTATTGCTCTCGTGAAAAGTGATAAATGGACGAAAGGATTCACACACACACAAAATAAAGTAAAGAAAATAATGATTCTAAAATAAAAAGATGGATAGTATGTTTACCAGAAGTTGAAAGAAAAGAGATAAATAGCCCGAAAATGAAGTCATTGTAGGAATTCTAAAGAATCTCCTCGTAAAAGATGAGTGTATTTGCATTTTATGAGTAAACATTGATAGATGGGATGGGCATTTGTTTCTTCACACTCTTCAAGCGTGACTTATGACATCATTAATGGAACATCGTTTGAGTAATATGAAAAACGTGAGCGCTTTTGCTTCGTCTGCAATATACAAAAATTTGATATGGGCAGTACAAAACTTTCCCTACCGAGTCAAATTTATTTTTCCTTTTCTTCTTTCTTCAAATAATAATTTGAGGGGGTTTGTTTTTCTTTTTGAGAAAGATGAAACTTAAAATGAATACATATTAGAAATTTTATCACATTTACAGTTGGAGAAAATATATTTTTCATTTGGCAACTTGGCGTCTTTGGCGACTTCGAATATACATACACGCCACGCAAAAAATATTGGATTACTTTCGGTATATAAGGGTGTTTCAGCTTGGTTGAGCTCGTTTCTTGAGCTTCAGCAATTGGTTTTATATACATACTTTCAATTTGAAATTTTGTTAAAATTAAATACGAAATGCCTTGATTTATTTTTTGCAATGGGTAATAAATATTTCCATAAAAATAAGGGTCTAAACTTTCATAGAGTCACTTGAGAAAGGAAACGTGCTATTAGAAAAAGTTTTGCTTAACAGTAACTAATCAAAGGAAAAAAATTGCCGGTGGCTCTAGTCCGATGAAGCAGAATTAGTTTTGAGTGAATAACATTTTGTAATATAAAACACAACTTTTGTAATATCGAGAAAAAGAACTCTGTTCAAAATCAATCTGATTATATACACTAATAGTGTTTTCAAAGAGCTACACATTTTTGCTTATTATTTATAGCTATCGCTTTTAGTTTTTAAACTTTTGCTTACGGGTGGGACAACGATAGACGCCAATGTCTGCCAAGAGGGATCGAACTGTTTGGAATAGGGTATGTCAAATGTCTGTCTTTTTGAGAGGTTCTTTGTTGGGGATTGACGCTGTCCCACCTGTAATCAAAAGGTTAAGATATAAGCATTACAAACTTGAAAAATGTAACATTTTCCTACTTCTTCAACTTGACAAAACCATTATGCGAAAACTATAAGAGCTCTTTTTTAAATGAATATAGATTTAGACATTAAATTTTGTCATCTACTATTTATATCTATATTTTATGCTTTCGAAGATATTTCAAGTGAAAGTATAACAAGAAAGATCATAATCATGCATAAGCATTGATTATGAAACACTTTCCAACTGAAATGTAATTTCATTTAAAATTTCTAAAATGTGATTCATTCAGTGGTAATATCTTTTACATTATCACAGTACTACAGTAATTTATTATACTTAAATATTTAAAACTGTATCGAAATATAAATCATCTGATTCTTTATGCAAAATCAATGAATATTTCATTCATATAACTTGTATTCCAGACTCCAGAGCTAAATAATTTTGTGTGAAAAAAATTCAGCAATTCTTATGTAATTCATCTTACAATCGCTTGAGATATTTGCATTCTGCATATGTTAAAATTAGGCTTCCTTGAAGAAATAATAAAAGTTTAGGGATCATTTAAAATCACAACTATTGTAATTGCATAGGCACGGAATTTAGATACACAGATAATATATATGTGTATGTGTATGTACTCAAAGTATTGGAATCGTGCCGAAGATCGGAACTCGAATTTTCAAAGGATCTACACGTTTTGGGACTTCTAGAACACGAAAAAACTAGTTTTAGGAAGACGTCTGTGTGTGTAAGGGTGTATCTGTGTATGTTTCTGTGTGTCTGTGTGGATATTACATCCACTCCAATTGAAAAACTAATGGACCGAATTTCATACAATTTGGTAGGTATGTTTTTTGTGGGAAATCCTGATGTTCATTAGATTATAGTATGATTCGTAATAAAAGAATCTGCCTTCTTTGCGAAATGGCCGCAGAAATTGCCTTTATTCACTCTAGCTAAAAACTAATGAACCAAATTTAACAAAATTTGGTGTATAATGTTTCAATAACCTACAAGTGATTTATATACCAAATTTAACAAAATTTTGTATATAAATCATTTGTAGGTTATTCTACTACGATTCGGGAAAAAGGAACGGGCTATTTTTGCGAAATAGCCAGCAAAAATCGTTATATATAAAAATAAAAGACTACGTGTGCTCAATTATATCAATTAAATTCCTATTTTATATGTGATTTTTGACAACAAAAAGAATAAGACTAACCCCATTACTCTAGGACTAGCCGTTCTTGAGATATTCTAGTTTTTTCGCGTTTTCGCTACGCCACCTTTGACAATAAGTCCAGCTATCAAATGAGAACCAAATTTAAGTTTAACGTGTAAATTCAATGTCATTTAAAATACTTATGTTGTGCAGATAAACTCAAATTATCATTGAATAAATAAAGAGAACGAATATGAGTCTGCAGGGAAAGACATGTGCTGTCCACATCAGAATTTTTAATAATAACAATATTACAACAATGATTTATAAAAGTGAACGGGGATTAATTGCGGGTCATTTCGAAAAAAATGTATGATCTATATTTAAAGATCCACCAAATTGTTGTAGAATAAAATGTTCTACAAATTTAAGCTGTGTACCAAATTTTAACTCTCTAGGACGTAGGAAAGTGCATTTAAAATGCCATCAATTAAATTTATCATGAAGAGTTATATAAAATTTTAAAAAAATGAAAAATTGTTATCTACCAAATTTATTTTAAAATATGAAGCCACTCCCATATGCAAAACGTTTAAACAAATGGAGAGATATTTATTATATAATATCTCTCTCTTTTCTTTCTGGAAGATATCCCAAAGTCAGAATTTAATTGAATTTGTTTTTTTCCCTATATTAAATAATTTTTTTAATTAAAAAACTACTTAACATATTTTACTGAATTTTTTTTTATATATTCTATGGGATAATGTGAATATTTCCTAAAAATTTCGAAGCAATTCGTGAATTTTAAATTTACTTAAAAAATGTTTGAAAAATTAGGTCCCATAGGGTTCAATGTATTTCATTTTTTCAACCCGGGTTCAATAAAAAACTAATTGGGTGATATTATTTATTTATATTCCCATAGGTCCTACAGACCGTCTGAACAACATACTGAAATTTCATTTTGATAAACTCATTTTTACGGCAGTTATCGTGCTAACGGACAGACAGACAGACAGAATGAACAAAGTCATAAACACTTTTCAACTTTGTTGTAAAGTGTTAAAAATTAAAAAGAGGCTCGTTTAGGGAGACAATTTTTCAAAAAATAGAACTTGATCCAAAATCCAATTACATATTACATACACTTGTAGGGCTTTTCAAGAGCTACAAATTCATGCTTATAGTTCAAATCTAACTCTTTGTTTTAAATATAAACATTACAAATTGAAAAACAGAAAATTATCAATCCTCTTTAACTTGACAAAACGATTACTTGAAAACTATAAGAACTTTTTTTAATAATAAATATAGATTTCAATACTAAAGTTTTAGTGCACACTTTTGGCTTTTATTATTTATATCTATCTTTTACAGTTTACTATATATTTCGAGTGAAAGTTAGAAATATGAAAAAAGAACACTCGCTCGAAGAGCTACTTTTTAATATTTTTCGAAAAGAAATATGTTCAAAATATTGATATATTGAAAATGTTTGTATATATTCATAATGTGGACTATATTTCTGACAAAACGAGAAAAAATAGTTACATTTTTATCCATTAGGTTCAGAGGTCCAAAATATTTACATATTTCGTAATACTTCGTTTTTTTCTGCCAGAGAAACCCCATAGATATTATTCACATCAAAAACCCGGTGCAATTATCTACAATATTCAACGAGTTATTGCTTATCAAAACATCGAAAATCCCCCCCCCCTAAAAATACATCAGGGTCAGCTATAAATGAAATTGCACAAAACCGACACATTTCATATACGAAGTCCAATTTCAATTTACAGTCAGCCACTGTACTTCATAGTCAAAGTCGAGAATTAGATCAATTTCAGTTTTTCCGATTTTAGTCTATTTTACCAGTTTTTTATGTTATTTCTATTATAAATATCTGCATGAATATTCTATATAATTGCAACGGATTTGTTTCATTTGATCAGTTTCTGAACTGTCAACTCTTTCTAATGACATTTTTGTTGTTGTTGTTGTTGTTGTTGCCTGCCCTCCACTGTCTAGCGGCAGTTAGATACTGTCCATGAGCAGTGGATGGAAAAACTACTTTATTATTGTAGGGATCTATAACTACATTATGACAAATGTAGTTAACTACAACTACAACTACTTTTTTTCAAAAGTAGGGACTAGAAAATACTTTTAAAATGTAGTCACTACATAACTACTTTTATAAGACGAATTTTGCCACAGCTTCAATTTTCACAAAAAGTTGAGGATATTGGTATACTGTAGTAATTTAACATACTTATTCAGAATAATTAAAATTTACTGATCAACTTACCAACCTTTACGTTTTTACCCACTTCTGAAAACAGTAAAATAAAATAAAAGTACAAACTTCAAAATCAAAGGCAACCAAAAATAGGTTTAAAAGTCCTTTAATAAAATCTTCTTTCCTCGACGTACAAAAATGATACGGCCAAAGCGCTTTCGGGTATAACAATGTCCTTCATCACGCCAATGATGAAGGACATTGTGATGTCCAAAAGAACTTTGGCCGTTTCATTTTTGTTCGTCGAGGAAAGGAGATTTTATTAACGGACTTTTAAACCTATTTTCAGTTGTCTTTGAATTTAAATTTTAATTAAAGTTGACGTGTATCCATTTTACATATTAAAGGTATAAAATAAAATAAAAGAAAGGACTATTTATTTAAAAACATGTTTGTTCATTACTTTCTTTATATACATATAAAGTATAAGGAATATATTGTGAAGGGGTCGAAAATTCGAATTCGAGTTTTCGACGGGAGAGCACGTTTCAAGCATCCCTAAACACGAATCAGACGTTTTTGAGATGATGTCTGTGTGTGTGTGTGTATGTGTGTTGTGTGTGTGTGTGTGTGTGTGAAAGTATGTGTTTGTGTATGTGTGTGTGTGTGTGTGAAAGTATGTGTTTGTGTATGTGTGTGTGTGTGTGTCTGTGGAGACGATAACTGATGAACGAATGGATTTTTGTACTACAGTTCGAACGAAATGTGGTACAAAAATTACAATCCATGAATGCTAGAAGCCTATTGTTTTTATGCGTAAACGCATGTTCAGAACCCCCCTAAATTTTCGAGTGAAATTTTGAAAAATTCCTCAAAAAATCAAAACCGTTAATAAAGTTACGAAAATAGTCATGTCTTATGTAATTTTTCATTAGAAAACTATTAAAACAAAATTTAAAACGCTAGCGTGAACCGTTCTCGAGAAATTGTACATTTTTCAAAAACATTATCAAAAAATCATATAAAATTTTTAAAAATATTACCTATTGTTGAAATATGTTCACTTTTTATAAGTAATATCATGTGATAAATTGGGTGACATCATTCTCATGGATCTAGCTAGTTCCATTCATGAAAAAATATACTTTAGGTAATACTTTTGTATTTGGACGCCAATAGTCAGTTATCTGCTGCAAGAATAACTTATTTCTCTATCCATAACGCTTGGTGAGATTTTGGCGGACTGTAGCCAACTTGGCGATTTGTTTTAAATGTTGTTACATTAACGAAAATGTCGCCAAATTGATAAAAATGACGCTAAATCAATGAAAATGACGACTCGGTGATGACGTAATTATTAAAGTATTTTAATACATGGACTATATCGCTTATTGAGGATGCTATCAATATTGATGATTGTTTAGAGTTGCGCGACTTATAAGTGAATTGAGTATTTTAAAATAGTTTTACACGTTGTCATCCTAAAAATCGCCTAATATACAATTCAACGATAAAAACACAGCGCCGTGGATCTTATACATTAATTTTTTATTGTAAAACTAGTAAATCCATTGCATTGTATAAGGAAAGTCATGTGCTGCCCATATCAGATTTTTTTTTAGTAGAATTTGCATCTCAAAATTGCAATCAGATATATAGGATCTTTTAGGAAATAACACATCTGAATATATCCATATAAAAATCCAACTTCATGAGGCAATGACCTTCCTAACCCTGCAACATCCTAATGCCTTTCATCGTATATCGTTGCGCAGAACACTAAATTTAATACAAATGAAGAAGGGGCGATCACATAATATGTAGAATGGCACCTTGTTTGTTTACTGAAGTAACGTTAAAAGTAGCGCCAAAACTCGATACAAACTAGTGATTTACTGTATCGCGCTACTCTCTAGACTACTTACGCTACAAATTACAAGAAAAAGTAGTGACTACTGTAGTTTCGCTACTAGTAACGCGCAACTTCTGACCACTGTGCATGAGCCCGTTTACCCTAAGGAAATCAAAAGCAAGTAAGGCGTCTAAGGTAAAATCGTTTATTTTCTTCTTAAGGGGCTCTATGAAAATTTAGACCTCTATTTTCAAGGAAATATACCAGTCACTGAAGAAGAAATACATGAAAGAATTTCGCATTTAATTTTAACAAACTTTCAAATTGGAAATATGTGTCTAAAGCCAATTTCCTAAACTCGAAAAGCGAAGCAAACTATGATGAAACACCCTGTACATTCTATGTATATCAGAAAGAGTAATATATATATATATATATATAAAGTATAATTAAGATAAGGTTAACATTTGTAATTCGAGTTTTGGATTTGTACTTTTGGGGATACAATATGGCACAAATCACAATTTTTAGCATTGTGTATGTGTGTGTGTGTGGGGGGGGGGGGGGGGGGGGGGCTCATATATGTGCAATAAATGTACCTGAAAATTCATCATTCCGAATTTTATTAAACTTTAGTTACTTGAATCTTTAGTTTCCTCAATAACTTTAAAAATTTAGTTACTTGAAAAACGGAAATTTTTCATACTTCTTTAACTTGACAAAACGATTGCTCGAAAACTATAAGATATTTTTTTTAATAATAATTATAGATTTTAATACGAAATTTTCTAGTATATAATATGCTGTCGTTAACTATTTATATCTATATTTTCTAATTTAATATATATTTCGAGTGAAAATTAGAAAAATGAAAAAGCACTCGCTAGGAGGGCGAGTGCTTTTCTTTAGCACCCTGGTGGGACTGATTAGATATTGGTAATAATCGGATTTTTTTACTTTCCTTATATACATGATATATAAGGAAAGTATTATGATGGGGTCGAAAATTCGATTTCGAGTTTTCTACGGGAGAGCACGTTTCAAGCATACCTGATCACGAATCGAACATTTTTAAGGTGATGTCTGTGTGTGTGTGTGTGTGAGAGAGAGAGAGAGTCTGTGGAGACGATAGCTGACGAACTAATGAACCGATTCGAACGAAATTTAGTACAAAAATTACAATCCGTAAACACTTGAAACCTATTATTTTTATACGTAATTGAATATTCAGAACCCTCTGAATTTTCAAGTGAAATTTTGAAAAAATCGTCAAAAAATCAAAACCTCTAATAAAGTTACGCAAATAGACATTTCTTATGTAATTTTTCATTAGAAAACAATTGACATAAATTTTAGAACGCTAACATGAACCGTTCTCAAGATATTGCCCATTTTTCAAAAAAATTATATAAAATAAAAAATAAATATTTCTATTGAGAAACATGTTCACTTCTCATATGTAATACCATGCGATAAATTTGGTGACATCATTCTCGTGGATCTAGCTCGTTCCATTCATGAAAAAAGATACTTTGAGTAATAATTTTGTATTTGAACGCCAATAGTCATTTATATGCTGTAAGAATAACTTATATCTCCGTCCATAACGCTTGGCGGGATTTTGGCGACGAATTTGGTGGAATGTCGCCAACTTGGCGACTTTTTTAAATGTTGCTAAATTAACGAAAAACTCGCGAAATGGATAAAAATGACTAAATCATTGAAAATGACGACTCATTGACGAAAATTCAATATCTTGGAAAGAATATAAATATCTACTATAAAAATAATCTATTTTTTTTACTATAAAAGTAATAAATTCATTTCATTATATAAGAAAAGTCATGTGCTGCCCACATCAGATTTTTTTTATTTCGAAATGACCAGCAACAAATAAAACTTAATACTCGTATAATACGATATGTCTGGAAAATATGACAAATGAAAACCATAGTTGGTTTTAATGCAATGTCCCACTCGATCTTAGTCGCTATATTAACGACAGGACAAAAGCAAATTACGCTGTTATGCTCTTTGCTATTGCATCTAATGTACCGTGCAATTTGTTTTGGGAATGCGAACTAGATAAAAACAATTTTTTACGTAAGGGTTAAGAAAACAGATTGACTAGTAAAGCCAGATAACCCCGCCAAATACAGCTAAATATCCTGTATATTAACCCATTATCGGGCGGCCCTTGTCAATGGGAACATAAATCAATCGCATCAAATTAATCAGCGGTTCACTTGCACCAAAAAGGTCCTGAATTATCACTTCAATACCTCACTTTCACCGATCATTTCTTAAATAATTTATTTTGTCCTTCGATAAAAATCTCAATCAGAATAAACACATCCCCACCCAACCTGGAATGGGTTTGGGCGCAAATCTTCAGCTTCGGCCTTTGGTATATTTACGATCATTTGTTTAAATACCGTGGATATCAATCCATCAATATTTCAATCCGTTCCTTCATTGTAAATGGATTTGCGCATGCGCGTAGATAGATATTGCCAATTACATAAATAAATGACCGTTTATGTGAAAAGAGAACGCGCGGCTTCCGCGTGCGGAACTAGTGATGCCATTATATAAATCGAAATTTTATTAATGATTTGTATTTTAGCTGATAAATCATAAGATAAATCATAAGACGTAAGTAGAGCATCTGAATTTCACTGAATATATCTTAAAACGTGCTATCATTTTCTACTATCATAAAGCAAAGGGCGCTTTATCAAGGTGTAAACGTGTTATATTAAGAAACAGAGAATGTATAAAACGGTTTGATTGAACTAATTCAAAAAGTAGGTTGACAGAAGCAGAAATTTGGTTTCTGCATTGTAAAAAAATCTGATGTGGGCAACACATGACTTTCCTTATATAATGCAATGAATTTACTACTTTTACAGCAAAAAAAATAGGTTTTTCTTATAGTAGATACTTATATTCTTACAGTAGATACTGTAAGATATTGAATTTTCGACAATTAGTCGTCATTTTTATTGATTTAGCGCCATTTTTATCCATTTGGCAAGATTTTCGTTAATTTGGCAACATTTCAAAAAGCTGCTAAGTTGGTGACATTCCGCCAAATTTGTCGCCAAAATCTCGCCAAGCGTTATGGACGAAGAAATAAGTTATTCTTATAGCAGATAAATGACTATTGACGTTCAAATACAAAAGTATTACTGAAAGTATCTTTTTTCATGAATGGAACAAGCTAGATCCATTTTCATTGATTTAGCGTTATTTTTATCCATTTGGCGACACACGATCCATTTGGCGATCCATTTGACACACGCACGCACATACTTTCACACAGACACAGACATTACTTCAAAAATGTTCAATTCGTGATCAGGGTTGCTTGAAACGTGCTCTCCGTCGAAAACTCGAATTCGAATTTTCGACCCCGCCACAATACTTTCCTTATACTTTGCACACAATACTTTCACAATACTTTCCTTATAAGGAAAGTAATATTTGCAAGCATGTTACTGAAAGTTTCAAGGAAATCATCTGTCCGTAATGGGGAGTAAGGTTCCTAATAGTTATAATATATATATATATATATATATATATATATAAATTCAAAACTAACGCTTCAGCAGACGATAGGTAGCTGAATATTTCAGAAATGAAGCTGGAATTTTCAGGAACGCCTGTAATTGTGGCTTTTTTATCAATTTGCCGAAATTATCAACAAAGTAGCTGGGAAAATAAGGAAAGGTTGCAAAATGTTTTACAGTGTATGAAATATGTATTCTATGTTTACTTTCATAAGTTGTCATCCATTTTAATTTATTTTTCCAAATTGATTACAGAACAGTAAAACTGAGTTATTGGATATATTCGGGCAATTCATTCTAATATATACTGTAATTTATGGGGGGGGGGACACAAAAATCTATCAAAAACACATTTCTTATATTTTCTTATACTTTAAAACTTATACAGTTTATAAAATCAAATAATGCAAACCGCCAAAAACAACAGAGAACTATAAGACTAAGTTTCGTCTTTTTGACTTCGGGTTTGCTTCTCTTGTGCTGACGAAAGGGATACAGTGTATCCTCGAACTCAAAACAGCTGTATGCTGCGTTATTATTTTGTTCTTGCTTAAATATATTGCTCAAATTTTCCATATCCTTTGCAAAAAATAGTTTTTTATTTTTTACTTATTGATGAACTACTACCATTCTTCTGTGAACTATCATACTTCTCCATTTTTATTTTCTCATATTATAGAAAAAGTATTGTTTTCACAAAAATTTGCGAATTTGAAATTTTAATGCTAATATTTGGGACTTCCTGAATCCATTCTGACTAATTTTTGACTGATGTCCATCCGTCCGTCCGCCTCTCTGTCTGTCGTCGGTTTGTGGTCGATCTCTTGTGTGCAATATAACTTTCATAAATATTAATGAACTTTCATGAAACTGTATCTGGCTTTGTTAACAAAATATCTAGAACTAAATAGCGTTTATTTTTTTTTTAATTCGTGCGAAAACTTTGAAATTTTATATTTTTTTAACATGGCAGCATAAGACAAAATTTGGAGAAGATGTAGTATAATCCCTGTTTTATTCTTGACGAAGCACCCTTTTATCGCTGTTTGTGCAACAGTTGATCTGTAAAAATTCAAACATAGGCCTATGCTCGCAAAAAATACATCACAGAATCCGGACCCTCTGGCTATCAGAGGTCGCGCGCAGCAACAGCTGTTTGTGCAACAGGTGTTTTGTGGCTCATAGAGCACAATATAAAAATCAGAAAATTAAAAAAATTTCTTATTTTTGGCGACAAAAGAGCGATATTACCTTGACGACAAAGGGGCGACAAAAGATTACAAAAGGACGACAAAAGACTACGAAAGGGCGACAAAAGACTACAAAAGGGCGACAAAAGACAGCAAAAGGGCGACAATAGACTACGAAAAGACGACAAAACATGACAAAAGGGGGACAAAAAATTCAAAAAGGTTTGCCAAAATGGAATGTTATGATTTTTACCTTGGCGACAAAAGACGTGGAAAGAGGTGCCAGAATGGAATGTTCTCCAAATCGTAGCAGGGATTGCCAAAATCTCACCTAAAATCACCAAAAATGAAAAAAGGATTATACTGCATCTGTACCCAAAATTTGATATCAATTATGCATGAAAGGAGTTATTTATGGCTCAATGATCACGAAATTTTACAGTTTCCATCATTGTAATGAAAAATAACCGCGATACAATTTTATGTTCGTGATGTCATTAGTCCCAGGTGTACATTGTCGGACTGGATATCAATCAAAAGATTTTATCAAGCTCTTTAAAATAAAATGTAAAATGCTATAATTGTGATCATTTGGACCAACGCTACAGAATTTTCACATTTTATCTTCAAAAACTTGAAAATAATAATAATAATAATAATAATAATAATAATAATAATAATATCACTAGTTACTTAAAAATAGATTCTAGTGTGCGAAAGTCAAGTTGAGCTTAATTTTTCTCCATTTACTTAATAACGCTCTAAGAATCTTAAATTTAGAACAATTCCAAATTTATTCATGCAAATTTCATAAATTCGGTTAGTTCTTATTTATTCATAATGTATCTACACAAAAAATTCCATGGCGAGATATTCATACGTTCTTGATTTATCGTGTTCACGCCTCACAGGCCTACACACTTAGGCCCACTATAAATGCACACTTTGGACTTCCGATCACCTGAACAGTCCAAGATAAAAGGCAGAACTGATGTGTCTAGAGCTGCTTTCCAGAAATCGATTGGCCTGTGGAAATTCCTAAAGTTCCGTCTTGTCGACCGTACCAGTGCTGTAGTTAAACTTAGCGTATGGCGCCAACCTTTCGACCGAGTCTTCAGTCCACAGATTTGCAAGCATAGCTCAATATCGTCTGTCTACTTACAAGATTCCAAAGAACACTGAAGTTAATAAACCGACAGTCCGTGTGGGGCACGAATCGAACAAGCATATCTATCACGCTTTGGCCTATCAGTTCTATCAGCCTATAAGTGAGGGTAAAATTCTATGTGCACGACAGGGAATCTTTCCGACGGTGTTCAAAATGTGTTCAGGACTTCAAACTTGTTTTTTCCGTTAAAAGTGTGAATTTGAAAATATTTGACAAAACAATACTTTCTACAATACTGTAAAACTGAAGGTAAAAATCTGATGTAAGCCAACAACTTCTCAAGGTAAAAGAAAACATAATTATACTCGGAAAGTTTTTATTCCGCCACTTTTATTCACTGTTCAATCAATACTTCATAAAATAAACGGAATTATTAGTTCCTTTATATAAAAAGAAGAAAGTCATGTGTGTTGCAAGAAACATCGCATTTCTCTTATCGCAAAGTAATGCTACTTCCAAGCACCTGGCGTTAATTGGTATCCTATGAATACCTTTTCTGATGCAGTACTGATATCTATCTTTCTGAGGCATCTTTTGCACGAATGCTGCAATTATGAGACAAACCCTAAAATCGCTCGTTTTCTACTGATCTACACAAAGGAGAAAACGGATCGAGTAATCCTAAAAAATGAAGAATTGGTCGTACCGGTTTATAGGATTGCAGCTTTGCTTTTGTTGGATCTTGTTGGAAATAAGTCTTTTATTGCATATATCAACCATGATAAAAAAGATATTATGTTTTTTTTAACTGTTGTTATATATATATATATATATATATATATATATATATATATATATATATATATCTGCATGTATATGCAGGGTGCCCCAAAAACATTGACCTCGGCTTTTATTCCTTAAATATCGATCTTAGAGATATATAATAAATTACAAAGTTGCGTAATAAAAGGTACAGAATTTTATGAAATCGATAAAATTTTTCGGAGGATTAAATTTGAAAAAATACAAAATTTAAATTTTTATACGGCCCCCGTACAAAAACATTTCCAATGAGTAAAATATGCCCCATACACTAATAAAGGGATGTACAAAATTTCAGCATTTTATCATAAAAAGTCCCAGAGATATGTTTAAAACAAAGTTGGTGAGGGATTAATCACAAATTAAAATGTAAATATTTACATCAAGAGTGTAAATGACGCAACGCAGAAATGCATCATAGGCAAATAATATCTGCCTCTTATCTTTAGATTTATTTACAATTTTTCAAAAATATGCTTCCTGAAAACTACCTTTAAATTTTACACAATCAAACATTGAAACAGCTTAGAAATGTATGCATATGCAAATATCTGGTTATGATCGGTGCGTCACACAATCGGAACAGACGCATCATCACATGAGAAAGTTGTTTTTACTCTGCTATTGACCAATCACCGCCCTTACGTAAGCACAGCGCGCGCAGCCCGGCAGTCTGAGCGACCCTTAAGTATTTCACATTTCTGCTACCTAGAAAACGCTGCAAGAAAGATAATTTCTGTGCAAAAACAAATAACTATGGCCTCCTTTTTTCACCAATGAATCGTGTGTGATGTTATTTGAAATAAATTTTCATTTACGATTCTGTGTGTTCGTTATTTTTTTGTTAAAACTGATATTGTCATGGATTTTAATCTGTTTTTGATATATCATTTTGTGATGGGAAAGTCCACTTAATCCAAATTTTCAGCAATCCGAGTTGGTGACGGTCCCAATTAACTCGGATTATCGGGACTCTACTGTATATATATATATATATGTGTGTGTGTGTGTGTAATATTGACTAAAATAATCCATGGAAGAGACAATTTACGTATCAGAATCTACTTTATTGCATAACATTTGAAACAGAGGTAGTTACATAGGCTAGCCGAGCTCCCGATCGGCGACCTGCTCTCACAAAATCTCGATGCAGTCTACGTCGTTTTCCACAATGTACAGCTACAGCAGAGGGGGGGGGGGGATATGGCGATATGGGAAAGATGCTGCCTTGGCGTTCTTTAGGCATTAAAAAAAATGTGATTGAGAAGCAGTTTCATATGAGAAAGTTTACGTAGAGATTAAGATTAGTGACCATATTAGTGACCACCCATTATTATGATATGGTCGAGGAAAAGAGGAAGTGCTGGCAGACTTTGTTAGTATTAGTGGCGTGGGATAGAATTTAATGTAGTTGCAATACGTGCTGGACATGAAATAGGAATTTGGAATAATAATTATGGAAGGAAAGGGCGCGTTATTGGGAAAGGCTTAAAATTTCTGTATCATATATATGCATATATACAGATATATATATATATATAGAGAGAGAGAGAGAGAGAGAAAGAGAGAGAGACAATCTTACTTCCATTTGTGCTATACAGAACATTTCAATAAATGATCAATCTCTGGTATATATAATACAAGTAAATTAAAATTCTTCAATTATATACATATATATATATACAGGATGTCCCAAAAACATTGACCTCGGCTTTTATTCCTTAAATATTGATATTAGACATATATAATAAATTACAAAGTTACGTAAAAAAGAGAATTTTATGAAATTGATTAAAATTTTCAAGAGAATTAAATTTTAAGAAATACAAATGTTAAATTTTTATACGGCCCCCGTACAAAAACATTTTCAATGAGTAAAATGTGCCCCATACACTAATAAAGTGATGTACAAAATTTCAGCATTTAATCATAAAAATTCCAGAGGTATAAAATATCAAAAATGCTGACTTAAACCACTTTTCGATGCATCGTTGCATCGACATAAGTTCTCAGAGGGGAAAAGGGAAAAATCATGTCGGCAGATCGCGTTTCAAGGGGTCATACACAAATTACGAAAAAAAAACAATGGTTACATAAATAAATAATAATTTTGCTATTTATTGATACAAAAGTATCTACACTGTGTAGAAATAATAACTTTACACAAAGATTTATAATATTTGTGTAAAGCTTGTTCATAATGTTTTCCATCCATGCCAAAGTTCCATTAAAGATAAGAGGCAGATATTATTTGCCTATGATGCACTTCTGCGTTGGGTCATTTGCACTCTTGCTGTAAACATTTGCATTTTAATTTGTGAGTAATCCCTCACCAACTTTGTTTAAACATATCTCTGGGACTTTTTATGCTAAAATGCTAAAATGTTATACATCACCGTATTAGTGTATGGGGCACATTTTACTCATCGGAAATGTCTTTGTACGGGGACCGTAAAAAAATTTAAATTTTGTATTTCTTCAAATTTAAACCCCTGAAAATTTTTTCGATTTCATAAAATTCTGTACCATTTTTTAAGCAAATTTGTAATTTATTATATATGTCTAAGATCAATATTTAAGGAATAAAAGCCGAAGTCAATATTTTTGGGTCGATATATTGATAAATAATCATATATTGATAATATATTGATAATACGATATATTGATATATATTGATAATATTAATATATATTGATAATTGACGATATATTGATAATATATTGATAAATAAAAATTGAAAATTTTAATCGAAAACTATGCATAAACTACGGTAAGTACAAAAAAAACCATCTCTAGCATATCTGTTACAAATAAGTAACTATAGACCAAGACTAAGAATAAAAATAGAAGGTAACTTATCACTATAATGGAAAGGGGTGAGGGGAAAATGAGTATATAGAAATCATAATTAAAAAGGTATATATATATAAATATATATAAAATAAAATAGCAAACAAGGCAAAAATGAGAAAAGGCAATAATAAATAGCTCAAGATTGAAGATCGAGACGTGGAGAACAATCAACTGAAACTACACAAAGAACGGCGGTTAGTTTGAAATTGCATTCTCATCAGGACAACCATACAATTTGAATTCAAACCAATAGAATAGCCAGTTTCTGATAATGGCGATATTATTTGGCTATGGACACGATTGGAACTATCTAATGGCTAGTGGAAGGACAAATATTAAAAACCAAGTGAATTATAAACCAGAAATATAAAAAACTGAAATATTAACTCACAGGCACAGTCACCACGTTGGAGGCTACATGTTCGCAGAAGGATATTCGACAGAGCATTTTGCATCTCTTCGTCAAAGCAAGTGGACACTGGAATGAATACACTTGGACAAAAAATAATGTGTATGAAGGTTTTCAAAAATAGTAAGCAGTATAGGACTCTGGACAAGTGGAAAGTAGTCTTTCAAAAATATTTAGCAGTATCAGACTGAGGCCTTGTGGTAAGTAGGTGATCAGAACGGGTGAAATTCACAAAAAAAGTTTTCCAATCAAAGATAAATAATGCATTTGTAAAATCATTAAGTGATGTATTTGAAATTAATAATAATATTATTTAGAAATACTTCCGGATAGTGGTAATTTTGACAAATGCGTTTAAGATTATGGATGTGGAGTAAGTGAAACTGAGGATCAGAAAGTGTCGATACATTCGAAATAGCTGGTTTAAAATGTTTTTTCTAAACAATTGAATAGAATTACAAGATCGATATGATAGCTGCTTAATAATTGTGAAGTTATAAGAATATTTTTATCATATAGATTGGTGATAAATGGTTATTGATGGTATCTAAATTTAGGTCTAAATAATTTACAGTTTGACTAACATATAAATTATTCAAACTGCAAACTATTTAGGCCTAAATTTAGATACCCTCAATAATCATATTATCATCAATCTATATGATAAAAAGATTCTTATAACTTTACTATTATTAAGCAGCTATCATGTCGATCTTGTAATTCTATTCAATTGTTTAGAAAAATCCTTTTAAACCAGCTATTTCGAATACATCGATAATTTTCTGATCCTCAGTTTCACTTACTCCACATCCATAATCTTAAACGCATTTCTCAAAATTACCACTATCCGGAAGTATTTGTAAATAATATTATTAATAATTTCAAATACACCACGTAATAATTTAACAAATGCATTATTTATCCTTGATTGGATTACTCTTTTTTGTGAATTTCACCCGTCCTTATCACCTACTTATCACTAGGCCTGAGTCTGATACTGCTTACTATTTTTGAAAGACCACTTTCCACTTGTCCTGAGTCCTATACTGCTTACTATTTTTGAAAGTCTTCATACACATTATTTTTCGTTCAAGTGTATTCATTGGCGAAGAGATGTAAAATGCTCTGTCGAGTGTTCCACTCCGAACATATAGACTCCCACGTGGTGGCTGTACCTGTAAGTTAATATTTCTGTTTTTTTATATTTCTGGTTTATAATTCATTTGGTTTTTATTATTTGTCCTTCCACTAGCCAGTAGACAGTTCCAATCGTGTCCATAGGCAAATACTATCGCCATTGTCAGAAACTGGCTATTCTATCGGTTTTAATTCGAATTGTATGGTTGTCCTGACGAAAATGCAATTTCGAACTAACCGCCGTTTTTTGTGTAGTTTCAGTTGATTGTTCTCCAAGTCTTGATCTTCAATCTTGAGCTATTTATTATTGCCTTTTCTCATTTTTGCTGTGTTTGCTTTTTCATTTTATATATATTTATATATATATATATATATATATATATATATACTTTTTAATTATAATTTTTGTATACTCATCTTCCCCTCACCCCTTTTCCATTATAGTGATAAATTACCTTCTATTTTTATCCTTAGTCTTGGTCTATAGTTACTTATTTGTAACAGATATGCTAGAGATGAGTTTTTTTGTACTTACCATAGTTTATGCATAGTTTTCTATTACAAATTTCAATTCTTATTTATAAATCCATTATGTTATTAGCTGCTTTGCGCAATATCATGATGAAAATTTTATATTCTCTTTATATTCTGATTTCTACAAACTTACTTTTATAACATCATTTAATAGTACATTTGCATTTATTATTTGCTTTTGGATTCAACTATCTACCTATTGATTTTCAAATATTTGCAAAAAAACATTTTTAAAACTTATATATACATATATATATATATATATATATATATATATATATATATATATATATATATATATATATATATATATATATATATATATATATATATATATATATATATGTGTGTGTGTGTGTGTGTGTGTGTTGTAACTCATAATACACTATCTTAAAATTTTCCTACAAAATACAATGAAATCAAATGAAATTCAACAGTTCATTTCGAAAAATTCTTTTTCAAGTCCAAATATGTTTTCGAAATGAACACAGAAATGCTTGTATCTGAAACACAAGATAGATTTTATCTAGAAACTTGTGTTATTTGGACGACAAAGTATAAAGATTGAAAAAAAAAGATAGGAAACATAAATACCTTAAAATATACCCCCAAATATACAACCATGATGAGCAATAAATGACTAGACCAATGTTGCCATTCGCAAAAGTGTAAAGAAGTGATCTACTATTTCTAAAAGTGTGTAATAAAACAGTACTAAGTAAAGGCAATAAAAAGAGGTATTCTACAGTAAAAGCTGCAAAATAAAAAGATGAAAATATATTGTAATGTAAATTCAAGGGAATGTAGAAGTATGGCTAAAATAAGGTACTAAGGAGAGATTATTGAGAATTATAGGCTAATAGAAGCTTATTAACTATACCATTTACTAAATATGCTGGATATTCATAAATTTTACTGGTAATTTTGAGGTTATTGATGTGCAAAGCATGAAATTTTTTATCTGATAATCTATAAATTGTAAAAAATTGATTAAGTATAATATTTCTTAACAATTGAATCGAGTTGCAGGAACTAAATGGTAATAATTTATTAAAATTAAATTAAAAAAAAAAAAATTTATGATATAAATTAGTAACTATCCCATTAGTAGGTTCTATAATCAGATTTAAATCCAATTAATATTTTTACTAATAGTAGTTTCATTAGATATTAATTTCAAATTATCCGGATAGAAAACTATATCTATGGCATAATTATCAGTAAATACTAAACAAATCAAATCATCTCTCTACATATCTGTAAATTTTATAATCTGTTGAAGTAAAAAAATTTTCATAATGATATAGGTATAAATTAGCTAATATACTGCTACTACAGCCACCTTGTGGAACCCCTGAGACTTGTAAGTATAATTTATTACCTTGAAAAATATAATTATTGAAAAGAACAAAATGGAGAAATTTAGGAAAACTGGTAAATTTAGTTAGATGAGATTGATTAGTAATATGAGCATTATATAAAACTAAAATGACATCATAAAGATCAGTATTCCTAATATTATTAAATAGATCTTTAAAATCAAAAGTTTAAAATCCTATTATTTTACCTAGTGATGTTAATTTATTTTTTAATTCTTTACTATTATTTAGAATAATGTAGTTATTACTAGAATCTCGTAAATTACTATTTAGTACATTTAAATAATTTAGTAATAATTTACTAGCAGTAATAGAATATGAATTATGACCACTAGTAGCAGTTCTCAATTTAATAGGGTTTTTATGAAATTTAGGTATAAGCAAAATATATGGAAATTTCATATTGATAATTTTCAATTTGATACTATTAACGGAGTGTGAATTAAATTTAAATAGACTATTATTTTTCAAATAATCTAACAGATATTGTATATAGAATTTTTTACAGATAATAGCATAATTGTTAGAGGCTTTATCAACTTAAGTAATAACAAAAATGTATGTAAATCGTTAATAGAGCGTTTTATATTATCCATATTATATATAGACCTAGATAAATTGATACTACAATTGGAATTTTTAATAGATTTTAAAATAGTAAATTTCCACATATTAAATGCCTCTAAAGGCTGAGCATGTTTAGAAGCTAATCCATAAATATATTTATCAAGGTTAAGAGTTATTGACTTTAAAACTATATATATATATATATATATATATATATATATATATATATATTACTTTTGATTGAAATTTAACTATACTGTAGTATATTTGTATTATTCTACATGTTTTAGGTACTTTCATGTTTAACTCTAATTGACTTTTAATTCCTTCAATTTTTCACCATCAAAATTTTTATCTGTTGAAGATCCAGACCGCCCGACTCATCCTGAGGACAACTAATTGGACGGCCGGAAAAAATACTGAAAATTTTTATCTGTGTCATTCTGATTTTCATGTACATCATTTTAATTCATTTACAATGATCTGTATTTGTAGTCCCCATTTATATGTTTTATGTACATTAACGTGGTCTCGGTTTTTACATTCACGAGATTTCTAGTATAACTGATGGTCATAGAAGGCGCAACATAATTGCCTTTTGTACCTATCCACAAGATAATCAATTGAAAAGAATATCGGAATGCCAAAATATGCACTGATGAGATCGTATATGTTCAACTTTCCATCCACAACCCATTTTTCAACCCCTTCCTCTTTCTATTTTTTTTTCGGTTTCCAGTATTATTTTTCATCCCATCGTTTTTATCTATCGTTCAGTGCTCATTAATTTATCTCGTTCCTGTCTTAGTTTGTCAATTTGTCTCACTCCTGTCCTATTTTCTTTTATTCCCGATCTAAAAGTATGTTATTCCATCTCAGCATTTAGCATTATGTGTATGTGTGCGTGCTCTTAATTCATATGGTTCCTGTCTTAGTTTGTCTGGCTCTTGTGTTGTTTTGGTTTTCGTGTTTTTCCTCTGGGTTCTCCAGGATTTTTTTCATTCCCAATCTAAAAGTGTGTTACTCTAATGATTAGTCACTACTATTACTTTCATTATGGTCCATTTCACCTTTATACATTTATCATTGTGTGTGTGTGTGTGTTTCTGTGCGTGTGCATGTGTCTCTCTGTGTGTGTGTGTGCGCGCGCTCTTAATTTATAGGGTTCCTGTCTTAGTGTGTCTGGCATCTGTGTTGTCCTGGTTTTCGTGTTTTTCCTCTGGGTTCTCCAGGATTTTTTTCATTCCCAATCTAAAAGTGTGTTACTCTAATAATTAGTCACTACTATTACTTTCATTATGGTCCATTTCACCTTTATACATTTATCATTGTGTGTGTGTGTTTCTGTGCGTGTGCATGTGTCTCTCTCTCTGTGTGTGTGTGTGTGTGTGTGTGTGTGTGCGCTCTTAATTTATAGGGTTCCTGTCTTAGTGTGTCTGGCATCTGTGTTGTCCTGGTTTTCGTGTTTTTCCTCTGAGTTCTCCAGGATTTTTTTCATTCCCCTGTGTTACTCTAATGATTAGTCACTATTATTACTTTCTTTATGGTCCATTTCACCTTTATACATTCATCATTGTGTATGTATGTGTATGTGTGTCTGTTTCTGTACGTGTGCATGTGTCTGTGTATGTGTATGTATGTGTGTGTGTGTGTGTGTATGTATGTGTGTGAGTGCGCGTTTGTGTGTGTGTGTGTGTGTATGTGTGTGTGTGTGTGTGTGTGTGTATGTGGGATATTAACTGTTAACTCAGTTAAATGTATATAAAGAAGTAAATCTGTAATATGTAGACACAAAATAAGAACAAATTTCTATATCGGCATGAAATTTCATGTTACGTAATTATGTATAAAGTATTAGAACTAAGAACTATCTAGAAACAAAAATGCTTATTTGCGACATATTAAACAATTGATCGTTTTGGGTTCACTTGAAAATTATTCCGTTTAACAGATCACTTCCGATAATGACTATTTTGTTTTAATTATCTTGACGAAAAGGGATCTTGTTCCCCTTTTCTCTCTATTCTAAACATTAAATACTTAAATACACTGTTTATACTAGTATTTTTCAGAAAGTATTTTCTATTTTTAAATTACTTAAATTATCAGTTTGGATATTTTTTTTATATATTTATAAAATCTATCTATAACAAGCAAAATCAGAACAATGATATTCAAAAGTTAAGATACTTTAACAGCATTTTTACAAATACTCGAAAGGACATTTACGGATAACCGTTATTATTTGAAGGTCCAGATCACTTGACCTTTATTACACATTCGTTGACCGTAGCAATACATTTAGAGAATTATCATGAACTACTTTTGGCGATATCTGAAAACTAGTCGCATTTTGTAGATTGGTTGAGTTACGTATTTTTTCCAGAATAAAAAGAGGGTATATAAGCTGGTCATCGTTTAATTGCTTGTTGACGTGATACGCGTCAGAGTGAATTGCGAATACACGTCAGTGATATAATTTTCTATTTTTTGAATCAGTTGAACATTTAATGGTTGTATTATTGTACCTGCCAGTTCTTTTGTGACCTCGTAAGGTTGCTAGAAAATTATTAGCTATATAGTGTTGCTGTTTACGTTCATTAGTACTATAAATAAAGCTGTAGTTATATCCAGAAATTCGGACTTGCCCTTGTATCCTGGAAATAACACTTACGACTTCTGAAGATACTCGATATTGAAGTGGAAGCGTTCACAGAAGTGGATGCTGCACAACTTTGTAAATGACTTTTTCCGTTTATCTCGCCTGGTTCCGAGTTCGTTACTCTAACTTTTAAAATTATGCGCTACCGGCACTGCAATCTTTTTACTTTCCTTATATACATAGTATAATGTATATGGAAAGTATTGTGACGGAGTCGAAAATTCGAATTCGAGTTTTCAACGGGAGAGCACGTTTCAAGCATCCCTGATCATGAATCGAACATTTTTGAAGTAATGTCTCTATGTGTGTGTGTGTGTGTGTGTCTGTGAGGAGACGATATCGCACGAACGAATGGAGCGATTCAAATAAAATTTGGTACAAAAATTACAATCCGTGAATACTGGAAGCTTATTGTTTTTAAACACAATCGAATGTTCAGAACCCTCCTAAATTTTCGAGTGAAATTTTGAAAAAATCATCAAAAAATCAAAACCTTTAATAAAGTTAGTTAAATAGACATTTCTTATGTAATCTTTCCTTAGAAAATAATTGGCATAAACTTTAGAAGGCTAGCATGAACCGTTCTCGAAATATTGCACATTTTTCAAATAAATTTTTCAAAAAATCCCATAAATTAAAAAAAAATATTAACTGTTGAAAAACATGTTCACTTTTCACATATAATATCTTGCGATAAATTTGGTGACATCATTCTCATGGATCTAGCTCATTCCATTCATGAGAAAAGATGCTTTGATTAATACTTTTGTATTTGAACGCCAATAGTCATTTATCTACTATAAAAAGAACTTATTTCTCCATCCATAACGCAAGATTTTGGCGACGAATTTGACGGAATATCGTCAACTTGGCGACTTTTTAAATATGGCCATATTACCGAATATCTTGCCAAAAGGATAAAAATAACGCTAACTCAATGAAAATGACGACTAATTGATGAAAATTCAATATCTTGGAAGGAATAGAAGTATCTACTATAAGAATAACCTATTTTTTTACTGTAAAAATAGTAAATTCATTTCATTATATAAGGAAAGTCATGTGCTGTCCACATCAGAATATTTATCTAATCAGTCATAGTAAAATTACTGTAGAGTGACCGAACGTGTGGAGTCATAGGCCTTTCCTTGCAAAGTTATTGGTCTGCTAAAAGACATACCTAGCAACCTTGTGTAAAAATTGTTGATTCAAACTGGAAAAAATATTTAAGTATACAGAACGTTGAAGAGAAGTCGTAACTGTCACATTTGTAAATGTGTCAAAAATCTACGAACATTCCTAAAGGAAAGCCTCACCCGCGGTCTGATTGCCCATGTATCGATGTATAATGCAATTCATGCGAGATTCAAAGAATGAAAAGCCAAAAAAAGAACTTATTAAATCCACTCTTATTCCATTTCTGCGAGCAATGGTTTCAAACTGACAAATTTCCAGCTTTGCTTTTTAACCATCGAGTAATTACACATGTAAACGTCCATTTTGTTGTCAACGCCTAAGCACACAGCATTCACGCTTCTTGAGTGTTTTCGTCCTCCTCTCGGTAAACTAGATCCAAGAATATTCAAATGCCGCTTCCTGAATCGAATTTGTAATATATTAGATAACCCTAGGCATTGATACGAAGTATTTCCTATCAGATCACAGTATATGTATTTTTTTTAATTAAGGAATTCTTTGTTTTTCTTGCAGAATCGAGCGTGATGGGAAACAAGTATCCCCTGTCATCTGAGAACTGCTTCCAGCAAATCATTTATCTTTAGGCATGTCGAAATTCCAACGCAGAAAACGGAGTGAAAGAAGAAATTCATATTTCGAACAATTTAAAAACCTTGTTAAATGTTTGAAATTTAACTACGGGGTATAACGTTAAAAGGAAATGTGATTCAACAGAGTGTTTTAAGAACATAGCGAGGAGGAAATAAAACCCCTATGAATGAAAAGCTTGAAAATTCCATAATGCTTTGAGAATTATATTCAGTCCAGATGTCGTTAGTGTTAGTAAAGTGTTCTCATTTGACACAACGGTAAAGCGCAGTGTTTAGTATACGTATTTTTGATTATATTATTTAATTAAAGTGGGGTAGTAATGGGTAGAAGTAATGGGTAGGTAAATGGGCAGCATGGGGTAATAATGGATAGAAGTAATAAGTTTTTTTTTTACTAGTTGCAACGGTAAAAATTATATATAGGGTCAAGTTATAGAACATACGGAGACAAAAATGAATTGAAAAGCAAAATAAATTCAAAAACTTGGGAAATTTCTTTATTGGTTGAGTCATAATTTGCGCTGCAATATTTATTTATTTCGGCAAGATTAACAGTTTAAATAAATAATATTGAATTCAATACGAGCCTTTCGCCATTGAAATACATGCAATCAGTTGAGACTTCTCTTACCCCCCGCGTCAGGGGGGGGGGGGGATTTAACACGCTGCACGCGAACATTTGCCTACTGCGCAACGAAGAGACGCCGCATGATTTTTCACTTTTCAGAAAACAAAAGGAACTGCGATCATTTTCGAATTAACATTTATAACGTAAAATGGTAGAATCGTTCATGGATTCGTTTAAACTATGGCCGTGTTCAAGATTGGCGACCGAGGCAATCGGGCGTTTAAACGTCACGAAATGGATCATTTCAGGGAATTTAATTGGCTAATGCTGACTCAACTGTGCTACCAGCGCTACCGGCTTGACTCCTGAACATAGCCTATGTCGTCCACTCACACTGGGGTGTTTTACTAAAGCTCATTTTCGAAATAAAATATATTTTAAATAAACTTCGTAATAATCTAAGTCAATGTCGTTTGGAAGCATTTGTAAGGTCAAAATCTCAAACATGGAACATTCGTACCATAAATGATAATTATCACATATAATCATTTTTAAAATAAAGTTTTTATATAATATGGAACGTATTCTATCAAAATACATGTTAAACCGAGGCAAGTAACGAGCTTGACCCTGGTATTAGGCAATAGAGTAGGCAAGATTTTTTTCGGGGGGTAGGGGGCATTTAAAAAAAACCACTTAGAAAAACAAATACAAACGGGGGTTCCGGCCCGTCTGTGCCACCCCTGCCTACGCCACTGTATTAGGCGCCACTAAGATTCTTGCCTACTGCGCCATTTCCCTTAAATCCGTCTGTGCCCAGCGCCACCTAAAAAAACCAATTTTGGCATTGTAGTGAGGCCCAGTAGACCAACTTAACATTTTAATGCCTTTCCTTTACCTCCATGGTTTTAGAATTGAAACATCTGTAGTGTCAGGCTCCATAGACTTTCTTATACTTTATATTATTTTGCTCCACATCCTAATCAATACTGGAATTAAACAAAACTTTTTGAATCCCAAAATTTATTAATGGCAAAACATTAATAACTATAGTAAATTGATAGAACAAAAAATGAAAAACGAAATTTTTACAAAAACGCAGAAACCCCGAAAACGTTCTACTGAATCCCGGAGTTCCGCGAAACACAGTTTGAATATCCCTACTTGAGACTGACAATTTTATAGCTCTATTAAGCAAATTTAAAAAATCTGATGTGGGCAACACATGACTTTCCTTATATAATGTAATGAATTTACTACTTTTACAGTAAAAATTAGGTTTTTCTTATAGTAGATACTAATATTCCTTCCAAGATATTGAATTTTCGACAATTAGTCGTCATTTTTATTGATTTAGCGTCATTTTCATTGATTTAGCATCATTTTTATCCATTTGGCGAGTTTTTATTTAATTTGGGAACATTTCAAAAAGTCGCCAAGTTGGCGACATTCCGCCAAATTCGTCGTCGAAATCTCGCCAAGCGTTATGGACGAAGAAATAAGTAATTCTTACAGCAGATAAATGACTATTGGCGTTCAAATACAAAAGTATCGCTCAAAGTATCTTTTTTCATGAATGGAACGAGCTAGATCCACGAGAATGATGTCACCCAATTTATCGCATGGTATTACATATGAAAAGTGAACATGTTTCTCAATAGGAAATATTTTTTTTTTACCTTATATGACTTTTTGATAACTTTTTTGAAAAATGCGCAATATCTCGAGAACGGTTCATTTTAGCGTTCCAAAATTTATGTCAATCGTTTTCTAATGAAAAATTACATAAGAAATATCTATTTGCGAAACTTTATCAGTGGTTTTGACTTTTGGACGATTTTTTCAAAATTTTATTCGAAAATTTAGAGGGGTTCTGAACATTCGATTGCGTATAAAAACAATAGACTTCCAGTGTTTACGGATTGTGATTTTTGTACCAAATTTGGTTCGAATCGGTCCATTCGTTCGTCAGTTATCGTCTCCGCAGACTCACTGACACACACACACAAACACACACACACACACACAAACACACACACACAGACATCACTTCAAAAATGTTTGATTCGTGATCAGGGATGCTTGAAACGTGCTCTCCCGTCGAAAACTCGAATTCGAATTTTCGACCCTGTCACAATACTTTCCTTATACATTATGTATATAAGGAATATAACAAGGTTGAGATCAGGCTGTCCAATCTTTATGAAATATCAATACATTTCATAAAAATAACAATCCGTATATATTTGAATCAGTACTTTTGGACTTTTATGCTAGCTGCGAGGTCAGACTTAATATGTCGGTCCCCATAGAGTCGCGCAAAATTGTGCTGCTGTTGCAGGTATAGACTATTACATGCCGAAGAACGCAGAAAGTGCAAAATCAGTCCATCGATATTGGAATCTGCAATTTGAGCTTGCTCCTAGCTTTCGAAAAGTCCTTTAAGCGGGTTCTGTGTGAGTATATATGCCTGTTCAGTAAGTATGGGAACAAGAAAATCGAAATGTAGTACAGAGAACGATTCTAGAGATTATAGACGCTAAATTCTACAGAAATGTTTCACATACAACATCATTAGCGCATTCCCAATACACATATTGTTTTTACTTTCCCTGCAATACATGGTAATGTATAGGGAAAGTATTGGAATCATGTCGAAAATCACAACTCGAGTTTTCGACGGATCTATACTTTTCGAGACCTCTAGAATACGAAAAAACCATTTTAGCGTGACGTCTGTGTGTGTGTGTCTGTGAGTCTGTGTGTCTGTGTGTCTGTGTGTCTGCGTGTCTGTCTGTCTGTCTGTGTGTCTGTCTGTCTGTCTGTGTGTCTGTCTGTGCAAATTTTGTATCCACTCTAACTAAAGAACTAATCGACCGAATCTCATAAAATTTGGTAGGTAAGTCACTTGTGGGCGAGTCTGGTGCTGATTAGTTTTGGATACAATTCGGGATAAAAGAACCCGCCTTTTCTTTGCGAAATGGCCCGCAAAATCTTGTATCCACTCTAGCTGAAAAACTAATGGACCGATTTTCACAAAATTTGGTAGATAAATCGCTTATGAGTCACCCAGGTGCTGATTAGATTTTGGTACGATTCGAAAAAAAATAACCTGCCTTTTTTTGCAAAATGGCCCGCAAAAATCACAAAATCTAAAATAAAAAAACTACCTATGCTGAAATATATCCATTAAATGCTTGTTTGATACGTAATTTTTAACGAAGAAAATAATAAGACCAACCCCATTACACTAGGACTAGCCGTTCTCGAGATATTTTAGTTTATTCGTTTTTCTCTATGCCACCTTTCAAATTGAGTCCAGTTACCAAATGAGAACAAATATTGAATGAATTAATAGTGAATTAAATTTAATTAAAATAAAGAGAATGTGTATATAAGTCTGCAGGGAAAGTTATGTGCTGCCCACATCAGATTTTTACTTTCCCTGCAATACATGGTAATGTATAGGGAAAGTAGTGGAATCATGTCGAAAATCGCAACTCGAGTTTTCGACGGATTTACACGTTTCGAGACCTCTAGAATACGAAAAAACCATTTTTAGCGTGACGTCTGCGTGTCTGTCTGTATGTCTGTCTGTCTGTCTGTGTGTCTGTCTGTGCAGATTTTGTATCCACTCTAACGAAAAACCTAATGGACCGAATTTCACAGAATTTGGTAGGTAAATCACTTGTGGGCGAGTCCGGTGCTGATTAGTTTTGGGTACGATTCGGGATAAAAGAACTCGCCTATTTTTACGAAATGGCCCGCAAAAGCTTATATCCACTTTGACTGAAAAACTAATGGACCGAATTTCACAAAATTCGGCAGATGAGTCACTTGTGGGTCACCCTGGTGCTGATTAGATTTTGGTACGTTTCGGAAAAAAATAACCTGATTTTTGTGCAAAATGGCCCGCAAAAATCGTCAAAATCTAAACTAAAGAACTATGTATGCTCAAATATATCCATTAAATGCTTGTTTAATACGTAATTTTTAGCGAAGAAGAAAGAATAAGACCAACCCCATTACACTAGGACTAGCCGTTCTCGAGAGATTTTAGTTTTTCGTATTTTCTCTACGCCACCTTTGAAAATAAGTCCGGTTACCGAATGAGAACGAAAATTGAATTGAAAGTGAAATACATTTATTTAAAATAAAGAGAAAGTGGATATAAGTCTGCAGGGAAAGTCATGTGCTGCCCACATCAGATTTTTTCTTACTGCAACATTACATTGTACAATCACATATTTCTTTTTAAAAATTGATTTTGTAAAAATTTGCAAAAACATTTGTTCTTTAGAGACAAACAACCCACAGTATGAGGAAACAACTTATCTTCATCGCCCAACACGTCAACTAAAGAATATAACTTTTAAGAGTAGCGGTAGAAGATTCTGCAATCATAATTACCCCGTCTTTACAGCCTTCTGATACGACAACTATTTAGGGAAGGAACACAAGCCACCGTGTAATTGCTCTCATTTTCCGAAGCGTACATCACTTCGAATGGAGCGGCAATTGTGTTCCAACCATCTCTCGAACAATGAGTTCTTAGTCTCCAACAATCCATAGTCAAAGATCTACGCAAAGTGAGCTCCAGTCACGCGCGATAATGAATGTATTTACAGAGTTTTTGTGTACGAATTCGCTGCTGTTTACGTGAGAAGAAGAAAATAATAATAAATGAGACTGTAATCGTCATGCTGTGCGGCGAACCTTGCACTAACGGACCTCCATTAAGAAAGAAAAGAAAATCTGTATCCAACACATGGTTTTTCTTTACTGAGTTTTCAAATCATCAATAAATTCATATAAATTGAGATATTTAGAAAACTCTTAAAGCTGCTTTCTATCTTTTGAAATATCGTTCTTAAATCAGTTGATTTTCACTTCAAATCATTATAAAATATCTGATGTGGGCAACACATGACTTTCCTTATATAATGCAATGAATTTACTACTTTTACAGTTAAAAAAATGTTATTCTTATAGTAGATACTTATATTCTTTCAAAGATATTGAATTTTCTTGAATTAGTCGTCATTTTCATTGATTTAGCGTAATTTTTATCCATTTGGCGAGATTTTCGTTAATTTAACAAAATCTAAAAATGTCGCCAAATTGGCGACATTCCGTTAAATTCGTCGCCAAAATCTCGCCAAGCGTTATGGACGGATAAATAAGTTATTCTTACAGCAGATAAATGACTATTGGCGTTCAAATACAAAAGTATTACTCAAAGTATCTTTCTCTTGAATAGAACGAGTTAGATCCACGAGAATGATGTCACCTAATCTATCGCATGATATTACATATGAAAAGTGAACATGTTTCTTAACAGTTAATATTTTTTTTAATTTATGGGACTTTTTGATAAATTTATTTGAAAAATGTGCAATATTTCGAGAACGGTTCGTGCTAGCGTTCTAAAATTTATGTCAATCATTTTCTAAGGAAAAATTACATAAGAAATGTCTATTTGTGTAACTTTATTAAAGGTTGTGATTTTCTGATGATTTTTTCAAAATTTCGCTTGAAAATTTAGGAGGGTTCTAAACATTCGATTGTGTTTTAAAACAATAGGCTTCCATTATTCATGGATTGTGATTTTTGTACCAAATTTCATTCGAATCGCTTCACTCGTTCGTGAGATATCGTCTCCACAGACTCACTGACACACACACACACATACACGTACTTTCACACACACACACACACACACAGAGAGAGATCACTTCAAAAATGTTCGATTCGTGATCAGGGATGCTTGAGACGCGCTCTCCCGTCGAAAACTCGAATTCGAATTTTCGACCCCGTCACAATACTTTCCTTATACATTATGTATATAAGGAAAGTAATAAAATTGAAAATATTCCATCTGTTGGGAATAGGCTGTACCGAATTTTATAAAAATTTAATGAGTGGCCTTGGTAGGATCCCACTTAAAATGGAGGCGTCCGTCTGTCTGTCTTCCAGTCCTTCTGAACGTTTCCTCACTTTGAGCGTAACTCAAACGTTATAAGAGCCTCCAAACAATCGCTGCTGGAGTTGCCAAAGTAACGAGGCATAATCGTTTTATTTTTAGCCTCTCTACAATAAATGCAATTTAGAATCCAATAACGGAACCCGATCGTTGTTTGTGCGTCTATCTCTTAAAATTAATGAAGCTTTATAAATTAACGAAATAAAAAATTAACTTTTTATTCTGTAAACAATATTAATGGAATGAAACTTGTGTTTCTTTCATTTGAGTTCTTTATCGTCTACCATGTATTACTACTTATATATTTGCATGTAACATTTTAGCGACAGCAAAAATTTACTTATCTGGTTTTACTAAATGACAATATTCGGTTATTTGTTAAATACCAGCTTCATTTAGAATATGCTAGACATAAAATGTTATTATAATTGTAAAATTGTTATTACTTATATAAATAAAATCGTAAATTGTGCTTTTGTTTATCTGTTTATTATCTCAGTATGGAAGAGCTTACTTCTCTCATTTTTGAGAGAATGATTATAAAATTTCAACAACAAAATGCTAAAAGTTCACCGCAAATATTGAATTATTATTTTTACTTTCCCTGCAATACATGGTAATGTATAGGAAAAATATTGGAATCATGTCGAAAATCGCAACTCGAGTTTTCGACAGATCTATACGTTTCGAGACCTCTAGAATACGGAAAACCTATTTTTAGCGTGCCGTCTGTGTGTGTGTCTGTCTATGTGTCTGTGCAATATATGAATCCACTCTAACTAAAAAACTAATGAACCGAATTTCGTAAAATTTGGTATGTAAGTCACTTGGATAAGACCCTGGTGATGATTAGTTTTTGGTAGGAATCGTATAAACGGAATCCGCCTTTTTTTCCGAAATGACCGGTAAAAATTTCATGTATCCACTCTAGCTAAAATACTAATTAACCAAATTTCACAAAATTTGGTAGATAAGTTACTTGTGGGACACTCTGGTACTGATTCGATTTTGATACGATTCGAAGAAAAACAACCTGCCTTTATTTAAATAATGCCCGCAAAAATCGCCAAAATCTACAAAAAAAAAAGACTTCGTATGCTGAAATGTATCAATTAAATTCTTGTTTTATACGAAATTTTTGAAGAGGAAAAGAATATAACACACTCCATTATAATTTAGGACTAACCGTTCTCAAGATATTTGAGATTTCTTGCATTTTTGTTACGCTGCTATCGGAAAAATGTCCAATTACCAAATAAAAGCAAAACTTGAATTAAAAATGCATATTTAGCGTTATTTGGTGCACTTTAACTCAATCTAATGAATTATTAAAGAAATAAAGAAAATATGAATTTAAGTCTGCAGGAAAAGTCATGTGCTGCCCATATCAGATTTTTTTGTTATATATTTCATAGGAAGAAAGGGTATACTGCTAGAGTAACGCTTAAAGATATTATTTGGTCATTTTAAGACAAAAATGGCATTTTTTTTTAATTCTAATATTTGAATAATGTTATTTTCTCTATTTCTATATTACAATCCTTAAATTATAATACGACTCTGTAACAGGGCGATACGAAAATCAAGAAACTGGCCAACTGATCATCCTGTTATAGGACAGAAATCGCTTCACTGCAATCCAGAGCGTTTAGAATTTTGTTAACGTTGTGTGGTAGGTGTTAAATTACACGTCATCATTACGAGGTTCAACGTAAATTCTTCTACCAGAAAAATTCTAAAAGTTCACCGCAAATATTGAATTATTATTTTTCTTTACATTATATATTTCATACGAAGAACGAGTATACTACTAGAGTAACGTTTAAAGCTATTATTTGATCATTTAAAGACAAAAATTGCATTTTTTTTTAATTCTATTAATATTTGAATAATGTTATTTTCTCTATTTCTGTATTACAATCCTTAAATTACAATGATGCGACTCTGTAACAGAGCCATACGAAAATCAAGAAACTGGTTATCTGTCATCCTGTTATAGGACAGAAATCGCTTCAATGCAATCCAGAGAGTTTAGAATTTTGTTAAAGTTGTATGGGTGTTAAAATAATGCACGTCATCATTACGAGGTTCAACGTAAATTCTTCTACCAGAAAAATTTTAAAAGTTCACCTCAAATATTGAATTATTATTTTTCTTTACGTTATATATTTCATACGAAGAACGGGTATTTTAGTTTATTATTTGCGATAATTATTTGTGATAGTTTGCATAAACGGAAGTTATACTTCAGAAATGGCTGAAATACGCTAACCCCACAAAAGCTGTATAGTAGACAAATGGAAAAGAGCTTCTTTTTTCTAGATGAAAGCCATTTCAAAGTACTACATAGCACACAAAGTTAAATTTTGTGTGCAAAAACCCTTGATAACAAGCAATCTATTCATCTTTTAGTGAGTTCTTAATAAACAATTGTGCACATATTTAAAAGAAGCTTAATTCAGAATTTGAGCCATATGGATGCAAACGGGCTCCTCTGTTCAATCTCAATCTCGAATTTCATTTAGAAATTTATACTCTCTGTATATAATAATATAAAAAAGTAAAAAATGACATTTTTTTTCCCATCTCGATAGAAACAGTTATTATTGAAACAACTTAGCATTATCTTGTGAGATTAAAAAATCGTGCACATCGTTTTCTGAACTCAGCTCATCAAACAGGGGGCTATCTTCAGAATTAGAAATTTTACTCAAATTTCTTCTATTTTAGATATCTTCATATTTAAGACTACTTAAATATATTTATTTAAATATGCAGAATTTTTTATAAATAATTTTAATAAAGATGTAAATGTATTATTATTATTATTATTATTATTATTATTAGGAAAATACATTTAATCCAAAAAAAGGGAATATTAACCAACTGAAAATAAATTCACTGAATTACAAAGATATTTTTTGTTACCCATACATGCACGACGGCGTCATTTACATGTATGTATTTGCGTGACACCACCTGGCGTGCGTGAGTGCAGGTAAAGCATTGTCACGCGTGACATCGTGACAGCTTCACGTGACCTTTCATCGCCGTGCAGGTTGTCGCGCGCACCGTAAACATGTGTGCAGAACTGAAATCTCTTATTTATGTGACCCCAACATTGTTTGCAGCGACCTTCTCGGCATATAATACATATCCCGATCAGGCAATCTACACGCAATTGGGAAATACACATTGTTTCAAAGTAGCGAGATATTTTTATGGCTGTTTGGCGAGATAATACGGCGCCAAGCGGAAAATAAAATGCGACGATGCGTTTAAAAATAAACTTCATTTTAAGTTAAAATGGACTAGATAAGTTCTAAACGTCTATAAATAAAATATATCTATTCTATTTCCATTTTAATACTTATCTTCACCAGAAATGATTTAACGCGTTGCAAATTATACTTAATTATTTGACAATGCGGTTTTAAAAAAATTATATTTTCGAGTTGTATTTAAAAAAAATCTGATGTAGGCAACACATGACTTTCCTTATATAACGTAATGGATTTACTACTTTTACAGTAAAAATAAATAGGTTTTTCTTATACGAGTAGTAGATACTAATATTCTTTCCAAGATATTGAATTTTCGACAATTAGTCGTCATTTTCATTGATTTAGCGTCATTTTTATCCATTTGTCGAGATTTTCGTTAATTTGGCAGCATTTAAAAAGTCGCCAAGTTGGCGACATTCCGCCAAATTTGTCGCCAAAATCTCGCCAAGCGTTATGGACCAAGAAATAAGTTATTCTTACAGCAGATAAATAACCATTAGCGTTCAAATACAAAAGTATTACTCGAAGTATCTTTTTTCATGAATGGAACGAACTAGATCCAAGAGAATGATGTCACCCAATTTATCGCATGATATTACATATGAAAAGTGAACATGTTTCTCAATAGGAAATATTATTTTTTATTTTATATGACTTTTTGATAATTTTTTTTAAAAATGTGCATTATCTCAAGAACGGTTCATGTTAGCGTTCTAAACTTTATGTCAATCGCTTTCTAATGAAAAATTACATAAGAAATGTCTATTTGCGTAACTTTTTTAGTGGTTTTGATTTTTTAGCGATTATTTCAAAATTTCATTCGAAAATTTAGGGGGGTTCTGAACGTTCGATTGCGTAAAAAAACAATAGGCTTCCAGCGTTTACCGATTGTGATTTTTGTAACAAATTTGGTTGGAATCGGTCCATTCGTTCGTCAGTTATCGTCTCCACAGACTCACTGACACACACACACACACACACACACACACACACACACACACACACACACAGACATCACTTCAAAAATGTTTGATTCGTGATCAGGGATGCTTGAAACGTGCTCTCCCGTCGAAAACTCGCATTCGAATTTTCGACCCCGTCACAATACTTTCCTTATACATTATATATATAAGGAAAGTAATAAGCAGATATACCTGACGGTGCTCATAAATTAAAGCATGCGCAATTTTCAATAGTAATCTAACTGGTACTTGTTCTTAAAAAATATTATATTAAACTATTTAATTTAATTCCCCTAAAAATAAATAGAAGAATTTCTATTCCCGCTATACAAAATTATCTGCACTGCATATTGAAGAATAAAACATTCTCGCCCAGTTTGTAAATTAATCATTTTTCTTCAGTTTGTAAACTAATCATTCAATGTTAGTATGTCAGAACACCAAATACAACCCCGAGGGCTGAGAAACACTCATGTATACTAATTCGACCATGCTAAATCCAAATTCGAAATTCGTTTTTCATTTTAACCCTTGGAGTTTGGCCTTTTTTGCTATTTTTGTGTTCATAATCTCAGGCCGAAAGCACCACAACATAATACAATTGCATGGTCAAGAGACTTTAATGCCTGAAAAGATAAAAGGTGGAAAACTGTATTTAGCTCATGGAGTTAGAGAAGAAACCACCTCCATGATGTAACTGAATAGGAAAATTAATATTGAGAAGTCATCACAATCTAAAAATTCAGAATATGAATATTTAAATCATGGTGTTAGAATGACTTGCTTGTTCCTTTATCTTCAGATTCATGTTTTAAAAATCGCATTATAGAAGCGCAGTGTCAGTATGTCAGAATCCCGATTGCAATCCCCAAGGCTGAAAAAACTTGTGTATACTAATTCGACCTGGCTGGATCCAAATCTAAAATCCGTTGCCCAAAATCCGTTGTAAAAAAAAATGCTGTAGAATTGTAGAAAAGTTACTCATACCGTTCAACTGATGCTGACTCCAATACAACAAACCATATAGGCCTGTAGAAGACGAAAAACATATTTTTAGCGTGACGCCTGTGTGAGTGTCTGTCTGTGCAAACAATTGCTAGTGTCAGCAACCAATTAAGTTTTAATAATAATAAATAAACCTATTCAGCTCTAAAAACCAACGAAAACATTTGCATGATTATGCCAAAAAAACAAATATCTATATTCTATAAAACAATGAGGTTTTTTTTCTTAATTTCTTAAAATGTATATATAACATAATATTAAACCATGGAGTTAAATAGATGGGGATAAAAATATAGATGTAAAATTTAAAAATGCCATAGGGCTTAGAAAATTATATCTGTGTCGCTAGTGTTAGTAATGTCCCATCTGTTCTCATTCGACACAGCCGGAAAACATAGGGTTTAGTATATGTATTTTTAATTATTTTTAAATTAAAGTGATATAATTATAAATAAAAGTAATAAATATTTTTCCCTTGTTGTAAAACAGGATACAGAATATATAAAGGCAAAATTAAACTGAAAAGTAAAATTAATTCGAATATATAGGAATATTCTTTATTGTTTGAGTTCTAATTTACATCGACTGATAATTTTTTTCTTCAAAACTAACAACTCACATAAATATTACTTAATTCAATACGAGTCTTTCGCCATAAAAAAATACATACAATGCAGTGTGATTTGTCTTACTCCTTGAAATTTTTATAATGGATTGAAACAAAATACCATTGAATCTTATAACTAGGTGTTCAGAAGCGTGGAGAATTTTATAGACATCTCCCTAATGTAGGCCCATTAGAAAGTAGTATTTCAGCCATAGAGCAAAAGGACAAACGAAACATGGCAATATCATCATTCCTCTTTTGATGAGAGAGCGCAGGGAAAAGTTTATAGTGCTGCCACCTGGTGACAGGAAGAATAACAGGCGAAATTCCTCTTCTCCAGACAAAAGAAAATGATACAGATAACCACTCTCACGCGCATGACCGTCTTTATTTATTATTTACTAAAAAAATAGAAAGCATAAGACGAAGGCCTCTGCATTTTAGAGTCCGTAACGCACAACTTTAATTATTTATTAAAGTTATTGCTACATTTATGTCTTTAACAAATTCTGAAAATCCAATTTTTATATCTCTCTATTTAAGCAAAAGATTTCGACCTAAAGATTTGCACTGCACAATCGTTCTCAACTAACTTGAGAACGTAGTCACATTCGAGTTATGGCGATTTATCGAATCTATAGCTTTTCCTAGATTATTCGCGGAATCTAATCAACCGAATTCTTAATTCTTTTTTCAAACAAAGGGCTTCGACATCTAGATTTGCCCCCAAAATGTTGAATAACTCGAAAAAGTATTCAAATTCGGATTATGACTATTTGGATTTTTAGCTGTCCTCAGCGTGTTCACCCGATTTTCATATCTGTTTTTAAACGAAGTTGCCCGACTTGCAGATTTGTCCAATGTTTTTGACTAACTTGAAAACGCATTCGAATTTCAATGATGACCAATTTTTAAATTATGGGATTTATAGCTTAAATTATTTAATATAGCTTAAATTTTAAATTATGGAAGATTGTTTGGGGGAATCGTCTCGGCTGATTTTCTTTGATGAAAATGCTCCTCGGCCTGCAAATTTGATCAAACGTTTTTTAAGCTCAAGAGAGCCTTCAAACTTAAATTATGACCAATCTTTCATTTTGCAGCCCTCAACGCGTTCTTGGAATATACTTCGCAGATGTATGATACGCTATGTTACGTGCTATGTTCATTAGAAAATGTATATGTGTAAACAGTGCATAAAGTCAAACAAACGCAGAATGTTGCACATAAAAAATTCGTTTTAAAAATCCCTTCCAGTAACGAATTTTTCACAACGGGTTGAGCGAGTCAATATCTTAATAGCAGTATAGAGTTAGAAACATTCACTATAGCGCAAATAAATCGTAAAAATTGCACTAGCTTGCGATTGAAATTGATGGGAAAAAATCTTATGTATCCAACTCTTGACTTCCCCTACCAATGAACAAATTTCGATATTCCAGGACAAAAAACAATAAAAAAATGGATAAATAAAAATGAAACATACAACTATTATTTGACCTTGCTGAACATGAATAGTCTTATTGTTGTTAACGATTAAAATGCCATAATACATTTCATGAGAATCATGTGATTATTTTGTAAAATATCAACGGTCCGTTGGAAAAGTAAATTTCTAATAAGTAAATCCCAAGGTATATATCTCAAGGTATATATCGGTTCTATAAAGTAAATCTCAAGTCCGACATCTGATAATTCTTAAAAAATTCGCTCCATTGATTTATAATAAAATTTACTAGAAAAGAATTCAATTGTTTAATTCATTCATACATGTAAGAACATTTAAACTTTAATTATTTTTTTTTTTTGCTATTTCTGATCGAAAATACACTCGAGAACGGCGAATGTCAACATCCAATAAATAATATTATTCACTTTTAAATATACAATCACATGTAAAGTAGCTATTTCCGTAACATGAAGAAGCTGTTTGTTAGAATGTGATACATTACGACTGGCGTCTCCTCAAAAATGGATTCTCAAATTATACTACGTACATAGAAGTCAAATTATACTAAGTACATAGAAGTCAAATTATAGTACGTTTACGTACATAGAACTTCCGCCGGAACTAAATAAGATTTGTTTTAACTTATTCGTTATAAATATATATTTCTATTATTTCTTTGGATTAGATTATCAAAAAATTATATACTAGCAGCATACCCGTTCTTCGTCCGGAGTATATAATATAAAGAAACTTAAAATTAACAATCATGCGCAAATTCCTATAGTATACTAAATGACATTTTTAATCAAAATATTCTGCCAAAGTATTTAACATAATGCTCCTAAAAAGAAGTTAAGGAATGTCTGTTCTCACTATTCAAAATTGCTTCACGGGCAGATCTGAAGAATAAAACATCTTGGCCTCTTTTGTAAGCAAATTTAGAAAAAATATTGAATTGAATCAATATATGCAAAATAAGAGCGTTAAAATTGTATGGGACCCGTACTACTTATATATGCGAATATTAGAAGATATAACCTGTATTAGTAGACTACATGTATAAATTGAAAATATCAATAAATCCTTAATCTTTAAAGCAAAAAGCAGTAATTGATTCCAATATGTGCCGAAATGAAAGTGCTAAAATTATATGGGAAGATATACCCGTGCTACTTATAATGTCATAGATTAGAAGATATGTCCTAGTGTTAGTAAAGGATTACCCGTATTATAATATGAGTCTTAAAAATCTTTGCCAAAATAAAACAGATTAATTAATAAATTAAAAATATCAATTATCCCCGTAATCTTCATACCAGAAGGCCGTACTTGAATCCAATATATGCCAATATATGTCAAAATATATGCCAATATACCTGTACTATTTATATTCTCATAGATTAGAAGATATAGCCATGCATTTGTAGAAGATTACTCGTACAACGTACAATATATGAGTTTCAACCATTTTTGCCGCAAAAAAACAATGGCATAAGAAATTGAAAATATCAATAATCTCTGAATAAATAATCCCCGAAAACATCAATAATAATAATGCTTAAATCTGAAGATCATAATTGATATTATCCTTTCGGAGACATTTCAATCAATTTGGCAACGTTTAAGAAATTTGCCAAGTTAGCGATATCCAGCCAAATTCGTAGCTCTAAATTTGCATATCTAAATAAAATATCGTGTTCCAGTTTGTATATAATAAATGAAAACACTAAAATATTATTAGAAGATATACCCGTTCTACTCTTTTTCTGTTTCAACAATCGGATAAATGAATTTATTAGGTAGACAGAATATATGAGTTTATTAGCTAAACACAATAAGCTTGAAACCTCTTTGCCAAAATAAATGAAAGTGATGTACGCAGTTCGCAATTAATATAATTAAAAGAAAAATCAAACCGTTTTTTTCTAAATTATATTTTTATATTAATTTATTTATTATTCAAATCGAAAAAAAAATAATAATCATTAACAAACACATTTAATTTTATTGCGACATGATATAAGATAGAATCTTCCTCATAAAATGCGAAATTAAATAATCATTTCGATTTTTTTATAATTTTCATCATTGAGTAAAAGCTTGTAAAAAATATAAGCCATGGAGGTAGATTTCCTATTTAAATTCATGTTTCAAGCAATTCATGCTTTCAGATAGTGACTAATTAGCGCAAAAAATCTCCTCCAAGCTCAGAAATAAAGTTTTATTTCTCTATATACGTTTTAAACAAACGATTTCCATCCTTTCCGTTTGGATAAACCACGGAGTTAGAGAGTAGAACTCCTAGGGAAAAGTTCCGTTTTTCAGTAATATCTCGACAACCCCTGGTCTTAGAAACCCGAAACTTGGACAAAATTTATGGGGTCTATTTCAAGGCTACCCACAAAATTTTATTAAATTCGGTCCAGCCGTTCTCTCGTGATGATGAGACAAACGAAAGTTTCGTTTTTTACTAATATCTCAAGAACTACTGGTCGTAGAAACTCTAAAGACTAAGTTTTAAGTGGGGCTATTTCCAGGCTACCCACAAAATTTCATCAAATTCGGTTCAGCCGTCCTCTCGTGATGATAGGACAAACAGACAGACAGATTTTCAATTATATATATATATATATATATACTTTCTGCTAAAATTTCCGTGAATTGTCACAGCAACCATAAATCTTTAGGTCCTGCGTACAGTTTCAATATCATTCAGAGTTTAGTTGTAGGCTGCATCTGACCTGCGTCTGACTACGTTGCTCGGGCGCTACTGGAAATGGACTGCGGTAGCGGTTAGGGTACAGTGTAACCAATCGTAAATCCATCGTACGATTCTCCGCTTCTACAAAAGTTTTTTACAACTTTGTTATAAAATAAATGTCTAGCATTTGGACGAATAACTGAACATGCTAATACGCTGAATAGTTATGCACTGATAAAACTGTTCACAAAGTTATCGTATGGGTGTTCATCAAGGGCGGTTTGGAATTATATATACTCCATATATAAAAATATAAATTAGTAAATCCAATGTTAGAATGCAAGTAGTAACTCATAATACACTATTCCAAAATTTATGTATGCTTCGTATTAAAGAAACATTCTATTTACTCTATATATATATATATATATATATATGTAATGAACTAAAATAGAATTATTACTGAAAATAAATAAAGCATTCATAACAAAGTATTCAAATACCAACCAGAAAAACTGAAGAGAATGTCAAAAACCAACCATTATATTTAAAACAAAAATATTAAAGAAACATGGAATATCAAATAATAGAATGAAGGTGATGTAAAAGTAAAATCTTCAGGGGATAACTACTGTACATCAGCTTCAATTAAGTATATTTCATTTATTCCATTCACCTGTTAATGTGAACAGAAGGTCAATAGTAGCCCCTATGTGCTAAAAATGGAAAATGATTGAGAAATTTGGAAAACTAAAAATGATTGAAAAAATTGAATTGACTTTCACGTGTGTATTAAAGGTGATATATAGCAGTCGTCCCCTGAAGATTTTACTATTACATCACCTTCATTCTATTTTTTAGTATTCCATTTTTCTTTAATATATATTTTTTTTAATATAATGAGTGGTTTCTAACATTCTCTTGATTTTCTTTCTAATTGGTATTTGAATATTTTCGTTTGTTATGGATGCTTTGCTATTTTTCTTTAATAATTCTGTTTTAATTCATCTATATTACTTATAAATTTCATCTTATTTATATGCTACACTAGGGCAATAAGTAGATGCATTTTGAATTGTACAGTTCTTTAATACATTTCTATTGTTAAACTTTTTAGTTTCATATGCTTATAGTATTTTATATTTAAACTCTCTGATTATATATATATATATATATATATATATACAAACAAATCGAAGCCATTTGCGGGATGAAACATAATTGTAGCATCGCTAACAACGCATACCTTCACTTATCATGAGTAACAGGCAGTACGCCTACCATATGTTTCAATTATAGGCTCGGTTATGAGGGTTGTCAGTTCATTAACTCGCATGCAAGCAAGGAAACAATAGGATAGTGTCCCCTATGTTGTTTTCACAGGTAACGGTCAATCATATGCAAGGTTGGCACGGATCGGTTATATGCCACAGTCGGTTAACTTGTCGATAGAACAGCTGTTTATCAATACCTGGCCCTGGAGCAGTACTTTATATTCATTATGGTTCACTAAAGAAGAAGTGCTTAATTGTGTGGGTATTAAACTCAAAATTCTTAATATTCTAGTAATGTAATAATCAATAAATTACCTAAGAAGGTAAAACTTTTATTCACACAACTTCATAAAATCCACTCAATTTCGGGGGGGGGGGGGGGAGGGGATATATCCTATATTTATTTAATGGAGCTATTTTGAAAGTATTTCCGACATGCAGTTACTTTAGGAAGTTCTATCATTTTCAGCGATTTCAGAATAGACTACAGAATGAAGAATAAAAAATAACAGTCTTGAAGAATAGAAAATAATTTGTTGTATTATCTTTATCATCATAACAAAATCATTATAATTTGTCTAAAATTAAAAATAAAATCATGAAAAGTGAGAAAAAAATCACCAATTGGCAGGAAATTGTTAATACGATAAATATTGAATGAGTATCGTATATAAATAAGTATATCGTAAGTATCGTATGTAAGAATATATATTAAATATGAGCATATCGATACAAATTATCAATTGGCATCGTAAGATCATACACCCATTTCTACACAATTACTCTTTTAAGTATTTTTGTTTCTACTACCAGAAATATATTGCAAAATTATTTTATTAAAAAACACTTTTTTCGCTTTTCTGTAGCTTCAGATTATTTCGCATGTTACATGCTATAAAAATGTCATTAAATAATTCAAGAGGGGATGACCAAATGTACACTTTTAGCATATTAGCAGTATTAAAAATGGGAATATGTATTGTCGCTGATAAACATGTTACTTGAAAATAATTTCAACTCGATAAACTTTAAGCCCGTTTTCATCCGACTCACGGTGTTCAAATCAATTGCTGATAGATCACAGCAACCTTTGAGAGAAACTCAAGTAACAAATTATGTTAACACATAATTTGTTACTTGAGTTTTACAGGTTGCCACCAAATTATATCTTGAACACTCCTTCCAAATCGTGAAACAGAATTGGATTTCTATTAATGTTTATTTTAACGGTTGACTATGCGTCAAATATAATATATGTGTCAAACCTGAGTTTATTCTGTTTTGTTACTCTTGTTTTTCATATACTTGTATTTTAAGTAATAAAGTTGAAAAAAATAATATGTCCAGATATTTAATTACCTTAAATAACATCAGCGACATTGACCTAAAATAGTAGTAATCTACAAAGTTATATATCTTTTAAAATTTCCACTTTTTAGCACTGAAAAGACATCTCAAATACCTCAATTTTTGCAAGAAAGACCACATTACAAACTAATCTTAAAATCAACGCAGTGTACAAGCACTGTTTCCGCAGAGACATGTTATTGATATGGAGCGCTTTATACATCGATATGAAACGTGTATCGATATTGAGCTTTTTTTTCTATATGCTGTATCGATGGAGCGCCGCACGACTCCATCGATACATATAGAAAAAAAAGCGCAATCAAAATTACTTCGCACCAGGCGCCACATAAAGTATTTACGGCACTGCTAAAATATCCCATTATTTCATCCCTAAAAATTCACTTCTCCAAAATTTTACATGATTTATATTTCCATAAATAACTGCATTTAAAGTGTTAGATACACTTATTAATAAATCTAAAGTATGTATCTCCACTCGGTTTTTTCATATATTTATATTCGTATTGATCAAGTTCACTTGTGCCATTATTATCAGAACAAAAGAAATTATGATTTTTAAACTTTTGTATAAAATTTCTTTAGAAATTCGTTTCTACAAGTTGGCAACAGACCTTTTACATCAATGTATCCGATAATTGTCATTTTTCCGCATAATCTATAATATCGCCATTGTTAAGAGAATTATCGGTGTTTTTTGATTGGTAATTATACTATAAAAATAGTATATTTATCACTGTGTTTTTACCAATCGAATTACGAAAACAATCAATTTAGTTCTAGTTTTTAACATTATGTATCTACATAAAATTTAACAGTCATAAAATTTTACATTCATTTTTGAGCTATAGTGTCAGACATACATACACTCGCCGACTCGCATATTAAATATGTTTGAAATGCGTTTTAGTGGTCCAGATACGCGCATATATTTACTTGAAATATGTTTAAGTGCTTTTATGATGAAATCTCGAATTCGATTTAAGATTAGGAGAACAATACCTAAAGAATGCCTATATTGTCTTCACAAGATGTTGCCTCTCCTCAAGGTAAAACGACATTTACCGGCAACATCGCTATTATTTGAAAGTACAGGTCTCTTGATCTTGGCGACAAATTTGGTAAAAATGGTCAACTTTGCAACTTTTGCAAGTTTTTCGAATTTTGTAGTTCGGCTATGAATTTCCCGAATTACTTTGTGTCATAATTAATATGACATTTTGTGCAATTTTAAATAATGAACATTTTTTTTTTGTAAAATCTTTTAACCCTTTTTTTTTGATTAAATTTTAATTATGAATTTAATCCATTACACAAAATTTGTATATTACAAGTTTACTTTTTTAAAGACTTCTAAAGGCATTTGCCATGGCCAAATATGTCATAGTGAATATGACATTTTGTGCAATTTTAAATAATGCACATTGTTTTCTAAAATCTTTTAACCCCTTTTTTTGATCAAATTATAATTATAAATTTAATCCTTTACACAAAAATTGTATATTACTAGTTTACATTTTAAAGACTTCTAAAAGCATTTGCCATGGCAAATGCTTTTAGTTAATTGAACATACTGATAAATCCTCTGATGAGGTTGAGGATTTCCTCCATCTTTTCATCGTCGGACTTTCCAGCATGTTCAATCTCAGTTTCTTTATCCTCAGCCTCAACCGCGGTTTGAACTTTTTTGTGAGTATCCTTTTGGATCTCGGTAATCTTTTGCCTTTTTTCAACCTTTTTTTCTAACATCTGAGCTCGTTTTAGTGTTTGTCAGTTGAGAAACCCGGACTACATCTAATCTTTCGGATATTAGAGTGAATTTTATTTCCTCAATGTTATAGTTTGTTGGTAGCCCCTTCAAAACTACCATTTTAGGCCTTTCAGTTTTTAAGTTTAGGGAATGGGTGCAAATAGAAGAAACTGGTTTATATGCCCAACACGGGGATTAAAAGTACACCTAAGAAAGCCAATCAGAAAACAGAATAAAGAACAATTCAACCAATCCGAAACGACAAGTGACACACAACATTGACGTGCGCCAACACATAACAGGACGAGTCGCGTCTGAATAAAAATAAGTGAGACCCAAACGGACGAAATAAGTTAAAACTACAAATGTGAGTCTTACAGATTATTAAATGGAAACAAAGAAAGTGAAACAATTTACAGGAATTTCCACCAAACGCCGACAAAAATGGAATACTGGGCAAGTCATTAACTAAATGACTAGAATTTTTCTGGATATAGAAGGTTTCAAAAGTCAAGATTAGAGATTAACGTACATTTTTGTATGATCCTTGTTGAAAAAAACTTAAAACGATGATCAAAATGATCGAATTAAGGAACATGAAAACTATGTCAAAATACAGGAATTTAATAAATCTTCAATTGCTCAACATTCCTATCATCGTTTTGGGGTTTTTTTCAGCAAGGATCATACAAAAATGCACATCAGTCAATGACCTTGACTTCTTTAAGGAAGTCAAGGTCATTGACTGATGTGCATTTTTGTCCATATCCAAAAAAGTTCTAGCGCACTAGAAAATTATTTTGCTCTGACGAAGGGTATCAAGAGTATCCATATGTCCCGACTTGAAAAATTATTCGGGATTTCGGAAATTTTTAAAAAGACCCATGCATTGGCACAATGAGACACCTGAAATGTTAAAATGAAACAAATTATAGTTAAGTACAGAAAAATATATATTTTCTGTAGATAATTATTTACTTCATTTATTTTGCTTTTATAGAAACAACATTATTGTATACAATATACAGATACTTTGAATTTCCAACTCAATTACCGTTATAAAAGAAACAGAAAATATATTATTTATATTTAGGTATTTTTACCAATGTTGTTAAAAATGTCAAAAAAATATCTTTAAATAATTTCTAAGTTAAAATATTGTATTCAGAATATATTAAATAGTCCGAGGGGTAAATTCCTATACACACTTTACATATAGTAAACAGGGAATTAATAATAAAAACTTGAAGAATTGATAACAAAATTTATGCATATACGCGTACATTTTCCCCACTAAATATGCACAAAAAATATTAGGGGTTCGAGAACACCACAAAGAAATTATTGGGGTTCAAAAAGTGTCTCACACCCATGAAGTCGACGCAACTGAGCGTATTCTCGAAACAGTTGCATGCTGCATTGTTATCTTATTAGTGCTTAAATAAATGCTCAAGTGTCTTATACGTTGCACAAAGTATTTTTCATTTATTGAACATTATCATTGTTGGCCGTTAGATTATTATTTCTGGAATAGTAATTAGTAGAATTTTAATTAATGAACTACCGATTGTTCATCGAAAATATATCCAAACAATAGAAAAATTAGCCATTCTAATAACTGTCGATGATTCTCCATTAAGGGTGAGCGTCAGTAAATCTTCTGCCCTATCCGCACTTTGTTAACTTTCGCGGCACACGTTTTTCGCCGAAATTCTGCTCAAACAGTTGCGAAATATTTTCTGATAGATAAAATGCAATGTTTAGATTATATTAAAACTAAATTTAATACCCAATAAAACATAGAATATATTTTTTATTTTAATTCAAAATATTTTGGGTGCTACCTTCTGTTATCTTAATTTAATTCATACCGAATATTTTTATTTTTTAATGAAGATTTTTAAATGTCTATTCATTCTAATACGTTATTAAATACAACAATAGATCATATATAATAATGCCACAATCACGGAAACGTTATTGAACTTGGACTTGAAGGAAAAGGAACTTGAAAACAAAGCAGCAGTCCTCAGTAATGTACATACATACATTCAGATCCCCTTATCAAATTTATAGAATGTGAAATTACCTTACCGTAATTGTGGCATTATTACATATGATCTGTTGTATTTAATACTGTATTAGAAGGAATAGATATTTAAAAATGTTCATTAAAAAATAAAAATAATCGATATGAATGAAATTACGACAACAGATGGCAGCACCAAAAATATTTTAGATCAAAATAAAATATATATTCTATGTTTTATTGAGTATTAAATTTAGTTTTAATATAATCTAAGCACTGCATTGTCACTTTCAGAAAATATTTCGCAACTGTTTGAGCAGAATTTTGGCAAAAAACGTGTGCCGCGAAAGTTAACAAAGCTCGGATAGGGCAGAAGATTTACTGGCGCTCGTGTTCAGCATCGGAGGAGCGTACTAGCTAACACTCTTCAACACCGAATGGCCGATAACATCACTCGAAATTTTCTATTTGCAATGTTTTTGCTGACCTCTATGGTGGTTGACGAAATTAGTCATTTGTAGCAGACAATTTCAAAAATATTGAGCAGAGGCAGACTGAGTGCAAGCTACACTGAGATCGCAATTTCCAAGCTTTTAGAACGCCGCCTATCTGGTCTTGTAGCTAAGTTAACAACCATATTACTTCGTTAATATACATTCTGTTACAAAAAAATATATATATCCACAAAAAATTGAGCTACAGCCGCGAAACTCGGCATGTATATATCGTTTCAACTACCAATGAGTGTAGCAACCATAAAAACCGTACAATCGTTTTCTTAACTCATCATTTCTCGGATGGACTTTTCTGACCTTAAAATTTAACGCACCCATAAAGACACCCGCCACGTAAAGATGAAAACTTATAACGCTCGTCACTCTTCAAAGCACATGGAATTTCTTAAAATAAAAAGTATAGAAATATTTCTGGTATAAATTTTTAAACATATTACTCCAACCATTGACAATACAAAGCATTATTTTTAGCCCATTCCACTATCGATAAAGTACTTGGCATTCAAGTAGGACGATACAGCCCCACAGAATTCCCACCAAGTCGCCTCCTCACCACCCTACGACCGCCTGTTTCGTTGTTTTGTTGCTTCGTTAGCAAAAACCCGAAAACAACAATAGCAACAAAGTGAGCAAAGCGCACAAAATATATAAAATAATCTAAAATATTTATGTGCATTTTCTGAGGTAAAGAACAAACACATGCCCCATTCAACAATCAAACGACGAATCGCCGGATGACCAGTCAACGCTGTACCCACATAACTACTGTAATTATATATTTCTTTTTTTTTTAATGGAACTTGCATTATCCTCTTTCAGATTTTAGATCGAAATAAAACTAGAAAACTGAATACAGTTCTCATTTTCCTGCTGTTTTATGCACTGTTCAGAGTTCTTGGAAAAACTGAAAATCGGATATTTTGAGACCTCAGTCATCCACTGAATCTAACTTACAGGGTCAAGTTTCTCTGCCATTGTAATGCAATGACGTAAGAAGGACAGGAATTGGGTATCATACCCCTCCCCATTGGTTAAACATTTATATTCGTTCTCCATAGTATCTATATTGGAAAGTGAAATCCAACTATCTAATCACACACACACACCCTCCCGATTTAAGTACCGACCTCAACAACCCCTTTCCCAGATCTTAGCCACACTACTGTTAAAAGCAACTCCAATAATATCATGCTCCAATTTGAATTAAACCGATATTTTATCCACTTAACTATTGGAGCGCGTCTTTTCTTCTATTGTTGATGTGGACTCAAGTTTTGAAAATTTACATCCAAAAAGTGACAATTTCCGTTATTTTTAATGTAAATAACGTCCATGATTGGGAGTATCTCTAGCTGAAATCTGAGCGTTACGAAAAATGTAAACACTTTGGACGCTTATATCTCCGAACTCAATAGACAAAATGATGTGTGGGAAATACAGTTCTATTTTTGAATATATAAAAATGATTTCAATATTTTTTTTAATCAAAGATTTTTCCGAGCGAGTTTTTGCCTTACTTAATTTTACTCGAAATAGTTTCTAAACTATAAAAGATAGATAGAAACAATCAGCCACAAAAATGTTCAATAGAAAATCCAATTTTTAGGCAAATAATTGATTTTTATAAAACTAATATAGTTTTCGAGGAATTATCTTGTCAAGTTGATGAAGATTGAAAATTTTCCTTTTTTATAAGTTTGTAATACTTATATCTCAAAAACTAAAAGTGCTGACTATGAATTGTAAAAAGTAATTTTTAGCTTTTTAAAAGCTCTATAAGTGTATATAATAAGATTTTGAATTACGTTCTTAGTTTTCTTAATATAGCAGTTATAATTTCGATATTTTAATATTTTAAACTGTTCTGAAAAGGTGTAATTTCGATATTTTAATATCTTGAACTGTTTTTAAAATGTCTAAAGAAGACAAACCACCCTCAAAGAATGAGGCTATTCGTGCAAAACCATTTAGGCTCCATCGGACAGGAGCGACTGCTGATTTTTATTTGCTGTCTTTCCCAGCAATTTATCACTTGAACGCCATTCTGCCCTCAATTTAGCTTTTATAATCGTCTTTATGGCCGTGGTTCCAAACTCACGTCTCATGACCACAATCATGAAAGAGGAAAGACCTTCATTGACAAGGCGTCCATTTGAGTGAGTCCCTAATGAAGGTTTGGAGTGCACCCAAACGATTTATTCCTCCTGCATTGACATCAATTTTGTACACCTCCTTCATCTCCCCACAGGAAATTCACCCAGCTCAGGAAATTTAAAAGAACCTTTTATCAGGGTCCATTAAATGTTCAGGAAACACGTTCAAAATAGTTCAGCATCGAACGTGGCACCTCTTTTGATGACCAGAAGAAATAAAAATGAAAAAAATCAATCACCCCCTCAATCTTAATGAACTTCCTGTCGATTCCCGATTCTGTTCTTTCTTTCCCGTTTTTCCCGTGAAAATGTTCCGCGTAAGCCATGGGTGTGGTCGTCCATCTGTTTCCCTTGTAGCTTGTTGTGATCATACCAAAACAGAACGAACGGGTGCAATTTAATTCTGTTTTCTTTCACTTACATGGCACCTCTTTATTAAGAGCCTATTCCGGCGCTCAATCTTCCGAACATATTTACGACTTTAAAATTTATTACGGTGTTCCTTCATCTTTTTTCTTTCCACCGTGTTTATTGGCCGTTTAATGAGTCGATGTTTCTCAGTCGGTCAGAAATAGAGTAATACATCCGTCCCGGAGCGTCCATAAACAGCGCGTTGTTATGTTGTGGCATGTAAGTCGACAATTTTATGACCGAAGAGTGGCTAAACATGAGAATTCTGTTGAGATAATAGGTTACTTAGCGACAAGATTGTAAAAAAAGATATTACGTGACGAATTTTAGAGCATTTTATGCTTGTTAACAAAGTAAGATATGCACATAAGCTAAATAAGCTGTAGCTTAAGAGCCTCGCGTGCAAAAGTCCTAACGCAGCTTCTTCAAAACATTTAGTAGCAGACATTTTGTGCGCTCCTTTCAGGTATAAAACACTAAATTATCAAACAGTACAGGTCGCGGCTACTTAGCAAAATCTAAAAATAAAGTCCACAATATGAAATTCACCTGGACAATGAAAGTAGGCACGGTTATAATTACGCTGCACAGAGGTCGATAGATTTTCCCGCCTTTGGCGCTACGTTCACCATTTGACACAAGTAATTTAGAAAAATTTTTGAATTATTTTTTTATTAATATAACAGAAAATTTTCCAACGTTTTCATACCATTCTTAAATAAGAATTTCCTATTCGAACTCAGTGTATTTAGATAAGTAGTGTATTTAGATAGTGTCCAAAGATAAGTTTTTGGTGGGGGTTTTATTTAAATTCATGGACATCGGCGATACATATTGGCGGTTTGCAAGAGTTACGAAACACAAATCGGATCTTTAAAATTTTAATTTGTAAAGTGTTTGGAAAATGAATTTTTCCACTCTTTCTAATGTAAAAGACGCGAGTGCAAGCGATCCTTCTATTATTCTTGAAATTACAATACTTTGAAACATTCTAAATATATGCGAGAACGAAACATTTTAAATATACTTTCAAACAGACACATTCAGAAAGATGGCACGTTCTTAAATATTTCTTTTTCATCGTAATCGAAACAAATGGAAATTCATATTGGCTACACGTAGACATTTGTATAACAAAGTTAAAAGATTAATTAAGGAAAATTTTTCCCTCACTGACACCAACTCCCTAGGGATTACTGTTACTCAGTTTCACGCCATGTGTGGGTCACATTCCTCTTAACCGTTTTTTTTCTCAGAAATTATGCAACTGGTTGAAATAAAAATTGAAGCAAAAGCAAATTCTTATAAAAGTGCATGTCCCAAATTTTCGAGAAAAAGAGCTCGCTCCAGTCCCATTGTGAACATGCGCATTTAAAAAATTACAATGTTAACGAGATTGCCATACATTTAAAATTAAAAGTTATTTACGTCATATATTCGAATATGAAATTATATTTTCAATCAGCTGATACATTTTGCACAGCTGATACGCATGGACACCAAGAAAAATTACAAAAATGAAATATTTTCTATCCATCAAATAAACTAGAATCCCATTTGCGTTCGCATCCCCGAGCCTTTCATCCCAGAAATGCATACAATGCAGTGGGGCTCATATTAATTACCCCAGCGCCACCTGGATTCTTGCCTCAAATAATTTTGCCATTTTCCAACTTGAAGTTCTAACAACTCCTTTCTTTATCTCCATGGTTGTAATGATTGTGGGGTACCTGACTGATCAAATTATAATTTGCAAATTTTTAATCGAAAATTACATCATATTTTTTTTCTCACGGATTTAAATATAATTTCAATTACATTACAATTGGTTAATTAAGATCAGTATAAAATACCCTACATTAGTTAATTGTATTTTCATAAAATATTAGTTTACTCTAATTAAACATTTTATAGGCAATTCGTATAAAAAAAGGTAATAAAAGTCATTTTTCTTGAACTAATCAAGCATGTTCATGAACATTAAAATTGCGGAGGGGGGGGATTTTTTTTTTGTTTTTCAAATCAAAATTACTTAATTGAACCGTACTTTCGTACACATTTTCCCCACGAAAATCCAGTAACGCCATGGCTTCTGATTCTTTTCGGCTACTTCTTAAATTACTTTATTAATCTATGCGTTGCTGACTTTTAACAAAGAGATGGCATCCACTCTAATTTACTCTAATTGAACATTTTATAAACAATCCGTACGAAAGCTTCACAGGTGATAAAGCCATTTTTTTTCTTGCACTAATCACGCTTATTCGTGAACATTAAAATACTGCAAAGAAAAACAAGATTTCGAATCAAGATTATCTTAATTGAACCGTACACTTTCGTACATATTTTCCCACTTACTGGCAGAGCACGAAAATCCAGCAAACGCCATGGCTTCTAATGCTTTTTTTTTCGGCTACTTCTCAAATTACTTCATTAATCTATGCATTGCTGACTTTCCACAAAGCCACGGCCATCCTATCACTTTTGGCTTATCTAACCTTTAATGTTTTTATTAAGCGGGAGCCTTTATCTGAAACTTGTCCAGTTAATAACTAAAAAATGAGAGAAATTTATGACCTATTTCATGCTAACGCTGTATTAAGCTGTGGTGTACCGCGAAATGAAAAAGTGCATTTTCGTTTTGTATAGCCTTGTAACAAAAATCTTGTTTCTGAACACCGTAGGTTAGTTATTTCATTGTAAAATAAATGGGATGTTTAAAGTAGGAAAAGTAAAGATATTTTAGATCAGAGCTTCTGTAATTATACGAGTTTAAAATAGGAACTTATATTTTTGACGTTACCTTCACTGAATTACTCATCCTTTTTATCAGATTTCGTATCTGCATAGCAAATGAGAGAAATTAAACGAACACTGTGAGCTAGTTACACCTTTTGAAATGTAAGTATCTCAAACAACTATTAGTATTTATGTTTAATTAACTAAAGCTTCAATATGCGAAAAAATCTCTGAAACGTAACACACAAAATTACAGAATGGCGCTTTGTTGTAACATTAAAGTTATTATGAAAAATGCACTTTGTTAGTATGGAAAAATGTATATTTTATGAAATTTAGCAAGTCGCAATTTTTAATATCAGTCAAACCAAGGAATTGAGACTATTTCACTGATTTAATACCCTTAGCGTGTGTCGCGTAGTTTAAATTATCTACACCTGTATGAACTATAATACTATTATTATTTCAGGAATCATTTTCCTACACAGATATAACTTTGGAACTCGAATGTTTGAATTTTCCATAATGATGTGATTTACGAAAATTTAAATCTACTTCAAGTTCTTTACAGAATGTATATAGACTCAAAATTTCACAGATATGCGTGCACATTCGTCCTTGATTATGTAACGCCTCATAAACTACACACATACATGCAGTCACACATATAGACACAGACAAACAGATATATAGAGGAACACACACACAGACGAACATTTTTCCAAAAGTGTTCGAAATGTTGTTCAAGATGCCTTCAGTTGGTCACAAATGCACATACAAACAGATATACTATACAGACATAAACAAATGCAGACAGATGCACATATATACGGACATACACACAAACGGACATTTTCCAAAGTGCGTGACATGTTGTTCAAAATGTCTTTTTAATCTCTTCCATTATTAGTCAAAACTTCGAATTCAAAATTTTGTAAATAATGCATTTTCTTATACAATAATTGAGGTAGTAAAAATTCTTCATATTTTCTTTGTAATAGTACTTCATACTATCTCAAATTTGAAACTTAAAATGTAAACAATATTTTTGTACAATAGTATAAGTTAACAAAGCTTCATACATATGCTTCATACATAGTATTACTAAAAATATTTTGTGTACTTCAAAAGTTTTAGTTCAGATGGTAGGCAAAAATATTCAAGGTCCTCTGCCATTCCTTAAACTGGATTTAAGAAACTCTATTACAGCTAATCGGGTAACAGTATTAAAGCGCAATCAAAATGAAATTGAACGAAAAAAAAATATCATGAATTCTTCTCAGCTTAAAGGTATCCAACCATGGAATTTCCAGAATCCTTAAGGTTGCTGTCATGGTTAACAAGGTCGGCATGTCACGATCATTCCATAACATTCTCCCTTATCAGAAAACGAAATCATCTCATTAAGAAAGGCAACTGGGCTCTCCATGAGAACGGAATGATAAAACTACCGTTTCTGGACAGGAAAACCACCAAGGTTACGACAAGTCTTTCCGATCTGTCTTGTTATTGAATGACAGCTTTTGAAATGGTATTCGGAGTGGACCAAGACTGATTACCCTCAGAATTTACAGCCATGGATCATGATAAAGGTTCTAAAAATTAAATTTTAAATATATAGAATAAAATATTAAAAGTGGTAGTCAAACCCAATTCATTTTACTTCATGTAAAAGTAAGCAAGTTAAACAGTTTCATTCGTACGATCTAAAAATTAAGCCCGGTTATGTAAAAAATTCCTTCCATCCCACCACTTGCAGCTCATGAGCTCGTAATATCCCTGAACACATGAGGACCACACACCTAACCCCATAAATATAATTAATTATTATAAGAGCTACTATCGAACCATGAGTACAATCCATCTCTTAACAAAATTCATTCATGTTCGTGCCCCTGGACACCCTGACAAAATGTACTTGCCCAGCGACAGTGAAACTCACTATATTGATCATTAAATTAGTAAAATTAAAATTGTTAAATTAATAATTCCCGCACAATGCGACGAGAACTATTAAAGAAATTAAATTTAATTTTCCAAAATATTGAATTTTCGTCCATTTAGGACCATTGTCAAAAAGTCGCCAAGTTGGCAATTTTTTGCGAAATCAGTCTCCAAGTGAGATCAACAGGCAGGGGGAGGAACTTTTCTTTATATAAAATAAATATGCATATACAGCCTATTTATTTGATTACAGTGAAATTATTATAAGATTCCAAAAAATGGACATACATAAAAGAAAATTCTGTGAATTCAAATTAATATTCACTTTATAACATTCACTTCAATAATTAATTAAATTTTATGATAAAAAAATAAAACTTATAAACTAAAAACTTGAGAGTTAGCCTAGTATCACGAACAGTGAAACCCAGTATATTTTAAATTAGGACTATTAAATTAATAATTCCCACAAAGTAGGGATTATTAAAGAAATAAGACTTCATTTTTCGAGATATTGAATTTTCACCGTTTTGGAGGCATGCCACATTAGTCGCCAAGTTAGCAATCATTTGCAAAATTTGTCGCGAAGTGGCACAGTGAGACAGTTAAAGAGAAGGACTTTTCTTTTAAAACATAAACACACGAAGTGTTACACAAGCTGCAGTTATTCAGAATGCGTAATAATATCGTAGCTGCAGTTATACAAAATACAGTAGAGTTCATTCATAACAAGATCGAAGACAATATCGAAGACTTTAGGGCGGGATAGTCCAGTGATTAGATCACAAGGATTGCACTCGGAGGACCCAAGTTCAATTCCCACTCTACCCAAATTATCCCCGTGTCTGCAAAAAGTGCTGACACGTAAAATCTTTGGATTCGAAAACCATTCAGTGAGGTTGGTGGAGGGGAAGAAAGGTATGATCCCTGTGGATATCACCCCCACTGGGTTTCGGTCTAAATTGGGTAACACTGTCCCGGCTGTCTAAACAGATATCTTACACCTTCTGGTAGGTCAGACGATCTGGGTTGAAAAAATATCGGGAACAACGAAATGTCGGTTACCACAAAATGTCCTAGGTCCTCTTGAATCTTCAACATTGCGACCATTATAGACAGATCGGATATTGCGAACTATAAAGAGTCCATTCTTCAAAATTAACATAGCTCAATAAGGAACATTGTTCAAAAAATGGACAAATATAATTTATATAATTTAAGAAGTTATTCCGTGGTTCCCAAACTTTTAAACCCATGGACCATTAGTAATTTTAAAAAAAATTGCTGGCCCTTTGTATATATATATATATATATATATGAAATTTTTAATCGAAAACTATGCATAAACTATAGTAAGTACAAAAAACCCCATCTCTAGCATATCTGTTACAAATAAGTAACTATAGATCAAAACTAAGGATAAAAATAGAAGGTAACTTATCACTATAATGGAAAGGGGGTGAGGGAAAAATGGATATACAAAAATCATAATTAAAAAGATATATATATATATATATATATAATAATAATAATAATAATAATAAAGCAAACACGGCAAAAATGAGAAAAGGTAATAATAAATAGCTCAAGATTGAAGATCAAGACATGGATATATATATATAGAAATTTTTAATCGAAAACTATGCATAAACTACGGTAAGTACAAAAAAAACCATCTGTAGCATATCTGTTACAAATAAGTAACTATAGACCAAGACTAAGGATAAAAATAGAAGGTAATTTATCACTATAATTGAAAGGGGGTGAGAGGAAGATGAGTAAACAAAAATCATAATTAAAAAGTAAATATATATAAATATATAAAGAATAAAAAAGCAAACACGGCATAATGAGAAAAGGCAATAATAAATAGCTCAAGATTGAAGATCAAGACATGGAGAACAGTCAACTGAAACTACACAAAAAGCGACAATTGGTTCGAAATTGCATTCTCGTCAGGACAGCCATACAATTCGAATTAAAACCGATAGAATAGCCTGTTTCTGACAATGGCGATAGTATCTACCTATGGACACTATTGGAACTGTCTACTGGCTAGTGGAAGGACAAATAATAAAAACCAAATGAATTATAAACCAGAAATATAAAAAGCAGAAATATTAACTCACAGGCACAGCCACCACATGGGCATCTACATGTTCGCAGGAAAACATTCGACATCTCTTTTACATCTCTTTGTCAAAGCGAGTGGACACCGGAATGAATACACTTGAACGAAAAATAATGTGTATGAAGACTTTCAAAAATAATAAGCAGTATAGGAGTAGGACAACTGGAAAGTTGTCTTTCAAAAATAGTAAGCAGTATCAGACTCAGGCCTAGTAGTAAGTAGGTGATAAAAACGGGTGAAATTCACAAAAAAGAGTTTTCCAATCAAAGATAAATAATGCATTTATAAAATTATTACATGGTGTATTTGAAATTATTAATAATATTATGTAGAAATACTGCCGGATAGTGGTAATTTTGACAAATGCGTTTAAGATTATGGATGTGGAGTAAGTGAAACTGAGGATCAGAAAGTCGATTTATTCGAAATAACTGGTTTAAAATGATGTTTCTAAACAATTGAATAGAATTACAAGATCGCTATGATAGCTGCTTAATAATGGTGAAGTTATAAGAATCTTTTTTATCAGATAGATTGGTGATTACATGATTATTAAGGGTATCTAAATTTATAGGTCTAAATAATTTACAGTTTGACTAGCACTAGACTCATTAGGGATTAATTCTAGGTTAGAGGGGTAAAAATCAATATTAATGGGATAGGAATCATCAATGATAATACAAATTAAGTCTTCAACATATCGATATATAATATATGAATTAGAGTTAAAATGACGTTCATAATAATAAAGATATAAGTTAGCTAGAATACTACTACTACAGCCCCCTTGAAGTACACCAGATGTTTGTAAATATATATTATCACCTTGGATAATTAATTGTTGTCTAACACAAAGTGCAATAGCATAGGAAAGTTTTTGATATTAAATGGAACATTATTGGAAGATTGATAATCATGATAAAGAGAGATAATAACTTTATATAAGTCTTTAATATCAATATTATTAAATAGCTCTTTAAAATCAAAGGTATGGAAACCAAGAATATGTGGAAGCTAAGGTGATTAACTAAATCAAAACTATTGTTCAATATGAAAAAGCCTGAATTCTTAAATTTAAGAGATTCATTAATTCTATTTAAACAGTTTAGCAAGTACTTACTAGTTGTAGTGGTAAAGGTATTATGTCCACAAGTGACCGTTCTAAAACTGATTATATAAATGAAAGTTAGATGCAACAAAATAAGCATTTAGTTTGTGATAAGATCAGGCATTTATTAAGGTCAGAAATTAAGAATTATCAGTTCGGGAAATTCACATAAGATGAATCTAAATATGAACATATGAAAAAAAACTTAAAATGATGGCTAATTAAGTTACGTTGGGTAATTACACTGCGTTATTAATAAGTATAAATACAGTTTAATATCACAAAACTTAAGACTTCTACTTGTGAAATAAACATTTACATTGCAATTTTAAAGATATTTTTAAAATTGCAACTTTTATCAACTTCATTTTACCACTCTTAGCACAAATGAGCTTCTCTATTCAGATTTATTACGATGTACACATGTACACCAAAAGCCATCCACTTTTAAATCAAAAGTTACATACTAAATGCCAATTTTAGTAACAATGTTTACATAATTATTTTTACATAACTTCTTCCGCTTTTCAGAAGAAATGCTCAAAAATGTGAACACCCTCCTATCCAATCATATTGAAAATCAATAGGGTTCTGGTGCTTATTGATCGGAATAATCCTATCAAATTCCATTTAATTTGTTCAAGAGATCCCCCAAATTCATTCGTATTAAATGATTCTGAACACGCGTATCAATTAGAGATTTGGATTTTTGATTTCATCACAAGGAATTCCTTTATATATATACTATGTATTGACAGATAAAATAAAACATTCTCATCACAGGTAGAGAGGGGGGAGGCGTGAAGTCAAATAATCGCCTTTCAAATATACTTGAATACAAATGAAACTACTTGGATACAAATGAAACTACTTGGATACAAATGAAACTAATGCAATTTGCATAAATAGCTTTAGAAATTTAAGTTAATTAATAAAGGGGCCGAGATAGCCTAGTAGGTAAGGGGATGAGATCGCACTCTGCAAACCTGGGCTCTAGCCATGCCGCCCGAAACTATCTCCGTGTCTACTTGGAGTATGGGCACGTTAATTCCGAAAATCTATTCGAGAGCTAATGAATTGGGGGAAGAATGGTAGAGTACCTGGTGACTGCCATTCCCATTGGGTGCCGAGCAAAATTGGGTGACACTGCCCCAACAGTCCAAACAGTTACCTCCACCTTTGGATAGGTCGGACGGTTTGGGTAGGGCAATAAAACTAAATAATAAGTAAAACGTCATTTGCAAGGAATAAACTATCTCAAATACTTTTTCAAGTGCGAACAGCTCGGTCAATGTATTGTATCATCTGTTAAATGCAATTTAGCAGATGAACTTCAAATATTATTTTAATGTACGAAAACATTGTCAAAAAATACTTCCATTTGTCCTATTGTTCCATCCATCCCCACGTTGTCAAAAAAATTTTGCCTATCCTAGCAAATTTCAAAATTTTCAATCTAGAGTAAGGTTCTTCGCCTTATCTGTGTGCCAATTGCCCGTTTCCTATTTCTTCAACAGTGGTTCAAAAACACTAAAATTAGCACTAAAATCCGAAACATAAATTTCCTCTGAAAAGATAAAAATCTGTAAACCTAACGTCCAAGCTTACAGAAAGTATCACAACAGTATTTCTTTAAAATCATTTACTAAACCAGTCTTTTACTGGAAAACTTAAGTAGACTAACACATAGCAAACATATAAGATACTCCACTTAGCATTAATATTGGACCTTAATAATCACATTGCTTATACTAACCCTCACACCCACTAGAGCAACGTGCCTTCATCTGTAGTCGATACGAACTCCAAGCAGAATGTAGCAGAATAGCAGATGCTGAACTTCTAAAATCTCTGCTATTAAATATACTTGGCCAATTACTAGAGTGCGTTTCTTCGGAAAGGAATTTGAACGAAACCTTGCAAATCTTTTCCTTCAATCCTTACATTCATTCACCTTCCCGACTGTTCATTGTACTACTTAAAACCTTTGTGTGAGCCGGACGATGTGGGGCCTTCAATTCCAATCCTTACATTCAATCTCTAATGGTTTCTACAATAAATCCATGTATAAATTTCATTATTGCGCAAGATGATTATAATTTGAGCAATCTTCGGGGAAATAGTTGTTCTAAACCTTTTGGTGAACCCCCCCCCCCCCCCGTGTCTGGGCCATGGAATTTGAGTAATTCTGCTCAGAGCTTTCTGACAACTCACCTATCAGACGAAAACTCAACCAAACTACGCAAATAGGCGGAAATTATTTCCTCAAAATATTATTCGTTTTAGAAATGTTCGCCAACGTTGCATTTCATAAAAGGAGTAAAATATGCGTACAACACAACTTCTAGTTGGCAACTTATGAATTTAAAAACTCATAACTATCGTTACAGGTTATTATTCCTTTTAGATCTACTAGAAATGCACCCACCACCAATGACGTATTCACAGAGGGGGTTCGGTGGGTTCGGACCCTCCCCTCCCCCCCCCCCCCCGAAATGAAATTTCTGGATACGTCCTTGCCTGTGCTCTCGTCTTGTGATCCAGTATCAATTTAGTCAAGTTTTAGTCAAGTGTAGTTAGTTTTTTTTTTCAAACTTTTTTTTGATTGAAAGTTCACTATACTTTGGACCCTCCCCCCCCCCCTGCGAACCCCCCAATATGAAATTTCTGGATACGTCATTTCCCCCCTCCCCTTTCCCTTCCCATTGCTGAAAGTGTTTTTTAGACGCTTTTCAATAGCATGAATGACAATAATATAGCTGCGTTTCAAAAATTCACTCGAAAGAGATATATAAATGTTTACCGCACATCATGGTTTAAGTTTACACATCACGGTTTAAGTTTACACATCACTTACCTTCAGTTACCTTACACCTTTCTGGTAGGTCGGACGGTCTGGGTCTCAACAACAACAACATCACTTACCTTAGGGCGCGGTAGCCCAGTGGTTAGCGCGCGGGAATTGCACTCGGTAGGCCCGGGTTCGATTCCCTCTGCTACCCAAACTGCCGCCGTGTTCACGCGGAGTACGATCACGTTAAACATGTGTGTACATAAGTCCATCCGAGAGGTTGGTAGTAGAGGAAGGAGGATCCAATCAGTCACCTTACACCTTTCTGGTAGGTCGGACGGTCTGTGTCTCAACAGCAACAACATCACTTACCTTGAAATACCCTACTGTCAGATCACGTATTTTCAGTGTTTCACTATCATCAGCAACAAATCTCCCCTGGTGATGAAGACCATAAAACCATTTTTTCATAACATTACTTTCGCCTATTTTGAGAGACATTCCCGCGAAGTTTGGTTGACTTATGGTCAATAATTACTTCTTCAGAAGGCTTTGAATAAGACTATTTTAGTTATGAACGTCTTGTTCTTGCAATACGCAGTGACGTAACACCTGGACCTGTAATGCGAGGAATCTATGTCTATGGAAGGGTCCGAAAAAGCACGAAAATTTACTAAAGTTTATTATAAAGATCATCGAAGTGATGAGAAGAGGGCTGAAATTTAAATATTGCAAGAATATCCGAGCTGAATCTGTCACGCTGCTGAAACAGTATTATCGTGTAAAACAAGCCAAACAATCGCGCCTTACAAAATTAAACAAATATGCTGACATCTATCGACTCATACAAGTAATAAAAAGTACATAGTCAACATCTTGAATTCCAAAACTTCTCTAAGCATAAATTTCTATTAACATAAAATTTCAACTGCAAACCTTATATGGATTGACATTACAAAATCCCAAAACATTGAAATTTAGCCGGAAAAGATAAACGCGTGGCCTCGGGGGACAAAAAATATTTGTTTTAAGATCACGTAAGCTTTCACTTGATTGCCAATTTGTGATTTTTCTAGGGTAATTTATTCACTAAAAAATAAAAGTAATGAGAATCATAAATAAAAGATATTTCCATGCCCATTATCCTTGCGGTGAGAAAGGCACAACCGTCATCACCAGTTTAATTGGGACAAGCGCAGCCGCATGTACTGTTGCTCACAAAACATAAAGGATTGGTCAGAAGGTTAAAAAGCTACTCTTGGTCTGAGGGGAATAGTTCCACGTTGTTGACAGATCGGAATACATTAAAGAGTTTTTAATAGAAGGGAGAACAGCGCAAATTGTTGAGAAGATTTATTTCCTCACATAGTGGAATAACGTATGATTTTCATAAAAACTTTCGATATCGATATTTTCTCGCGTGGAGATGAAAACTAAAAAAATCTGATGTGGGCATCACATGACTTTCCTTATATAATGCAATGAATTTACTACTTTAACAGTAAAAACAATAGGTTATTCTTATAGTAGATATATTCTTTCCAAGATATTGAATTTTCGTCAATGAGTCGTCATTTTCATTGATTTAGCCTTATTTTTATCCATTTGGCGAGTTTATCGTTAATTTAGCAACATTTAAACAAGTCGCCAAGTTAGCAACATTCCACCAAATTCGTCGCCAAAATCTCGCCAAGCGTTATGGATGGAGAAATAAATTATTCTTACAGCAGATAAATGACTATTGGCTTTCAAATACAATATTACTCAAAGTATCTTTTTTCATGAATGGAACGAGCTAGCTGCACAAGAATTATGTCACCAAATTTATCGCATGATATTACATATGAAAAGTGAACATGTTTCTCAATAGATAATACTTTTTTCTTTATTTTACATGATTTTTTAATAATTTTTTTGAAAAATGTGCAATATCTCGAGAACGGTTCATACTAGCGTTCTAAAATTTGTATCAATCGTTTTCTAATGAAAAATTACATAAAAAATGTCTATTTGCGTAACTTTATTAAAGGTTTTGATTTTTTAATGATTTTGACGATTTTTTGACGATTTTTTCAAAATTTAATTTTAAAATTTAGGAGAATTCTGAACATACGTTTGCGTATAAAAACAACAGGCTTCCAGTATTCACGGATTATGATTTTTGTACCAAATTTTGTTCGAATCGATCCATTTATTCGTCAGTTATCGTCTCTAGACTCACTGACACACACACACACACACACACACACACACACTTTCACACACACACACACACTTTCACACACACACACACACACTTTCACACACACACACACACTTTCACACACACACACTTTCACACATACACACACACACACAAACAGACAGACATCATCTCAAAAATGTTCGATTCGTGATCAGAGATGCTTGAAACGTGCTCTCCCGTCGAAAACTCGAATTCGAATTTCTGACCCCGTCACAATACTTTCCTTATACATTATTGTATATAAGGAAAGTAAAAATGCAGGTATGATCATCAGGGTTGCGTAATTACCGAGTTAAAAGTAACGGCGCTACCTGTTATGGCTACTCTTTGTTTAACGCCATACTTTATGTAGATCCATACTTATCACTTTAAAAAATATATTAATGTGGACATAACATAACTTCCACTACAGACTCAAAATGCTTTTCTTCTCAATTTCTTTATATACACTTTAACTTGAGCCTTATAAACACACAAAACGGTTACTTATTTTAAATCACGCTCACTTTCTTTTAAAAAAAATATTTTATTTACCGACATAGCGCATTTTGAAACATCTTCAGATCGTCAACATTTATAAACAAAAAAGAAATAACTTGAAAACTTTATATCGTAGGCAAATGGGTTTGCTTTTATTTGTTTGGTCGTCAATTTTTATGTGAAGCATTTAATTAATATATTTAAGTATGTTTAATCTTCTCATTCTAACCAATTTCTCTTTATGAATACATTTTCTTTTACCTTCATCGCGACACTATTTGCAATAACAAATCAATTCAAAAACTCAGTTTAATTTCACAAGGGCCAAGCCACTATATCCACATACTTAACCGTTTATTTTTCTTTTCATCCCTTAAAATGCATTTCTATTCTATTGGATTGTATTATTTATTGCATCTTCTTACAATAAATTACTTATATACATGTTTTTAAAACATTTATTATATTTATCAGTTTGCAACTGTACTTGTATGATTTACTGTTGCAACTATATTTGTATCATTTACTGTTGCAAATGTACGTGTATCAAAAATGAGATAGAACTCGATTACATGCAACATTTCGATGAAGAACGAGATAAGGACTAGAATACGTATTTTTTTTTTAATTATCCCTACGATAAACTTATAGTTAACACACAGATTTACTTGCAATAATATGATTATTTAAAAAAAGTTAAATCAGCAAGCAAAATCCGAATTTAGTTCACAAGGAACAATTTACTTTTTGTAGACCTACCCTCCCCCCTTCAGGGGCTAAGACAAAAGTTGATTTTTTTTTAATTGTTCACCCTATACAAACCGTAAGTTTTTAAAAAATGAATAAAATTTTGAAATTAATTTTTACTGAATAAATAAATATTCATGATCATGGATATTTTATGATATTTTATTATAAACATATGAAGAAAATACTTAATACACGGTGAAATTTAAATATTTTTAGTATAAAATATATGCATAACATATGCTTTGAATTAGTGAAATATTTTTCATCCGATTTTGGAATATAAAATTTGGTTTTTGCAAATTTTGGTTTCTTTTTAAGATTCAGAAGCTTTCACTAGAACCTAAATAGTAGATTGAATGGCTCGTTGAAAAACCATCAAATTGCATAACCAATGTTTAATAGATGAAAAAACACGTATAAAATACTACAGAAAGACATCTATAATCATTTATTTATTTTTTATTACCTAGGCCATTCAGGCCAAAGGTTGTTGAGCAGTTACAATGAACGGCCAGAAAAAAACACATAAATAACATGCACATAAACATATAATAATAAAATTGCCCAGATAAAAAAAACTACATATTATAAATAAAAAGTTTTAGTACAAAAGATATTTGATGAAAGCTAAAAGAAAAGAAAACAACTTAGGCAAAAGAAATTTTAAAAAGGAAAGAAATAAAAAAAGACAAAATAAGAATAAAACTTAAAGGCAAAATAGTAAAATATTCAAAATAGAAAAGACATAAGACATAAAACCTTAGAGATACATATACTAAAAAAACAATGTAGATATTAGCTCTAACATTGATCAAATCATATTAAAAGCATAAGCAACTCATAAACTATCAGTTTAAGTGATTCTATCAGAAATACTTTTAGCGATTGAAATACAATTTATTGAAATGCATTCGATAATGGTTGGAAATGCGAATAAAAATTTATATTGAATAAGATTTTAACATTTGTCTAGATCCCCTGATTTTAGTGGGACAATCCCTTTTTTCAGCTTCACATTCTGCTGTCAGAAAAAACCCAAACGATCCAAGTTTTGAAAACTGCAAGTTCAGAAGCCCGGCTTTCTGTGTTGAACGTCAGTTTGGTGTTAGGGGAAATAAACTAAGATATTCGCTTAAAACATCAATACAAACATTTGTTAACAATTTGCACTTGTCTTAACGATTGTTCAATGCATTTTACATATATGAACAAAATGGATAGAGAAAAACCCACATCTCAATAACACTGAAATATAGTTTCTATTACTAAAGTAAATGTTAAATGCATCATGCAATTCATTTTTCGAATTTCAATTAGGTAAAATCTTTACAATATTTTTATAAAGAGCCTTGCTGTCCCAACCTGGAATCGAACTCTGGATCTTTGGCCAGCCGATGTCTACCGCGGAGCTACTGGGGCGAAATTGCAAGCTCTTATAGAAGTGGACTCTACATTCTCCTCCCTCTAATGTCAGATTGGCATGCAACTGACAATCTAACTGACCACCTCCTGCTACTTTTACCTCAGGTTAGTCTCCTTCCTGGTCGTTTTCCTCTCATTTTAAAATCGGCGTGCAATCTTCCAGAGTCTAGTGAATCCGTACTAGTCGTACTAGGGTCACGTTCAGACCTCTGACATCTTTGTATTTTTGTTTCCATGGAATTTTCTAATGAAGTGATCTAAGCTTATGAGTAGATTCTGCTCTCAATTAATTTTGATCACTGAATCCCTTTATTTCATTCTTATTAACTTATATGAACTTATTGTATTCCTTCTATAATTTCTATTAAAAAAAAATATGTTAACTGCTCTTATTTTCTCGGTTCTTTCTTTTTCTTTTCTTTTCTAAATTTTACTCGAAATTTCTGTTTTTGTTTTTCATGTGCATTTTGTTTTTCATATTTTTCTCTTTTCATATATTTTCTTTTTATATATTTTCTAAATTTTACTTTTAAAATTTATTATTCTCTTTAATTTTAATCTACTTCTCATTATGTTATTATATCTCACTCTAAATTTTATTTTTCAATGATCTTTTTATCTATATTCGCAATAATCCTTTTCCCATTTTTGAAAAATGAGCGTACTTGTCAAGTTCAAATATAATGTAAAATTGTCTGTTTCATCACAATATTTTTCATTAATTGTTATATTTCTAGATCTAAATAAATGTTCGTTTGGCGGGATGGTAGACCTTGGGTGCCTTGAGTGCAGGAGGTGTCCTTTCCCGGCCGTGCAGCTAGCTACTCTAAACCCATGAGCCGCACTGTCGGGGGTCTTCAGACCTCCGACATCTTTGTACTAACATACAGGGTTGATTTGTTCGGGCGCCATTGTAAAAAGTCTTGCTGCCCCAACCGGGAATCGAACCCTGGATCTCCGAACTGGCCAACCGACGCTCTACCGTTGAGCTACTGGGACTAAATTGCAAGCTCTTATCGTCGAAGTGGACTCTGTAATTTATATACTGTAAAAAAAAGATTTATATGATCAATAAGTAAATTAACAAGTAAAACCACTTTGTGCAAAAGATGAAAGAAAATTTGTGCACCGTAATAAAGCACAAATGGAATAACAATCCAGCATACGGTTGCTCCTAGGATACGCTGGATTAACTCAATAGTAATAGAAAATCAATCAATAATCATTTCATTTTAATAATCTCAGCCCGATGCAGATGGCTGCAAAGTAGTTACACTGGGTGCTATTACTACATTCACAGGTTTTCCAATTTAAATTCATATTTATTAATACAACAAACAAGACAATGCAGGTGAACACAATAACAGACAAAATACGCAACATAAACACAGCACACAAAATTTTGTTGCAATGCTACCTAGGGACTAGCAAGTTCATTCAGACCGCAAAAATAAACTATAATAAGCAGAGATTGGCAACATATGCAAAAATAAACTATAATAAGCAGAGATTGGCAACAGATTCAAAAATAAACTATAATAAGCAGAGATTGGCAACAGATGCAAAAATAAACTATAATAAGCAGAGATTGGCAACAGATGCAAAAATAAACTATAATAAGCAGAGATTGGCAACAGATGCAAAAATAAACTATAATAAGCTGAGATTGGTAACAGATGCAATAAAAATTAACAAAAACTATGCTTAAAATAATTACTTAGAATAATGAAAAAAATACTTCCGTATCCGTGTACGAATATAATATAAACTTTCAGATTATACTTAAAACTGTTAGGTGACATTACAGACTTCAGTTCCATTAGGTAAAACATTGAAATTTTTAGGGACTATCCACAAGAAGTTCTTATGCAAAATTTCATGATTAACTTTAGAAATTAGTTATAGTTGTAAGAACGAGTGGAACTAATGTTGAGATTGATTTCTAAGTAGTTGTGGTTCTTAAATAAAAAGAGAATACATTTGAAAATATGAAGTTGATGAATGGTTAACAAGCCAAAGCGCTTCTTTAAGCATATTTAAAAACTAGAAATTTACAATTTAAAATTTCTCATACTGACTAATTAATTAATATTCAACCTAGATAACTCTATAAGTTTTAACTAATAATTAAATTGTTTGTCGCCAGAACTTGACTAACCTCAACTAGTACCTGCTCCACTTTTTGGCCCAGAAAAGAAAGGTCACATTATCTATGATCACAGTCATCAATAGTGGCAGGATTGATAAAGCTACTCGTCAATGTCTGGCAAGCATCCTACACTCCAACGCTAGAGGGTTCGACATAACTATACTAGAGCCCATAAACAAAATTTTGTCTGCACTTGTTTATCGTTTTCACTGAAGTACTGCAATATAGAACACGCCTGGAATTCTTAACAGGCTATTCAGGAAGCAGATAGTGAAGTTATTAATTACAGAAAATCTGCGTGGGATTGGATATATAGCTAATACTATCCAGCCCCCTACCCACTCGCATGTGAAATATATTAGCGAATTAATTATTTTTATTGGATTTCTTGTTCTACAGGGCTAAAGACTGCTCTTTATACAATGTTTTTGACGCGCGGAAGTATATCTTATTACCATTTATTATTTGCAATAACGCTATTTCTTATCGTTATGAAGATGGATACGAAAACATAGGTGTGTTTTAGTATCATTTTTTTACGTTATTCATAAATTTTATAGATCATTTCTATTTATGAGTAATGTTGTATTTTATTTAGAATATAAATGTGCATTGGCATTATATCAATACAATTTAGAATATAACTGTGCATTGGCATTATATCAATGCAATTTAGAATATAACTGTACATTGGCATTAAAACTGTGCATTGGCATTATATCAATGCAATTTAGAATATAACTGTGCATTGGCATTATATCAATACAATTTAGAATATAACTGTACATTGGCATTAAAACTGTGCATTGGCATTATATCAATACAATTTAAAATAAAACTGTGTATTGGCATTATATCAATACAATTTAGAATAAAACTGTGCATTGGCATTATATCAATACAATTTAGAATAAAACTGTGCATTGGCATTATATCAATACAATTTATAATATAACTGTGCATTGGCATTATGCAATACAATTTAGAATATAACTGTACATTGGCATTAAAACTGTGCATTGGCATTATATCAATACAATTTAGAATAAAACTGTGTATTGGCATTATATCAATACAATTTAGAATAAAACTGTGCATTGGCATTATATCAATACAATTTAGAATAAAACTGTGCATTGGCATTATATCCATACAATATAGAATATAACTGGGCATTGATATTATAGCGGGGACTACGTCCATTCATTATGCGGACAGGGTTTTTTCGAAAGGGTCATGTAAGGGTGTTTTACCTCTTCCCATAAATATTTTTAAAATTGTCAAATGTACTATCAAATGCAGACCATGACAGATATAATACCTAGTCTGAAGTATTAAGAAAAGTATTAAATAGATTTTTCTGTTCAAGCCGGCAAATTTGGAAAGTTTTTCTGGAATCGATCTATATAGGATTCAACGTTTCCTCGAAACGACTGTGTACTGCATATTATTTTAATCACGTTGCATATTTTTTTATCTATCCTTTGTGCAAAATGCTTTGGCTTTTTATATCCTTTGTGAAAAATGTATTAGCTTTTTTTATATTCTTTATGCAAATTATATTCATCAGTTTTTTTATAATCCTTTGTGCTATGATATTTTAACTTTTTTTATTTTTTTATTTTTTTTTGTTGTTGCTGTTATCCTTTATTCAAAGTGTTTGGACTTTTTTTTTATCTAACTTTGCAATTGCTTTTCTAAAGAACATTGGCATTATAACTGAAGAAATATTGTTAATATAAGTTGAAACATTGTTAATACAAGTTGAAACATTGTTTATACAAGTCAATACAAGAAACATTGTTAATACAGCATTAAACAAGAATAGGGCAGTGCAATCCTGTTTCGGAATCAAAACGAATTTCCTTTCTCCGGACAGGAGTAGCAACTTATCCACAGGTAGTTATGCAGTTTAATTCGTGCATAACTACACTGATTTCACTACATCCAAACATGCATACATAGTATACTGTAAAGTATTGTGACAGGGTCGAAAATTCGAATTCCGAGCGTTCGAAGGAAGAGCACGTTTTTAGCATCCCTGAACTCGAATCGAACGTTTTAGAGGTAATGTCTGTGTGTATTTATGTATGTTTGTTAATGTAGGTGTATGTATGTATGTCTTCAACTCTTACTGTTGTTTTGCCCTCCTTTTTTCCCCTGCAAATATCAATGCCTCGGCCTCCTAGAGGGGCGAAACAGCAGTGAGAGTTGAAGAATTTTCAGACTATATCTATCTATTCTGAATTCAGAATAGACAGAAATTTTCGACATTTATGCAGATGGGAAAGATTTCTGAAATAAGATGAGTGATAAACACAATCGAGAAATGAGAGTGTGCCTGTGAAAAAATTCTAGATGAGTTCAGAAGGAACTCATTATAAAATTGTCGGGAACGACTGCATCCAAAGATGCCTTCAGATGACATGGAAAGCAAAAGCAAAAGGCACCCTTTTATCGTCCATGAGGTACATTTATATTATGAATTTAACATTTTAATTATGAATTTGGCTCAAGTCTATCAACATTTCACTCTATCATCACAGCCGGCTCCAAAGATTTAATTGGAAAACTTAATGAACTAAAAATAGATTGATAATTGTCAAATTGATGAGTAAAATTGTAAATAAAAATATGAGCAATAATTTTAATAACTTCAAATATTATAATTATAATAAATACAAGTTTGAAAACAATGTGTCTTCATTTTAGAGTATTGCACTTTAAAATTTATGTTTTAAAAAAGATGTTTATTCACAGGCTAACGCCTGACCGCAAATAAGTCCGGGTTGTTTGTCGGACACCTGATATTGTACACACGATTTCGAAGCCAAATAAAGTTCATTTAACAGATAAAATAAATATTAAAATAAAAATTTAATGAATTAAACCCTATATTTTTCGTCCAAACTTAATTTTTTAGTGTTGATTTGGGAGTGGTAGTTTCCCTGTCTTTGACGGGCCTCAATACTAGAACTACAGTATAACGATATGTCAGCATTTGTATAAAATCAGAATCAAAGAATAAGAATCCACGTGCAAGACTCCCGTGGCTTTTTAACCTATAAAAATGTCCAAACAACGTGCACAGCACACGCTAAACAACAATGACCGCCTTCATTACAGCTAAATCTCCCATCAGAGATTCATGAATTCATGCACTCAACTTAACTCGAGTCCTCGTGGTATTAATAACACGTTATCGAAAATTGGTAGCTGTGGGGCAGTGCAATAAAAGGCTTCATTTGTTATGCTACGATATCCGCGGAACCCCTTATTATTGGTGGGCCGAGTGGCATAGCCAATAAGAGATAGTTGGCCACCTAAATGGAAGTCGGGGGCATAGAACTTTGCGGGGTTTTCCCTGGAACACCTTCAGGTGCCATAATTGGTGTTTGGACAGTTCACCCAAAAGTGATGCTGTAATCACATGATCTGCTATTATTTACTTAAAAGGAGGATGTTGCTGAATAGAAATCAATTTCTGAGATGACTTTAGAACAAGGAGTTCCTGGTTTTAAATGTTATTTTTTCTTTTCGACATCAGGTGATTTCGACATTTTAAGTTGAAAATAACACTGTTATTATTTGAAGTACGGAATCCTTAAGTACTGATAATTTTCAGGAAAATATGCATGCCTATTAATTAAGCCTGTCAAAAACAGGAAAAGGAAACACTCTTAAAAAGATCCAACATTTTTTTCATACATGTTTCATTTTGATTAACAATGTATGGCGTTTATCGTTGAAAATAGTAGTCTTAAACAAACCTTTTCGACCCTCCCCCTATTTTTTATTTGCCCCAGAAAAGCAAATTCAAAATCATTCCATTAGATATCATTGGAAAGCAAAGTGGATATCACTGGAAAGCAAAGTGGATATCATTGGAAAGCAAAGTGGATATCATTGGAAAGCAAAGTGGATATCATTGGAAAGCAAAGTGTATATCATTGGAAAGCAAATTGGATATCATTGGAAAGCAAAGTGGATATCATTGGGAAGCAAATTGGATGTCATTGGAAAGCAAAGTGGATATCATTGGAAAGCAAATTGGATATCATTGGAAAGCAAAGTGGATATCATTGGAAAGCAAAGTGGATATCATTGGAAAGCAAAGTGGATATCATTGAAAAGCAAATTGGATATCATTGGAAATCAAAGTGGATATCATTGGAAAGCAAATTTGATATCATTGGAAAGCAAATTAGAATTGGATTAAGAAGCAAATTGCAACTAAGTTCCAAGAACGTATCCAGAAATTTCATTTCTGGGGCGGCGGTCCAAAGTATAGTGAACTTTCAATCCAAAAAAATGTTTGAAAAAAAACTAAATAAACTTGACTAAATTGATACTGGATCCCAATTGAACGAGAAACACGAGAGCACAGGCAAGGACATATCCAGAAATTTCATTTCGTGGGGGGGGGAGGGGCGAACCCACCGGATCCCTCTATGAATACGTCACTACCAGGTTCTGTCCTAGGTTCTATTCAATCGATGATGACTTCTTCTTGGGCCCAAACCGTCCAACCTATCCAAAGTTATAAAGTATTTGTCTAGACAGCCGGGACAGTGCTACCCAATTTAGACCGGAAACCAGTGGAGGCGACATCCACAGGAACCGTAACCTCTTTCTCCTACCATCAACCTCTTGGAAGGAATTTCGGACCCACATATTTAACGTGCCCGTACTCCGCGTGAAAACGGGGATAGTTTAGGTAGAGCCAAGAATTGAACTTGGGTTCAATCGATGACTTGCTGCTCTAGGATTTTACTGAAATGAATTTATATAACACTACTAAAAAAAATTTCAAGGAAATATTTTAAGTATACTCACTTAACGCTCAAGTTTTTCCGATCCCAATTTGTACAAATGTATGGTAATACTTCTATGGACGCCAATATATGCAAAGGGGAATCGAACTGTTTGGGATAGGGTATGTCAAATACCTGTCTTTTTGAGAGGTTCTTCGTTTGGGATGGACGCTGTCCCATCCGTAAGCAAAAGGTTAATTCATCTTTCTATTTTTTTTCTTAATTTTTTCCTTATCTTTTTTTAAATTATACACACTTTTTTTTTCCTTACCATTAGAAAACGCTCTAAAATGACGTAATTATGCTTAACACATCACAAATTAGGCGTTGTCTTTTTAATAAATGCTTCAGTTATCTTTCTGTTAAGCAGATGGGAAGTAAAAGTGCTATGTAAACCGCTACGGGTTTGCTAGCCTGCATACAAAATATGCAAATGAATCTCAAGTGAAATGGATCTTACTTCTAACTTCCAAAAGCATGCGATCACTCCAATCGTTAAAAATTTTTACAAGTGCACCTGAATATTTATTACTTAATTGTTTTTAAACTAAAATAAGCCTCTGGCAGCTCGTGCTGAGCGTATGCAGCATTCATCAATCAAAGGCTAGCCTACTCGTCACTGTTGTCCATGAAATACTGGACTGGAGAACAAAAGCCATCAGAAACTGCATTTAATTGTACTAAATTGATACTTCACAAGCGAATTAAAGCCACAAAGGGTACCGCTGCCCCGTATTTAACACTATAATGTCGATGATTAATTGTCATCGACGCTCCCCCTCCATCCTAAATAGCGCTCTCGCGAAACAAATGGAGCGAATGGAAATTCGAAATTCTGAGATAATTTATAGGGGAACAACTCAATCGAATTCCAAACGTGTCGAACGTTCCGTAGCTAGCTATAGTTGTTCAAAGCGTCACGACTCTTCGATGTCGAATGCCATATTAAGAAGCCATTTTTTTTTTCGGCTTTGAATTTCAAGTGATGAAAAATTAACGTTTTAAATGTTCGTTTGAATAATGAACTTATAATGATGAAGAGGAGAACGTTAATGAATGTTTTAATAACTGTCAGGGGATAATGAAGCACATCAGGCGATGAAGTAAAATTTTGAGTATATATTTAGGAAAAAACACCTTTCAACGTGAATCCAAACGAGTTCCCAGAATAATAAATTCGTAGAATACATTTCAGAAAATGATCAATTGTGGCCATGATGACAATAGAGTGATGACTTTATGGATAATTAACGCTATTGATTTGTATATATATATATATATACATTTGCACTGGATAAATATACAATTTGACACATATATTGAATACTGTCAACGGCCCTACAGTGCTGAAAACACCGGTTCTCGTTAGATCACCGAAATCAAGCAGCATCGGGCGCGGTTAGTACTTGGTTGGGTGACCACCTGGTAACACTGCGTGCTGTTGGCACATTGGCGCGGTAGCCCGGTGGTTTGCGCGCTGGATTAGCACGCTACCACAACTGCCGCCGTGTTCATGCGGAGTACGATCACGTTAAACATGTGGGTCTGTAAGTCCTTCCGAGAGGTTGGTGGTAGGGGAAGGAGGGTACGGTCCCTGTGGATGCCTCCCCCACTGGGTTCCGATCTAAATTGAGTGGCACTTCCCGGCCGTCCAAACGGTCACCTTACACCTTCCTGATAGGTCGGACAGTCTGGGTCTCAACAACAACATATATTGAAGCATATACAGGGTGTCCAGTTCCGGAACGGCGCAATATCTCGAGAAATACACTTCGGATCAAAAAATAAAAAAACACGTATTCAATATTTTTAGAAAAGCTATCAAATGATACCAAAATTGACCCCCTCCTGGGGGGAGGGGAATGGGGCAACTTTGAAATTTTCAATGGGAACCCCCATTTTTTATTGCAGATTTGGATTCTTCAGTAACAATTACATACATTTGACCTACGATTTTTTATTTTTGTTCCCACAAACGGCGCTATAATCGAGAAAAACGGAAGTGGGGCACAAACGTTTAAAAGTTACAGAAAAAATCACCCTGATCATGAGAGGCAAGGTGACTCATGTTAATCGAGCATCCCGAAGGGAACAGAAAACGACTACGTCCACATCGTTGTTCCTGGGCAGTGCTAATAGTAGTTTTGAACCGTTTTCTAAACTGAAGTCAACAGTTGTCGCTGAAGTGAACGGTTAGAAGGGGGGGAGCCAATTTTAGCATCATTGGATAGTTTTTTGAAAATATTGAACACGTAATTTTTATTTTTCTATCCGAGGTGTATTTCCCGAGACATTCCCATTTTTAAACGTTTGTGCCCCACTTCCGTTTTTCTGGATTATAGCGGTGTTTGTGGGAGCAAAAATCAAAAACCGCAGGTCAAATGTATGTAATTTTTTCTGGAGAATCCAAATCTGCAATAAAAAATGAGGGTTCCTATTGAAGATTTCAAAGTTGCCCCACCCTTCTACCCTCCTGGGGGGAAGGGGGAGGGGGTCAATTTTGGTATCATTGGATAGCGTTTCTAAAAATATTGAATACGTGTTTTTTTATATTTTGATCCGAAGCGTATTTCTCAAGATATTGCGCCGTTCCGGAACTTTCTGGACACCCTGTACATTCAAAACACATATACATGCGATATGCGATGCATATATATTCAATACATTCGACACATGCATTCGACAGATGCTTTCGACACAAATGCATTCGACACAAATGCATTCGACACATATGCAATCGACGTATTAATACATCAAATCTGGGGATATCGATTTCCCATTAACTAAGATATAAAATGTTTCAAATTTGTTTATCAGAAATTTCGCAAGTTATACCTATAGAAATACATTTGAAGAAAAATTTTTAGTATATACTTTAGAATTCAAACATTATAAAATTTATAATGCATCAAATAAAGTTATTTGTGAAAAGATATTTATAATGTGATAATATAAAAAGATTTTTATAATGTTTATATATATATTTATAAATTCTAGAAAACTTCCTGTTCGACACATTATAATTTTTATAACTTTTGGAAATTATTCATTTTCCTTTTATTTAATTGTCTGAAAAAATGTCGAAAACAAACAGTCTTAACCTGATTCTTTGAAAACCAAATAGTTATCATATATTTATCAAATTCCATTTTAAGCGAAAATAAAGTCCGGCGTCTTACCAGTAGTATATATATGAACGTATGAGCGCACATGTACTTTATACACTAAAAACTATATTTTATAGCTCATTTTTATCTTTTTATATATAAAAAAAAAGGTCTCGATCCATTTTAATATTAAAAACATGATTTTATATTAAAATAAGACCTTTTTTACATTTAGACCAAATTTTAACTTTTTTTAAGATAAATGCATGAAAAAAGAGATCAAAAGATAGGCCGCTCCATTTTGGAGCTACCTTATACATAGGATGAAATTAAATAAATGCGTGAAAAACTTCTAAATGAATAGAAGTCCTCTAAGCTTTAAAATAAATGGGGGGACCGTTAGTCCCCCATAAAAGTTTGATCTAAAGATTTTTTAAAACATAATTAAAGTCAGAAAATAAAGTGATTTAACACGATAGGTTTCATAGAATAAATAACTCTCTCATATTTGCCACCACCAGAATATATAAATATATATCTACTTTGAAACGTAATTTACGGACGTGTTTTTATAGAGATGAACAGATATAAAATAGAGTTTTATAAATAATATAAATAAAAAAAAAGAAATATATACACAAAGTATTATAGTTTAATATATATTAAAAGAGCCTGATATAATATACACTTGGAAAATCACATAAAATATAATTACTTTTTTTCAACAAAAGTAAGTTGTATACAATCTTTACTAAATTTTTTCTCTCCACCAAAATTATAATATGACTTAATATTCTTACTAAATTTTTTAAGATCTTTATCATTATAATTACTTAAAAATGCTGTTCCAGTATCACCGTTTGATTCTATAAATCTTGCTATTACACTAATTCCTTTCTTTTCTAGAGATTTTTTAATCTTATAAAGATCCATTTATTTAGAATTATTTTTTACTCTAAAATATATTAAGCTTTCTCTAATATGTTATCACCTAAATATAAAAATATATATCTTCCTTTATTGATTTTATTTATCGATCTATTAGAAAGTTGTCCATGTTTATTCGAAAGGTCTTTTTCTTCTGCTTCTACAATTAACTTTACGATTGCTGTACCTGCAATCATATTTTTAATTTTTTTCAATGATCATATGGATATAAATCATCTAATACATATGTTTGACCACTCAGACTATTGAACTCTTCCATTTATTAGTAAACATTTTTTAAGACTGGAAATCCTACATTATTTCTTCTCATGGGTATTTTATCTACATCATACCATATATCATTTATTCTAGGTAAAAATATTAATTCAGATGTAATATCATTTTCGCTACAATATAATATTTCTAAATTAGTTAAATTTTCTATTCCTTCAAGGGATGTTAATTTATTTCCCTCACAATATAATTCTTTTAAATTAGTTAAATTTTTTATACCTTCAAGGGATGTTAATTTATTTCCCTCACAATATAATTCTTTTAAATTAGTTAAATTTTTTATACCTTCAAGGGATGTTAATTTATTTCCCTCACAATATAATTCTTTTAAATTAGTTAAATTTTTTATACCTTCAAGAGATGTTAATTTATTTCCTCCACAATATAATTTTTTTTTAAATTAGTTAAATTTTTTATACCTTCAAGAGATGTAATATCATTTATGCTACAATTTAATGTTTCTAAATTAGTTAAATTTTCTATTCCTTCAAGGGATGTTAATTTATTTAAATCACAATATATTTTTTTTAAATTAGCTAAATTTTTTATACCTTCAAGAGATGTAATATCATTTTCGCTACAATCTAATGTTTCTATATTTATTAAATTTTCTATTCCTTCAAGAGATTTTAATTTATTTCCCACACAATATAATTCTTTTAAATTAGTTAAATTGTCTATTCCTTCAAGAGAACAATTATATATAAAAATAGATTTCACTTCAGTAGGATTCTCTATATTTAAGAAAGACATAGTTTTTTTTCCCATACCATTATTATATGTAACATCCATTTATATAGAAACATTTTTATTAAATATTTATTTATCATCTTTGTTTGTTAATTGTCTCAAAATATAAACACACTCTCTCAAGACTGATTTAACTTCATATATCTCTTCAATAATTTTCTCTTGGTAAGGTTCTATTTCATGATGACCAAACTTTTTATTTAATTCACTCATCTGTATAGCTTGTACTTTTTTCCAATAAACATTAAAAAAGTGATCAGGTAATAGCTCAAATTTATATTTAATTAAATAACAAAAATCTAATTTATGCATAAATTCTTCTATAAAATTTTCACTAAATGTTTGATATCTAGTTATATACAACCAGTTTAAATCATCTTTTAATACTCTCATGGTATCTTCTGTAAGATTTTGAAATATTGATACTTTGTATAAATCTAAATTATCAGAAAATTTTATGATAAATTCGTTACTTAAAGTTTGATATTGAGATATGTTTACCCAATCTACTTTATCTTTACATTTTTCTATAAAATCTTCTGATAATTTTTGATATCTAGAAATTTTAGGCCAATCATCAGGTTGAGCAAATTCTTCAATAAAAGATTCAGACAGTGTTGAATATTGTAAAACTAAATCCCAATTTACATAATCTTTCAGATTTCTAATTACATCTTCAGATAAATTTTTTCTAGAAAATTCATTCCAATCAATATCCATTTATTAGAAAGAAATTTTTTCAATATGCATATAAGGTTTTAAAGCGTTACCATCACATTTTATCTTTAATGTGATGATATCATCACGTTTACCATAAACAAAACAGGTTACTACATCTCTATTAACATTTAAAATTTCCTTACCATTGATTTCCAGAGATATCAGTGGACTTTTATTATATATATATTTACTTTCTACTGTATCATATATATCTATATATATGGAAATTTTCATATACATATCTGTAGATAATCGCATCTCTTGATCCAGTAATTTTGAGCTCATCATGTTGAAATTTACTTTTTTATAATCCCCATCTGTATGAAAATCATCTAGTATAGTAACCCAGATATCTCTATTGTCTAAATATATTTTATTGACAGCATCTTTATCATTTTCAGGTTTTGAAACATTCGTAATTATTTTATTATTTGCATCAAATTTATCATTCTGTAATATTAACGTATTTTTTTCAAAATATCTTTTATTCACAACATTTTTTTCATCTTTAGGATCTGCAACATTTCCTATTCTTTTTCCTTTTGCATCAAAAGCTTTTCCTTCTGAAGAATGTAAAGTTGTTTCATCTAATTCCTTTATTCTCTTGCCTGTTTCTTTAGTAAAGGATAAAAAACTCTCATCATATTTAGTTTCTATATGATCTCTCAATTCATGATGATTATTCTCTATTTTATTCAAAACAAAACTTTTAGTGGTTAAATCTAAATCATCTATAGGATTTTCACAATTTTTTAAAATTCTATTTTCCATATCATAATTTCCATCATTCATTAATTTAAAACCTATACCAGGAGGTCCAATAGGTCCTTCTTTCATTTGATCATCATAAGGTGGATAATAAGCACTCATTTATTTAATTTTAAGATTTTAAACTCTTAACCATTGTTATAGTTTTATTTTTTAAATTTATAAAACATCTCTTTCTTTCTTTAAAAATAGAATAAAACTTATATTCCTTTTGACTATTCGTTATCCAATTAAATTCAATATCTAAATTATTTAAATCGGCATAGTTTTCATGATATGATGAGTCAAAAGGAAAAATAGGATACAGATCACCAAAATTCTTCTTATTTATCAAAAATCCTGTTTCTGTATTATTATCGTTTAATCCTTCATGTAAAAGAGCTTCATACACTCTACCATAATCTTTATTGGTAAAATTTGTTTTATAACGCATAAGAGGAACTTGTTTATTATTAATCATCAACCAGCATTCTGTCATATCTATATGATCAAATATCATATTATTTTTTTCATAATTACTATCTCTTTCAACATATTGAGGAATAACATAGACACCTAAAACTTCATCTGACGCTGTAGTTGCTGTCACAGATCCACTGTTGCTTCTATATGGGCCTACCATCTTAAATCTATATCGATCCCAATTTACCTCTATATCTTTATTAGATAGATATGATTCCAGAAACAAACTTTCTGCAGAATTTTTTAATTCTATATAAGGTAAATGCAAGGTTAAACCTTCAACTACTACCTTATAATTTTCGTTTCTTATATTAGTATATATCATATTTTTATTTTCATTTCTTTGAATTTCTATTTTCACTTCAAAACCTGAAATTATCTTTTCATATTCTCTAAAGAAATCGATTATATCTTTTAAAGGTGTCCATATTTTAATGACATTGCTATCTTTCGTTAGTTCCCATCTCTTTATAAATCCTTCGTTATAATCTTTATTCATTTTCAAATTATTAAAAAATTCAGTTATTTTAGTAGTATCTTCTAAAGTACCATCATATTTGAACTCATTACGGTCAGCTGAATCAGATGTATCTAGATAAAAAAAATCATTTTGAGCTTGTGATGTTACATAATCAGGAGTATAATGAATTAATCTTAAAACCTGATTCATGATTGAAAAATTTGACTGTGTATTTGATTCAATTTCGGTATCTCCTAAATATACTTTTAAAGTTTTGATAAAACCTCCGCCATTTACCAGACTCACATTTTCGTTTCCAATGGATGATTTATCATTTTTTGTAATTTTTAATTTTTGTTCAAGATATCCTCTAGAATATAAAATTTTTGCTTTAGTATCATTAATATGAAAAACATAGGTAGCATTCTCATCTGAACTATGTTCTTTTGGATGAATTTCTCTTAATTCATAACTTTTAATGTGATCATTATAATAATAACGAGTATCACTTAAATCATAAATCATTTATTTAGGAAGAATTTTTAAACCACCTCCTTTCTTTTTCATAGAAAATATTTCATTTAATTTATTCTTAGGTTTCAATAAAACCTTTAAAAATCCTAGTATTTTTTTACTTTTTCTATATAATCTATGTTTATTCATTTATTTAAGAAGAAATAAAATTAAATTCTACAGCTCCTTTATTTAAATCTATTAATTCACCTTTTTGATTAGTAATCCTCATTTTTATTCTTTCAACAGGATCTACTTTAACAGGAAAAAATATCCAATTATTAAATTCTTTTGAAATTATACTACCTGGAGGGTTTTTATTAGTGAAAGAATATATAACTTCTGAATTATATTGATTTATTAAAGATCCTTTTACAACATCACAGTGAATATAAATATTATCATTTCCATTAGATATATCAGCAATATGTTCACCTTCAACCTCTGTTTCTTCATCATAACTTCCATATGTAGGATTTAAAAAGCCTATAATTTTATGAAAGTTACTTTTAGTAAAATCAATTACCCAACCATTTTTCAGTTTAATAGATATTCTTTGTCTTGCTTCAATAATACCAAATTTGACAGGTGGATCCTCACCGAATATTTTCATCATATACTCATTTAATCCTCTTATAGTATAATTACCATTTGATATAGTAATTGTTATATCTGTGTCTAATGTATACAATCTAAATATGTTATTTCCATAATTCTTACTTATATTAAACCTGGAAACTTCCATAGAGAATGAGTGTAAAGCTAATTTTTTTATTTTAAGAGGTGTAATAAAATTTACAGTAAATTCCTCTGATCTCTCATGACCTTCAGATTTTAATATTATCATTTATACATAACAAAATTTTCATTATAATCACTAGGTTTTTGTGTAGGAAATGATTTGAGAACATTTTTAGGTGATATACCTTTATTCCTTTCTCTTATATATTTCATACAAAATATACCACATTTCACAGATGAAGGTTTCTGTAAAAAACTATCATTATAACCTATTTTTTTATTGGATGTAACAAGAAATGATTTAATATTTTTAGGAATATAGTCCTTCTTCATATTGTCATATTCACCAAACGGATCAAAATATTCCACATATTTATATTTAGGATCATTATAATAACAAACCCAATGAGTTCCGGGGCCTGTTGATACATCTAAATTAATGATTCCATTTTCAAATTTTCCTATTGTTTTAGGTAATAAATCGGAGGTAAACACACCTCTAAATCCTTTTTCATTTTTCATATTATCTTTAATCATTTTGTCGCTAATTCCCACTGTTGATATATTCCCTTTCCAAGTTTTTTTTTTTTCCCAGATCCCTTTTTTTGCACAGCTGAACTAGCTAATCCTGATAAAGCACCTGTTGCTAATGCTGGAACTGCTAATTTAGCAGCGGTTATTAAAGAGGGTATAAGTGCCGCTAGAAATGGTAAAAATCCTCCATTTTTATCTAATTGAGTTTTACTAATTGTAATTCTTTTTTTATCATTAATATGATCAATTTGAGTTTTAGTTAAATACATCTCATGATTAGGAGTTTTAGATTTATCTATTTGTAATGTTACTTCTACTTTATTTTTAAAAGCTGATTTAAGTTTATTTTTCTGACCTTCACTCAAATAAACTTTATTTTTTATCATTTATTAACAGAGAAATTGTTTATGATATCGTTGTACATCATTATAAGTCATTTCTTTATTTTTTAATAACATATCTAACAATAAAGTTACTTGATTATACAATTTCTTTGATTTACTTCCGTTACATATTTTTTCTGTTAAATTCGATAATACATTCAATCCTTTACCTACCTTCATTTCTTTACTACTTCGAATCATATTTAATCTATGCATATAATTTTGCAACATATTTTCTTTATTTTTAATTTCTTTTATATCATTCTTTTTCTGGTTTAATTCCTCCTCTGAAAAATTTTTAGCCCTAGAAATTGTACTTTTTAAGTTACCTCTTTTCTTAGATAATCCTTCTTTTAACTGTTTAGCTCTTCCATACATCTCCTCTAATTTTTCTTGATCGTTTAAAAATACTGATGGTCTGTATAATTTTTCCTCTTTTAAATATTTTAAATTTAAATTTTGATCAATATCATAAGATACTAATTCTTTCACAGCTTCAATAGGCTCTTCTATAGATGGAAATGTAATATTTTCTACAACATTTTGAATACTTTTCACAACTTCTTTATTTGATTTTTCATATTTTTCAATTTCTTGAGTGACTGGTTTATGAAATTCCTCTAAGGTTTTTTGAATACCTATTTTTTCTTTTAGTTGATCTTCATTATTCTTTCTTATTTCTTTTTCTATTTTTACTATTTTAATTGAATCTTTTATTTGCTTTAAAAACTTGTGTTTCCGTTCTTTTTCTAAGTTCATTTATATAATATTAATTTTTTTACTGCAGCAAATTTTATTTTTACTGCTAGTAAATTATGATAAAAATTAAAGATTACACGGAACCAGAAGAATTACCTGATCCTAAACAACATCCTTTGTTACCTAAACATCCATATAGATTGCTTATAACAGGACCTTCAGGTTCAGGTAAAACAAATTTACTGTTAAATTTGATATATGATTTTTTAAAATTTGATGCACTATATATATGCGCAAAAGATTTATACGAACCTAAATATTCTAAATTACAAGAAAAATATACATTGTTTGAAGATATAGAAAGAGAAGATATTTTGAAATGTAAGAATATAAAGAATAAGAAAACATTATTAGAATTATATGATAAATACAAAAAAACAGAAGTATTCTTTTCTTCAGATGATTTTATTACTGTAGATGATTTAAATCCTACATTAAAGAATTTAGTTATTTTCGATGATTGTGTGACTGAGAAAGATCAAAAAACCATTCAGGAATTATTTATCAGAGGTAGAAAGAAAAACACATCTATAATTTATTTATCTCAGTCATATTTTTTAACACCTATCAATATAAGAAAGAACTGCAATTACTTTATATTTTTCAATCTACAACCAAAAGAAATTCAACAGATTATAAGAGAGATAGATGGTAAATTAAGTACTGAAGAATTCAAACAAATATATAATAAAAGTGTTCAAGAAAAATATGATTTTTTTATGTTAGATTTAGTTAATCCAGAAATAAGATACAGGAAAAAATTTAATCCTATATAAATGGATGTATATTTAGAAAAAAGATTATATGTTTACAGAAAGAGTAGAAATTTGTATCAAAAGATAAGTATTTCATTATCAGTAAGTAAAGTTATTCTAAGTGGAACAGGTTTATCAGCAATAGCCTTTCTACCTCTTGCATTTTTAAGTTTATCAGTTGGTATAGTAGAAGCCATAGATCTTACATTAAAAATTGTAGAAAGGAAAGAAGAATATAGACATTGTTATAATTTTTATAAAGAACTCATTAATTCGTTTAAAGCTAAAAATATGACAGAAGAAGAAATTTATATGCGAGAAAAGGATTTCATAAAAAGTTTAAAATTTAATCCAGTTGAAAAATATGTAAAACAAATGCAATTGAATGGATATAAATTTATTCATTCTAAATAAATGGTTTGTAAAAAGAAAGGTGGTGATATTGTTGGATGGATACAAGATAAAGTAAATCTTCCAGAAATGCATTTACCAGGATATCAATATTGTGGCCCAAATACAAAATTAGAAAAAAGATTAAAAAGAGGTGATCCTGGAATAAATAGAGTTGATAAAGCATGTAAAGAACATGATATTGATTACAATAAAACAAAAGATACAAAACTGAGACATGTTGCTGATCAAAAATTAATAGATAATTTAAATGCTATACAAGATCCAACATTTCAAGAAAGATTAGCTAGAGGAATTATTAAACCTATTATTAAAGTTAAAAAAACTTTTGGATTAGGTCTTTCTATATATTGTGTCAAGTGTAAAGATAAAACTCCAACTAAAAATTATCATAAAACTACTTCTAAAAATAATAAACCAGTTGGTAAAGGTATCTGTACTATTTGTGGAAGTAAAAAGAATACTTTTTTAGGGAGTTAAAAGAGACATATTATAATCCAGAAACAGGTTATTGTGGAATTAATGAATTGAAAAGAAAAACAGGGTTACCTAATGTTGAAGAATTTTTACATGAACAAGATGTATATACTAGATATAAACCTGTCATTCGTAAATTTAAAAGAAGAAGAGTTTATGTTCCAAACAGTAATAATCAATTTGACGCTGATTTGTTATTTATAAAAAATTATAGCAAATATAATGATGGAACTAATTATTTGTTAACGGTTATAGATGCTTTTAATAAATATGCTTGGGCTTTTCCTATAAAAAGAAAAACATCTGAAGAAGTTATACAAGGTTTTAAACAAGTTTTTAAAGAAGGAATACCAAAATTCATTTTGACAGATGAAGGTACTGAATTTACAGGAAAACAGACACAAAAATTATTTAAAGATAATAATATACATTGGTTTACAACTAAAAATAAAGAAATAAAATCTGCAATAGCTGAGAGATTTAATAGAAGTATAAGAGAAAAAATTATAAAATATATGCATGCTAACAATACTAAAAGATATATTGATGTATTACCCAAATTACTTAAAAATTATAACAATTCATATCATAGATCAATAAAAATGACACCTGTTGAGGCTAGAGAAAATGAATCTCAAGTTTATAAAAATTTATATACTAAAAAGATCATGAAAAAACCTAAATTTAAGATAGGGGATAGTGTTAGAATATCTACAATTAAGAAAACATTCAGGAAAGTAGATGATTCTACATTCACTGAAGAGATTTTTATAGTTTCTGAAGTATTGAAAACAGATCCAATTACTTATCGATTAAAAGATTTAAACAGTAAAGAAATTGAAGGAACTTTTTATGAAAATGAAATGGTAAAATATAATAAAAAAGATGATGTATATAAAATTGAAAAAATCATAAAAAAGAAAGGAAATAAGTATTATGTAAAATGGCTAGGATATCCAGATGAATTTAATAGTTGGACATCTGAATTAGTTTAATAAGATGATAATAAATGGATAATAAGATGAAATTAATCTATGATTCAGAAGAAGAAGAATATTTTTATGTTATCGATTACGAAAGTTTAAAACAAAGATATAATAGTAGAGTTTGTTATTTTAATCGATTAAGAAGGAGATATAATATTTCTCAAGAAGTTGAGGATATGTTTTTAAAATTTTTAGATTTTATGTATTATGAGAAATCAATTAACTATTACTATTTTATGAAAAAGATTTGTGATATTTTTAATATTGAAAATAATATAAAAGTCCAAAAAGTTAAAAAGAAATATGAAAAAATATGGAATGATTTCTTACAAAGTATTTCAAGAAATGTTTCTTAATAAATGGAGCTTACAAAAAAGTGCATACACTGTTTGACTATGAAATCAGTAAATGAGTTTTACATATATCATAGAAATGAAAAAATTTATTTCCAAAGTCATTGCAAATGTTGTGATTCCATAATCAAATATAAAAAATTTAAATGTGAATGTGGTATGCAATATACCTATACACATAAAAAGAGACATTTAAAAAGTATTTATCACAGTAAGCATCTTCAAGAAAAAGTATTGTAAAAAATGTTTCCAAATAAATGGAGCTCAACTTAAAGTCAAAGACTATTGGTGAACTTAGAAAAGTAGTAAAATTATTGAATATTAAACAACCTAAAGACTGTAAGAAGAATGATTTAATTAGATTATTAATTAAATATATAAAAGAAACTGGAGAATATAAATATGTTTTAGTAGATTTATTAAATTTAGATATATCAAAATACTTGGAAAAAAAGAAGAAAATATTTATTAGAAAACCTCAAAAACGTAATAAAATTAAAAAGGTTTTTGATTCTTTTAATTTGAAATTTGATAATAAGGAATTTAAACCAAAAGAAGAAAAAAAGATTAAAACAGAAGTGAATCTTAAAAAATTATTTACAGTTATTAATGAGGATATATTTGGTTTGAAGTCAAAGACTATTGGTGAACTTAGAAAAGTAGTAAAATTATTGAATATTAAACAACCTAAAGGTTGTAAGAAGGTTGATTTAATTAAATTATTAACTAAATATATCAGAAAAACAGGTGAATATAAACCTGTTTTAGTAGATTTATTAAATTTAGATTTGTCAGCATACTTGGAAAAAAAGAAAAAAATATTTATTGATAAACCTAAAAAACGTAAAAAAATTAAAAAGATTTTTGATTCTTTTAATTTAAGATTTGATAAAAATGATTTTAAATCTGTCTTTCCTCAAGATTTTCTCCTTTCCATTTTAAATCTGTCTTTCCTCCTTCAAAAAGATCCTCAAAGAGTGTCAAAATATGAACAATATAAAGATGAATTAAATTTTAAAGGTATTGATTTTCCTGTTTCATTAGACAATATTAAGAAATTTGAAAAACTAAATAATATATCTGTAAATGTTTATAGTTATGATGGTTCAATTTATCCACTTAGAATAACTAACAATAAATTAGAAAAACATGTAAACTTGTTTTATATGAAAGATCATTATTGTTGGATTAAAAATATGAATAGTTTGATCAGATCACAAATTACTAATAATCATCGTATATTTTTATGTGATAGATGTTTAAATTATTTTTATTCTGAGGAAAGATTAAAGATACATGTGGAATACTGTAAAGATGCTGTCACAATTAATATGCCTAAAAAAGATGAAGTTATTCAATTTAAAAATCATGAAAGAAAAATGAGAGTACCATATACTATATATGCTGATTTTGAATCTCTCTTACCTAAAATTGATACATGTGAGCAAGATCAAACTAAATCATATACTGTGAAATATCAAAAACATGTAGCAGATGCATTTTGTTATTATATCAAATATGAAAATGAATATTTTAAACCTCCTGTTGTTTATAGAGGACCAGATACAATCAAAAAGTTTGTATCTATGTTAAAAGAGAATACTCTTAAAATTGAAAAAATTATAGAAGACAAAACTAAAAAATATGAAAGTATCACATCAATGATAGAGTTCGATGAAAATCATTATAAAAGAACTAATATTTGTCATATATGTGAAAATCAAATCTTAAATGATGAAAAAGTAATTGATCATTGTCATATAACTGGAAAATATAGAGGTCCAGCTCATAATGTTTGTAATTTAAATTATCAAATTCCAAAATTTATTCCAGTAAAAATTCATAATTTAACAGGTTATGATTCTCATTTGTTTATAAAAGAACTTGGATTTGATCAATCAAATATAGATGTTATACCTAATACTGAAGAAAAATATATATCTTTCAGCAAAAAAATAGGAGGTATGAAATTGAGATTTATTGATTCATTTAAATTTATGTCTTGCAGTTTAGATAATTTATCAAAAAACTTGAGACCAGAGAATGAAATAAATAGATATCCTCCAAAAATACGAAAAATGAAATATATTAAATACTTAAAATCTAAATTTAGAGAGACATCATTACATTTTCCTGATGATAAATTAGATCTCATTACAAGAAAAGGTGTATATCCTTATGATTATATGGATTCTAGAGATAAATACAAAGAAACAGAATTACCTTCAAAAGATAAATTTTATAATAAATTGAATGAATGTAATATAACTGATGAAGAATATAAACATGCTCAACGTGTTTGGAAAGAATTTAATATAAAAAATTTAGGTGAATATACAGATTTATATGTTAAAACAGATGTATTAATTTTAACAGATGTATTTGAAAATTTTAGAGATGTTTGTTTAAAAACTTATAAATTAGATCCAGATTGGTATTTTACTGCTCCTGGTTTATCTTGGGATGCAATGTTAAAAATAACAAATGTTAAATTAGATTTATTAAATGATTATGATATGATTCTCATGATAGAAAAAGGTTTAAGAGGAGGTGTTTCACAATGTTGTAATAGATATGGAAAAGCTAATAATAAATATATGAAAAATTATGATAATAGTAAAGAATCTAATTATTTAATGTATTTAGATGCTAATAATTTATATGGATGGGCTATGAGTCAATATTTACCATATGGAGAATTTAAATGGTGTAATGATTATGAAAAAAATTATGTTAAACGTGAATTATATAATAATAAAATAAAAGATGAAATTGGATATATATTTGAAATTAGTTTAAGATATCCAAAAGAGTTACATGATTATCATTCAGATTTACCATTATGTCCTGAAAATAGAATTCCTGAAAATTCAAAACAAGGTAAGTTATTAACAACTTTACATGATAAAGAGAAATATGTAGTTAATTATAGAAGTTTAAAACAATATTTGAATATGGGTTTAAAGGCTGTAAGAGTACATAGAGTATTGCAATTTAAACAATCAAATTGGTTAAAAAAATATATAGATTTAAACACTGAAATGAGAAAGAAAGCTGTTAATGATTTTGAGAAAGATTTTTATAAATTAATGAATAATTCCATATTTGGAAAAACTATGGAAGATATAAGAAAACGAATCGATGTAAGATTATGTTGTAATTATGATCAAGTTAAAAAATTAATTGCTAAACCTAATTTCAAATGTAGAACTATTTTTGATGAAAATTTGGTAGCTGTTCACATGAAAAAAACAAAACTATATTTTAATAAACCGATTTATGTTGGAATGAGTATATTAGATTTATCTAAACATTTAATGTATGATTTTCATTATAATGTTATGAAACTGAGATATAAAGATAATATTAAGTTATTATATATGGATACAGATAGTTTTATATATGATATTAAAACAGATGACTTTTATGAAGATATTAAGTCTATGATTGATTATTTCGATACATCTGATTATCAAGTAAATAATCTGTATAATATGCCTAGATGTAATAAAAAAGTATTAGGTAAAATGAAAGATGAAAATAACGGTGTGATTATGGAAGAATTTGTAGGTTTAAGAAGTAAAATGTATTCAATAAGATTAGAAAAACAGAGTGTTGAAGATAAAAATTTTGAGATTAAGAAGTCTAAAGGTACTAAGACTAGTACCGTTAAAAACAGAATATCATTTGAAGATTATAAAGACTGTTTATTAAATAAAAAAGATCAATATAGAACACAGAATTTAATTAGAAGTAAGAAACATGAATTGTATTCAATTCAAGTGAACAAGATAGCTTTATCAGCAAAAGATGATAAAAGATTTATATTAGAAGATGGTATGAATACTAGAGCTTTAGGACACTATAAAAATGTTTACTAATAAATGGATGAGTGCTTAGGTGATATTCGAGCTTTAAATTTTACAAATTCTGAAGAAATTTACTATATGACTTATCTTTGTAATGAATTGTATGATATAAAATATGATAAAAAACTATTATCAGAAAGTTTTCATAGGTTGACTGAATTAATTGAAAAAGAAGAAAATGAAGATATTAAATTGAAAGGATTAGGAGTTTTATATGTTATTTCAAAGAATTTATTCTATTGGTCATGAATTTATAAAAAATGTTTTATATCCTACTAAATATTGTGCCGATTCGCTATATATAAGATACTTGAGTCATTTTGTAACTGAAAAAACACTTAGCCGTTCGCCGCGAGTACAAAGATGAGCAATCCTTATCTTTCACACCCGGCGCAAATCAATCAACGCGCGGCGCGCTTTCTAAAGAGGAAAAATAATGTCATAAAATTCTCTGCAGTGCACAAGTCAGTGCAGTTTTAATATATTAGAGGGTTTATAAAACTATTTTTTGTTTATAATAACTATTTTTTTTATAAATACTTGATTCATTTCTTTATATTTTATTAAATTATATTTTATATTATAATAATCTAAAATTTTCTTAAGATTTTTCTTAATATCTCTATAATTCAGGGGGGGATGACCATCCTCCCCTGGATTTGTACCATAATGTATAAAATTAAACCTTTAGAATATCAAAAAGATATTTTTCCAATGGAGTAATTTTATTTATAAAAAAATGTTTACTAATAAATGGAAGAGTTCAATAGACTGAGAGGTTATCCTAAGACGTTTAAATTAAATGATTTATATCCTGGAAAATATGATCTGATATCATTGAAAAAAATTAAAACGAAATATGGAGATACAGTAATCGCAAATTTATATGTGACAGATGAAGAAAGGGGTTATTACCTAGCGAATAAACATGGTATGCTTTCTGATGAATCTATATATAAAATCAATAAAGGTAGATATATTTTTAAGTATTCAGGTATGATTAATGATAAATATGAATATGAATTAGAGGAAGCTTAATACTCTCAAGAGTTAAAAAATCAAACGGTGGAACAGCAGTCTTAAAAAACTTAGTAAGAGTCATATTATAATTTTGAGAAAAAGTGATGATTTTCTAAGTGTATATTATATCTATAGATGGCAGCACTAGTAATTCTTTTAATATATCTTTTAATATATATTAAACTATAGTACTTTGTGTATATATTAAACTTTCCTTCTTTATTTTATATTATTTATAAACTCTATTTTAATCGAAAAGGTCTTAGATGTTAACTTTTTTCGACTAAAAATTATTATGTCATGTTTATATTTTTAAAAATTAGATGTTTTATTGCCCCGGGGTTGGCCGAATGGATAAAGCATTAGTCTACTATCAGAAAGATCCTGGTTCAAATCTCCATGTGCACTGTGAATATATGATCCGTACGTTATTTATTAGAATTAATTAGATTTAATTAGTATTAGTCTATATATATATAGTATATTAATTGTATATTCCTTGTCTATTTCAGTCATAGAATTTCCGGACATCTGGGATGAAAGGAGCCTGATGAGTCCTGAGATGAAAGGAGCCTGATGAGTCCTGAGATGAAAGGAGCCTGATGAGTCCTAAGAAAAAAAAAGGATTCCCCCCCCCCCGTAGACCCTAACCCCCAACGTGTTGAGACGTATTTAAGATCAGAAAAGGTCTACGGGGGGAAGGGGGTTTTTGCTGAATTTTACTATATTTTATTTTAGATTGGTACATTGGATAGTGCTGCCATCTATCAAATAAATCTTCAACATTCATTCACGCTTGAAGTGATAAAACTTCGCTGTGTCGATAAACACTTTTATTTTTATTTTTTTTGCTTCTGATATGAGAAAGCTTAAAGAGCCTTTCTATCTGTGGACGCGTTTCAAAGTAGATATATATTTATATATTCTGGTGGTGGCAAATATGAGAGAGTTATTTATTCTATGAAACCTATCGTGTTAAATCACTTTATTTTCTGACTTTAATTATGTTTTAAAAAATCTTTAGATCAAACTTTTATGGGGGGACTAACGGTCCCCCCATTTATTTTAAAGCTTAGAGGACTTCTATTCATTTAGAAGTTTTTCACGCATTTATTTAATTTCATCCTATGTATAAGGTAGCTCCAAAATGGAGCGGCCTATCTTTTGATCTCTTTTTTCATGCATTTATCTTAAAAAAAGTTAAAATTTGGTCTAAATGTAAAAAAGGTCTTATTTTAATATAAAATCATGTTTTTAATATTAAAATGGATCGAGACCTTTTTTTTTATATATAAAAAGATAAAAATAAGCTATAAAATATAGTTTTTAGTGTATAAAGTACATGTGCGCTCATACGTTCATATATATACTACTCTTACCCAAACAGTGACGTGGGCATGGGGGGTTTATAACTATACCACCACCACTGGTGCGAAAATTACATTCATTCTCCATAGAGTCCATATTAAAAAACAAAATTACGCACTGTACACCCTCTTTTTCGGTAGTACCCCTCCGAGTTTCCGAGATCCAGGCACCGCCTATGGTCTCGGACGATTAGGAAAGATGCCGCAAAATATACTTTGAGATAGACAACCCTAAATTAGAATAACATTTTGCTTCTTTCTAAAAATCACATACGAGCATTAGAAAACGTCGAAAATTTCCATCATAACGTATAATTCAAATTTCGTTTACTCGTCAACAATTTTTTTACAGCAGATTAGTTTCAGTCTTTTAATACAATGAGAGATGAATATTTCTGTTTTTATAATTTTACGAATTTCTGACTCATCTTTTAAAGTTGTTAGACAAAGCACATATGTCGTTGCCACCAACAGTCAGTGAAATATTCAAGTGGTTATCTCGAAAAAAGTTTCAACTTGTCATTTTTAATTCATTTGCTCCCACTAATTTTTAACTTCCTCCCACTGGATTTTAACTTTAGAAAGCGAGTCCTTTAGAAGGGAGTCGTGGCGGATTGACTATATGGAAAGCTCCTATACATTTCTCTATATTCAGTTTAAATTCAGAAATTTTGGTGTTTATCGTTAGTCGCGACTGACCAGAGTAGCAGCAGATTGTACCGGACATGTATACCGGGATCAACACCCTATGTGCTCACGTAGCAGACGAATCAATAATGAACTGCTGCAATAACGTTCCCTAATAAAAAAAAATCTGATGTGGGCAGCACGTGACTTTCCCTGCAGACTTATACACACGTTATCTTTATTTTAATAAAATTTAACTCACTTTTAATTCAATTTTCGTTCTCATTTGGTAACTAGACTCATTTTTAAAGGTGGCATAGAGAAAAAACGAAAAAACTAAAATATCTCGAGAACGGCTAGCCTTAGTGTAATGGGGTTGGTTTTATTCCTTCCTTCGTTAAAAATTACGTATAAAACAAGCATTTAATGGATATGTTTAACCATGCGTAGTTTTTTAATTTAGATTTTGACGATTTTTGCTGGCCATTTTGCAAGAAAATGCAGGTTGTTCTTTTCCGAATCGTACGAAAATCAAATCAGCACCAGAATATCGTACAAGTAACTTATCTACCAAATTTTGTGAAATTTGGTCAATTAGCATTCTAGCTAGAGTGGATACATGAAATTTTTACGGACCATTCCGCCAAAAAAGGCGGGTTCTCTTTTTACGAATCCTACCAAAACTAATCAGCACCAGAGCCTCACCCAAGTGACTTACCTAACAAATTTTATGACATTCGGTCCATTAGTTTTTTAGGACCGAATCTTCTTCTTCCTCTTCAGGCCACTGAAGAAGAAGAAGAAGAAGTTTTTTAGTTAGAGTAAATACATACATTGCACAGACAGACAGACACACACACGCACGCACACAGACACACACACAGGCGTCACGTTAAAAATAGTTTTTTCGTATTCTAGAGGTCTCGAAACGTGTAGATCCGTCGAAAACTCGAGTTGCGATTTTCGGCATGATTCCAATACTTTCCATATACATTACCATGTATTGCAGGGAAAGTAAAAATCTGATGCGGGCAGCAGATGACTTTCCCTGCAGACTCAAATCCATTTTTTTATTTCTTTAATAATTCATTAAATTGAGTTTAATTGCACAAAATAACACTAAATTTGCATTTTTAATTCAATTTCTGTTTTTATTTGGTAATTAGACATTTTTCTAAAAGTGGCATAACTAAATGCGAAAAATCTCAAATATCTCGAGAATGGTTAGCCCTAGAGTAATAGAGTTATTCTTATTATTTTCCTCATCAAAAATTACGTATAAAACAAGCATTTAATTGATATATTTGAACATACGTAGCTTTTTTTCAGATTTTACGATTTTTGAGGGCCATTTCGTAAAAAAGGCTGGTTGTTATTTTCCGAATAATACCGAAATCTAATTCGCACCAGAGTATCACCCAAGTAACTTATCTATCAAATTTCGTGAAATTTGGTCAATTAGTATTTTAGTTAGAATGGATACATGACATTTTTGCGGGCCATTTCGTAAACAAAGACAGGTTGTTCTTTTCCGATTAAAACCAAAATCTAATCAGCACCAGAGTATCGTACAAGTAACTTATCTACCAAAAGTTGTAAAATTTGGTCAATTAGTATTTTAACTAGAGTGGATGCATGAAATTTTTACGGGCCATTTCGCAAAAAAAAGGCGGGTTCTGTTTTCACGAATCGTACCAAAATCTAAAATGCACCAAGGTCATACCCAAGTGACTTACCTATCAAATTTTATGAAATTCGGTCTACAAGTTTTTGAGTTAGAATGGATACATACATTGCACAGACAGACACACAGACAGACACACAGACAGACAGACACACAGACAGACAGAGACACAGACAGACAGACACACAGGCAAACAGACACACACACACAGACGTCACGCTAAAATTAGTTTTTTCGTATTCTAGATGTCTCAAAACGTGTAGATCTTTCGAAAACTCGAGTTGTGATTTTCGGCATGATTCCAATACTTTCCCTATACATTACCATGTATTGCAGGAAAAGTAAAAAATCTGATGTGGGCAGCACATGACTTTTCCTGCAGACTTATATCCACATTCCGTTTATTTTAATTACATTTATTTCACTTTTAATTCACTTTTCTTTCTCATTCGCTAACCGGACTTATTTTCAAACGTGGTGTAGAGGAAATACCAGAAACTAAAATATCTCGAGAACGGCTAGTCCTAGTGTAATGGGGTTGATCTTATTCTTTTCTTCGTTAAAAATTACGTATTAAACAAGCATTTAATGGATATATTTGAACATACGTAGTTCTTTAGTTTAGATTTTGACGATTTTTGCGGACCATTTTGCAGAAAAAGGCAGGTTATTTTTTTCTGAATCGTACCAAAATCTAATCAGCACCAGGGTGACCCACAAGTGACTTATCTGCTGAATTTTGTGAAATTCGGTTCATTAGTTTTTCAGTTAAGAGTAGATACAAGCTTTTGCGGGCCATTTCGCAAAAAAAGGCGGGTTCTTTTATCCCAAATTGTACCCAAAACTAATCAGCACCAGACTCGCCCATAAGTGACTTACCTACCAAATTTTGTGAAATTCGGTGCATTAGTTTTTTAGTTAGAGTGGATACAAAATCTACACAGACAGACACACAGACAGACACACAGACACACAGACAGACAGACACACAGACACACAGACACACACACAGACGTCACGCTGAAAGTGGTTTTTTCGTGTTCTAGAAGTCTCGAAACGTGTAGATCTGTCGAAAACTCGATTTGCAATTTTCGGCGTGATTCCAATACTTTCCCTATACATTACCATGTATTGCAGAGAAAGTAAAAATGCTACTGGAGAGATCTCACTCAAAACCATAAGCAGTGAGATCATATGCCTCATTGGTGGGAAAAACTACATTAGTTTTGGATAGGGTCCATATTGAAAATCGAAATCCAACACTGTTATACAAAATTTCCTCCCAAATTCGATCATGTTCCCTCTCTTTCCAAAACGTATGGTTACGTTTATGCTCAGAGCTATTATAAGTTAAGACATTTTTCAAAAAACGAAAGCACAAGTTGTGGATTTAAAGCATGAAATTCATTTAAAATCTAAATTTAACATATGAAATTGATTTTAAGCATGGATTTAAAACTTAAAATTGATTTAAAACATGAATTAACAAGATAATTATTTCAAAGATATTTTACAGATTTACAATGATTAAATATGGCATTATCATAATATACTTTCAGTATACAAAGAGGTACTGAATATATCCATTTTATTTGTAATTACCCAGATTGAACTGATTCTCCCGTATGAAAATCAATTGAGTCTTTCTTCACGTAGCTACTATAAATTCTACTGCCATTCTGGCTCCGTTAAATCATAGAACAATCAAAGATTAAAAACTAATATTTTCTAATCAAATCCTGCTTCGTCATGACCTACAAGGTGACGGAGAGTGTGTGTGGGTCAGCGCAGAGCAAATAGAACAGCATTCCAAATCGTATCTTTCTGGCGCAACAATGACAGCAAATAACAGAAAACCTGCATTCGTATTTTTTATTTTATTTTATTTTACGAGCATAATGCATTTTAGAGCACGATATCGTATTTCATGTATCAGCAGTGGAAGTTTCCACTCAACTTTTGTCATACATTATATTCCAATACGCTTAAGGTACTCGTCATAATCAATAGAACTAGGATTTTTATAATTTTTCATTTTCTCTTTTTGTGGGGAAGCAATGTTGGAACGATGTTTAAGTGCATACAAATGTGTTTCATAAAAAATAAATTGATTTAAATACCTTCTTTTTTTTCTTTCTTTTTTTTCTTCTTCTTTTTTTTTTTTTTTTTTTTTTCCCGCATTTTTGCGCGGTTAAAGTTGTTACACGGTTGAGCTTTTTTAAAGTTTTTCAGTCATTTTAAGGAATATTTTCCATTATTTTTGAGTCCATTATTTTGCATAGTTTATTATTTTCAATAAAACGGGCACCTTCGGATGAATTTCACCGAAACCTCATTTTTCCTGAAATCCAAAAATTAGACTAGGAAAACGGACAAGGGAGTGTCTATTTTCTCGGTCTAACTTAGTAGTTGTTCTCAGTAATGTTTCAGGTGTTCCATACAAGGAGGGGGAGGGGACACCTGAAACATTACAAGTCTGGACTGATGAAATGAAAAAATTTCAGTCCATGATAAATTAAAGATTATTTAAATATTACTTTTAGTGAAAAAATTAGTACAGGAACTGTCAGAAAATATTTATGCATATATAGTTGCATATTTGTGTCTTTTTCTTGTTTTCCTTCATCGGGCATATATTTTGTTAGCAAAATAACGACTTTCGGTTTGACACAGAAACTGTAAAAGAGCCAAGTTGTATTTCTTGGTTATTCTTCATTT